>JAHWFO010015343.1:778385-995716 GCA_023313115.1 Rhysida immarginata
TAAAATGCCAGGTGGTAAAACATTGTCAGAAGAAGAAATACGGAAAAAAAATTTTTATCACGGGCAAAGAAAGTCTCAGAGGGTCATTGCTAAGTTAATTGGACGATCACAAAAAGCCATACATAATGTGCTAAAAAAAGGAAATGATTATAACAAAATTAAAAGAAAATCTCGAAAACCAGTGTTGAGTGAACGTGATTCTCGGCGCATCTTTCATCTTGCCACCAATGAAAAACTGTCAGTAAGACAGATTCAAGCAAGCTTAGGAAAGAAGGTGTCTCATCAAACAGTGTGGAGAAGTTTGAAGAACCATCCTAATGCACGGGCTATGAAACTAGCCAAACGACCGAAACTTAGTGAAGCTCACAAAACTCTTGCGATCACCACGAAATCAGCTGCGTGCAAATTTGTTACCGGGAGAGACATTAATCATGATAAAAAACAAAAACAAAACGATGAAACAGCTGTGTAACCCTAACAAAGTGCAGAAATACATATCACATATACCTCTGGCTGAAGACACAGTGTTTTTAGCAAACACAAACGCGTGAACATGAGCGAACGCGCTGAACAACGACGCCCCAGCGGCCAAGACCTAGCAACCATCCCCAGAGCTTGAGCACACACTTGCGCTGCATCTAACGCCTTACAACACATCGTAGAAGGACAGTGAAACGAACATACACCCCATGACAAGCAAGATTACAGTGGGCTCAAAATATGATGACTTGGGACCATCAGTGGAACCATGTCTTTTTTTAACGTTTATGGTCCCGATTGGCATGATCTGCGGAAGGTGAAATTCAGCAGAAACTTTGGCGGTGGATCCGTTATGATCTGGGCTGCATTTGGGGCCGGAGGAAAGACTGGGCTGCATTCATCGATGGACGGCTCAACTCGCAGAAGTACCAGGAACTGCTGTACAGCAAGATGGTCCCATTTGGTCCATTAATATGTGGCAGCTCATGGATTTTTTCAGCAAGACAATGCGTCGTGTCACGTTTCTAAAGCAACTAAGAAGTGGTTTCAAGATCAGAAAACTGATGTCATGGATTGGCCAGCGATGAGTCCATATATGAATTCAATAGAGAATCTTTGGGCTCAACTAGCACGTCGGGTGTACGAACAAAATCGTCAATTTAACTCTGTTAGAGAATACAAATTGGCTATCCTAGAGGCATAGGATGAAATTACAATTCCAGAAATAGAATTTTTAATAAAATCAATGCCACAGCGTTTGTTTGATTTAGTTTCAAAACAAGGAGGTTACATAAATTAACAATCATTTTTATTTTGCTATTGTTGATGCAATTTAAGAGTGATTCCATAGAACTGGAACAGTGCTGAAAGTGAAATTATTTTTTTTCTAAAAAACAACAAAGTGTATTGGTGTGAAATTTAATATTTAAGTAATCTTGTTTTATATATTGTTATAAATACTGTTTCATAAAAATGCATGAAATATTAAACAAAATTTGTGAAAAAATTGTCTGATTCCATAGAAGTGTTACAGACTTTACATATTTAAGACATGTCAAGGAATTTCGCATTTTATTGGGAGGACAGGTTGAGAAAAAAATGACATATGAACGTAGGGTAGATTCCAATGTCATATGATTGTGACGTAATTGTGGAGAGGATTGTTTGATTTGAATTATAAATTACCGATAAATAAATAGTAATTATGGACACAAAAAGTAACTTTGACAAATCTACAGACTAAGATCTTTCATTTAAGATCAAAATGAAGTTAGAGATGCAGTAGTTTTCTCTAACGAACTGTCGAAAGAATCACCCTTGGAACGTAAATATATGGATTTACTACCACATTTCCAAAACTTTGATCCCTTAACTTCTGTAACGAAGTAGATAGGCGCCTGGGTTAACATACCAGTTATCACTGAAAATGACCTCCTAACAAAATGTCGAAGTTAGTACATTCATTGCGACTCACCCTGTATATTAATAAGTGATTTGATATAAATTTCTGAAGTTTAAAATTTTATATCCCTGTTTTATTTTATTCTTAGCACTCATTCCTATTTCTTTTGCAATTTTCAGAGCAATTTTGAGCGCGCCTAATTTTGCAGTTTTCTAGATTGATTATACTGATGCTGGATGACAAGCATTAAATAATGAGCGAAAGGTTTAACCTTTACTCTAACGCTCTATAATTCTATTATTCATTTCTCCCATCCCAATTTTTCAAAACTTTCTTATTGATGAGATACTGTTTTTTTTTTTAATTTTGAAAACAATTTATAAAAAAATATATTTATAACCCTGTTTCATCTGAAGTAAAATTATCGTCACAAATTCATTTAAAGAAATAAAAAAAAATAGTGCAGCCTGTTAATCATTATTCAAGATTAAAATTTAGAAATAACATTTAGAAAATATATTTATAATGCTAAATTCTCGACATTTTAAAATTTTATATATATCTTAATGAGAAATATTTGTTTATAGAAGGTTAATACTGATGTTGCAATAAAGGGAAAAAATAAACAACACAGTGGTGATAAAAGAGAAAGCTTTATCTAATCCCTAGAGAGTTCCTTAATATACCACTTGTTATCACACACTTCAAACAAGTGGTTGACAAACTCATCCGTTGTAAGTGAAACCGTATTTGGGTGCAAAGCCAATATTTTTTTAAAGAATAAGAAGAAATTCAAAAAGACTGAAATGTACTTAAGTATCACTTTATAACACAAGTCTAATTCTCCTATAGAAACTAAACTGCGTAAGATTTCTCCTTAATGTAGAATTTTTGTTCCATCATTGTAGCTTTATGCTTTTACCATCAACTCACTCCAGAAGCATATCTTCAGAAATAAAAATTTAATTAACAGAAGTGCAATAGTGGAGCTTGAAACCCAAAATCCTTTTATACGAGGAGGAGAATAGGGGAAACGAATTTTCCGCTAGGCGAAACTGTTGATTTCTTCCTGCCTTCAAATGTCCAGTGAAAACGGCCATTCTCAAACATCGCCGCCAGCACTTAACGCCTCAAACGGATTTTAATTAAAACTTGAAAATATTAACGAGAAACTAACAACAACTGAGGAAGAACGCCCCACGTCAACTGAATGGGCTCAGGCACAAATTCAGATGGAAATAGTTGAACTTTATTTTTTTTCCAACAGACTGAAGAGGTTTTTAATCTCATGAAATTTGCTATTATCCTAGCCTCGGTTTTATTTCTCAAAGTTAATGTACGAAGATTAAAATAACATACAAAAAAAGGAATTCAATAACTCATTAGTAACTCTATACACATTAATTAAGAGCTAATTAATTCTTGAGGTCTCCCGGTTTAGCCATCTAATAAAGTGTGACCTTTAATCGAAACATTACTCTTTTTTTCCTGTCGCTATCAGGGCAGATTTGTTCAATTTATCAGATTCGGATCGTTTCATTCAGTACTTTCCAAAAGGATATATTTACGCCTTTCTTTACGAGGGAAACAAACAGCTTTGCAGTTTCCTCGGTTTACTTTGTTGATTTTTCATATAGTGAGCAAGTGATTTCATGTAAATGTTGAGACGACAGTTCAAAGGTCCTCGGTTCATTACCATGTGATGACATTTTCCCCCCTCTATACCTCTACGAAATAAACACGAGTTGATGCGGAGAACGAAAATATGATTTATTTAAGTTCATTATTCTTATGGACTGGAGCTTCTTTTTTGGGGGTTAGAACATTTTCCAAATTTGAACCACATCGGTTGGACCTTTACCCGGTGAAAATTGCAGACGAAGAAATCGATGGCAATGCAATCTTTTTTTAGTACAGATGTTCTTTAACGCCTTGATATTTACTTTTATGCAATATGAGGAGGTTTTTTATTTATATATAAAACAAACAAACATTTCATCACTATGAAAATTTAATTTATTTATCCTAAGTAAATAATTGGAAAAAAAAAATGAAACCCATCTTTCATATTGAATGAGTGTTACAAAAAAACTCCCACCTTTTATCGATTCGCAACGCTATTTCGAAACGGTTTTAGAAGCTTTTCCTTCGCAACCTTAGCGTGTTTTCAAAGTGTATTTAGCATAAAAGTTGCTACACTCCAGCCATCCTAAGAAGAACATTCAAAGTCAATTAATTCAATGGACTTCGACTGTTCTTCTTAGAATTGCTAAAGTGTAAAAAATGACATGACCAATACTTCGAAATGAAGGAGTTTAGTAATTCGTTTCAAGACATTTTCTTTTTCGCGCTTATATGATTAACCGAATTTTCTTTCAAAACAAAGTTAAGTAACGTATAAAACTATAGGCTAAATTGTAATCCTATTTTTTCGTGCCACAAATGCTCAAGTCGTAACAAACACTTAAGAATTATCGCAATCAGTTTAAAATTTGGCAATTTTAAAAAATTAAAATTTCCAATTTTTTCCGAAGCTGCAAATAGTGGTATCTCAGATGTTTAAATATAATTGTATGCATGAAATAAAAAGAAGAACTGTCTTTGAAATCTGAGCCAACAATCTCATCGCAAAATTTTTATACGGTTTTTTAAAAATCTAAGTCTTCAAATGCAGACTTTGCCATAACAAGGTTCATGTTGGGGGACAATTGTTCTCCTAGGAAAGTGGGGAGGGGATGAGATACATGTGTGGGAATATTACGTTTTAAAAGTCCACAAAATACCAGCTTCATGTTAGCAGAATATGAAGTCAACATTTCTCCGTGTACACCTTATTCCAAAAGCGTTTTCACTTGCGTGCTTGCAATAGATTAGACCAGTGAAATTAATCGGTCCAGGCAAGAAGTCGAGTCTAATTTTACCATTTCTGCCATTTATCAAGTATTTGTATATAGGTTTAGCCCCCTTAACTAAGCGAATGTCCCCTAATATAATGTAAAAAATACCTAAGGGGTGACGCACAAAATATTATATATTGAAAATGGCTTACAAAATTTTAAATTAACCAAATATTCCATAATAGTTGGTCTTGCAAATCATTACATATTTAACCAGTTTACACCATGATTACGAATACTGTGTACAAAATTTTAGGGTGGTACAAACTATTATTTTGAGTATATTTTCCGAATAAACTGGGGGTCGCAAATGAATCCTTGATACATAAGAAAGTTATTAAACATCATACATACGACGACTGTCTGAGACTTCCTCATAATACTGTCTTTCTCGTTAATGTATTTCCAGAAAAAGGACAAATTAGAAAACTCGACACTGATGGCCACAATGTTTTTAATGACCAAACACTACATGTATATTAAATTACAAAAGGTGTTCAAACTGTTGACCATGAGCAGCAATGCATGCATCACAGCGTCTTATCATTGAATTTCTGACACGACCAAAATCCCTGCAGTGGCGTCTCTTACATGGTCACTTGCAACCACAATTCGCATTACCAGCTCCTCTTCCGAATCCACAGGAATGTCGTATACAATATTCTTCAGATGTCCCCAGAAGAAGGAATCTAAAGGGTTTAGGTCCGGCGAACGAGGTGGCCAAGTAACTGGTCCTTTGTTTATTATCAGAGTTTGTTCTTGGATATTCAACTAAATTACTTTCACACCCAATTCACCTTTTTTCTCGAAAGGAATAACCTTATTTAACATTTAAATTCATGAACATATACATAGTCACGTTTATATGTGTATATGTTCACGTTTATTCACATTCATATTTAAATTCATTAATGTGACCACCCCTATGTTCAACATCAGCGGAAATTGGTTACATCCAGAAGGTACGTACCAGTATCAGAGGTAGGGGGTATAGGAAGGGTGTCAGAGAGAAGCAGAAAACACTGCAATTGTTGGAGTCATGACGAAACGTAGCGATTTCCCCGACCTCCAAAAGGTCATGACCATCGGCTTCCGAGCCAAGGGTGGCAGTATTTCGAAACGGCTAGTTTGTGAACTGTTCGCGTGCCGCCACGGTGAAAGTATACCGTGCATGGCAGAATGGCAATACCCAAAATGAGCGATGTACCATGGGCCATAGATGACAGAGATGAACGGCGGCTACGGAGATGTGTACAAGCCAACAGACATGCAACCGTGGACCAACTGACCTCTCAGATGAACCAGAGGGCTACCAAACGCGTATCCTCAACGGATTCAGCGAACGTTGCTGCTTATGGTGCTCCTCAGCAGACGGCTGGTTCGTGCACCAATGCTGGCGGCTGTTCACCGGGAACAAAGACTAACATTTGCACGCCAGTACCACAACTGGACAGCAACAGAGAAAATCCATCCAATGAATCAAGGTTTATGCTCCATCGGGCAGACGGGCGATGGTGTGTACGGCGTTCAGCGTCAGAAAACAAACACCCTGCAACACGTGCCGCAAGGGTCCAGTCCGGAGGAGGCAGCGTTATGGTCTGAGGAATGTTTTCATGGCATTCCCTGGGTGCACTCATCATTGTGGATGGCACCATGGATCAATGGAAGTACGCATGTCAACCCCTACATGCAGATTGTGTTTCCTCAGCACGATGGCATCTTCCAGCAGGACAATGCTACGTACCATACAGCGCGCAGTATCCGTGCGTCGTTCGAAGAGCACGAGGATGCGTTTACGGTATTCCCCTGCCCCCAAGACTCCCCGGATTTAAACCTCATAGAGCATCTGTGGGACTACCTCGATCGGGTTATTCGCACCATGGATCCTCCACCGCGCAACCTACGGCATCTCGCCAAAGTACTGGAGTCGGCCTGGCTTCACATCCCCGTCAATACCTTCCAGAAGCTTATTGATTCTCTTCCTGCCCGTCTCGCAGCTGTCCACGCCGCGAAAGGTGGTTATTCTGGCTACTGACAGAGGTGGTCACATTAATGTAATTGGACTGTGTATTACCATTATCTGTTTCACATGCATGGCTTTGAAATTTTTGTTTCTGTATCAAGGATTCATTTGCAACAGTTTGAACATCTTTTGTAATTTTACAAATATATAGTATTTGGTTATTAAAAACGTTATGACCATCAGTATCGAATTTTCTAATTTCTCCGTTTTCTGGAAATACATTAACGAGAAAGACAATATTATGAGGAAATCTCAGACAGCCGTTGTATGTATGATGTTTGATAATTTTTTATGTATGAAGGATTCATTTGCGATCCTCAGTAGATTGGCAAAATGTATTCAAAATAAGGTCCTCTACGACTCCTAAAAGTTTATACATATAGTCTGTAAAATCCCCGTATAAGATGTGTTCAAGTATGTTCAGCTTGTTGGTCGATGAGTCGAATTATTATGTTTATAGCAAATTTACGAAACAATTCCTTTGTCAATCTTTAAAAAGAAGTCACAGTGGCCGCTAGCAGTTGCATTACCTTCAGATATCCTCCCAAAAAAGTCGCAAGGATTAATAGCGGATTGCGTGGCGGCCACAATGAACCACCCTGAAACAAAATTACCAATGGAAACACAATGGTTCACGCAAGATAGAATTCCTCCTCCTACAGCAAACCTTGTGGGGGATTTCTTGCATGAATATTTTAGCTGTGTCATGTGCCATCGATACCCGGTCGCAATAAACCAGAAAATATAATTCAACTCCGAGCGGAGATCGTGACTTTTTTTCCAGAGGACTGATAAAAATAGAACCCACCCCATCCAGAAGACCATTAGGTAAAAACCCTATTCAAAGATTGATAGAACATAAGCGTTCGTCTCGAAGAGGTCATTCGCCAACAAGGCGAACATATTGAGCACGTATTGAATATTGGCAATCTAGACACATTCCAATGAGTATTAAAACTCCTATGGAATATTTGATATAAAAAATTTATAAGGCATTTTCCGTGTATGCCATTTCGTATATTAAAACTACATGTATATGACAGGGGCAAATTCTATAGATATGAATAGAAACCCGTCTTAATGATTTCCAGAGTAAACCAGAAATAATCGGTTGCTGTCCCTAGGTCGGTGTCAGGGGCCACCGACCATTATCTATCTAAAGCCTGGCAGGATTAGGAAAAAAATATACAAGCAAACTTTCGATATTAATAGTGCTCACCGATAGCGATAAAACTGCTTGGCGATATAAAAATTCATAGAAGCTAAAATGGGAAGAAAAAACAATAAAATGTTATAAATAATAAAATTGCCAAGCCGAGGCAAGGTCGTTGACGCCCTCCCTCGTAAAATTATCTTTTAGTTATTTTATCGCCTTCAACATTGTCAGGACAGTGGTTTATTAAAGGAAAAAATATTTCTACGATGATAAGACTTCAGCAAATTACCATCAAGATTTTTTAATCCTTCGTAATCGCTGTTTAAAAGCCTTCCTACGCCTTCATTAAAGCATTCACAACGGATAAAATCCCATAATGACATTTTCAAGATCCCCCTCCCCCAAGCATACCAGCCACCAATTAATTTCATTAGGGCTGGATGCATTTTCCACCTCCGCAGTATTCAAACAAAAAAAAAAAATTGTGGAAAACTTTTTTTTTTTGCCAAATCACATTTTTTTAATCCTTCATTTTGTTTTTAAAATTAATCGATCAAATTTTTAATTTTTGAATAAGACAAGTTCCGATAATACAATTACGATTTCAAAAATCAATTCACGCGGTTTTTTCCAATGGTAATTGCTCTGATCTTACGCAATTTTGACGTATGAGCGATGCTTACTAAACCGCAATCTCAAGTCCAAAAACTCGACCCTGGAAGATATTTTGTTAAAACGAGTCAAACACCTTCAGCGATTCCTACTGGATCTGTTCAATCGTATCAAAACAGCGACCTTTCAACTGGATCTTCATTTTCGGAAAGAGGACAAAGTCTGCAGGAGCCAAATCTGGCGAGTAGGATGGGTTTGAAGCGAAATCATGTTGCTTTACGCAAGAATTTCACGTGTCAGGAGAGCTCGGTGAGAGGGTGCATTGTCGTGGTGGAGCATCCAGTTTTTTTCACGCAACAGATCCGGTCGCTTTCGCTGAACGTCCTCCCTCAGATTGTTCGTTGCTCAAATTTAATGTCCATGATAAAATCGCACTCGTGATCACAATAGCTGTATTTTCTTAGTCCCCAATGCACATGAAACAAAATCCTTTGAAAAGCTGATCTATGAATGTTAGGGCTTTACTGTATTTGTGGACTTATGCTGCTATTTGGTTGGCTAGATGCGCAGCCAGTCCCGGAACTTTTTTTTTTTTTTAATGTATTAATTGGATCCCAAGAGGCCGACGAGTTGGATCCCTGGATGGACCTGGATTCACTGTATGATGGTCGCAGCACCCGGGGGGGGGGGGGGGAGATTGGCTATCACGGATGGTCGGCCATCCAGTGACGAACCGTGCCTGATGTAGCTTAACTTCACGGAAGTTGTGTTCAGTGAAAGCCCACCAGGCCACGGCCTCCCCCAATCGCATTTCGTATTATATAAATGGTGGATAAATGTTTTATGAAATTTGAGGTCAATAAGCCACTACTGAAATTTTATGGTCGGCATCGATCATTAGCAAGAGCATTTAATCGTTATAACTTAACCGCAGTGTTATCCGATAGTGATTTGTGAACACCTTTAGACGCAAGGTTTCAGTGCTTTTTTAAAATAGCCTTAGATTTATCATTATTTTTTCTACCTTTTAAACTTCTGAGGACGTCCAATTGGAAAACCCATCTGTATATTTGTACAATTTGAAAGAAATTTATTTCTTCTCCAGATTTTTTTTTCCAAAATCAATAGCGAATCAAATTTTCATGAGCCTCCACAAAAAAACTGCAGCTGCTGAAGTTTATTGACAGAAATTACATACACAGACTATCCTATTTATTATAGAATTTTTCATTTGTCAAGTTAAGAAAAAATAAAACAATATTTCTCACTTCATCTGAAAATTAAATATGGTAGAAACGTATAAAAACCAAAGCGCATTTTTGTTCCAAAATTCTACATAACACTCAGGCTTTTTCTTTATCTAAAATCAATGTGGCCCATATAGAAAAATTAAAAAAAATATATTATCAAATACATGAAAATTCCAAACCGGCTCTAAAAACATTAGAAATGGCTTTGCTTTGCTTATTATGAAAGTTTTATAATAAGGTGACAATGTTAAGAAAAATGTTTTCAACTCCATTTAACGCAATGAAGAGAAAAAAAATTTATAAAACTCACAATAGCCCGGAAGGTTATTTCATACATGAAAACAGGTGAGGTGAATTTCTTTTATGAAGCTTTCAACTAGTAAATTTCCAGCAGTTTTATCTCTCAATATATTTACACCGAAACTTTTCGTCGGCTTCATCGCTTTATCCTCTCCCAGCTCCGCATGTTTTCATCTAAGGAAATGGCCTTCCGAATTACAGTGAGCCTTTTCATTTTCTTTTCTGGTTATGTACATTTCATTAAATTATCTTAAAATATATTTAATTTACTGTGCGTAATATAATATATTGCCTTGTTGCTATTAATTCTAACTATTTCAGGAAAATGCTTATTTCAGTTACGGGGTTCGTCAAAATGCTTAATGCAGTCTTCTTTATTTGCTTAATAATAATGTGAAACTGGCCCCTTTTAAGCTGCACTTTCTATCCTCCTTTTTAGACTTACACTTTTTTAAATCAAGTAAACATATACATTGATTTGAAATACGTAATGAAAAATATTAACTTGTATTCCTCAATAAACGTGTACAGGTATTCCTACAAAAAACTCCCAGCCTTATTGCAATATATACTTAAATAAACGTTCGTTAAAAAATTATCTCTTTCTAAGTGTGCAGCTTATACCGTAAAAAGAGGGAGACAAAGAGATCAACAGATTTAGAGAATGTAAAACCGCTTCCACACAAGTTTTTCTTTTAAATCTTGTATGTGCATATATACTGGAGTGCCAAAAGTCATGGGATCCTATTCAATATCGTGTAGAACCTCTTTTTGTCCGGCGAAATGCAACTCAACATGGCATGAACTATACAAGTCATGGAAATCGTCTGAAGAGATGTTCCGCCATGCAATCTCGACAGCCGCCCATAACTGCTTGAGTGTTGCAGATGCAGGTTCTTGTGCCTGAATGGATCGTTCGATAACACCCCAAATATGTTCGCTGGGGTTCATGTCTGGCCACCTTAGTGGCCAATTCATTCGTTGGAATTGTTCAGAATGCTCCTCAAACCAATCGCGAGTAATGTTGGCCCGGTAGCATGGCGCATTGTCCTTCTGGAACATCCCATTGTTCTTACGGTACATGAAGACCATGAAGGGCTGCAAATGGTCATCAAGCAGCTCGACATAACGATTCCCAGTCAATGGCATGTCCAATCTGATCAGATAACCCAAATTCTGCCATGTAAACACGCCCTGCACCATAATGGAGCCACCACAGCTTTTCCAGTGCCTTTGGATTCCGCGTTCTAACTCTGATAACTTGGATCCATGGCCTCATGGGATATGCGCCACGCTCGAACCTTACCATCAGCTTGCACCAGCTTGAATCGTGACCGTCGGACCAAGCTATGTGTTTCCAGTCATCTAAGGTTCAATGAATATGTTCCCTATGGCGTGATATGAAGAAAAGGCACTCTTATCGGTCTTCTGCTGCCATTTCCCATCATGGATGTGGCTGTTAATTGACCTAGTGACGTGTGTCTGTTACAAAAGACCATTCTGCTCAGATGTCGCGGGTCACGAGCACTTAGCAGCCGTGTTCGGCCACTGCGCTGCCCATGGTGGGAGGTAATGTCTGAAATGAGGTATTCTCTCTACATCCTTGAAACTGTGGATCGAAATGCTGAATGCCCGCACCACTTCAGAACGGAATGTCCCATGCGTCTAGCTCCAATTATCATTCAAACTCTGATAACTCTCTTCGTGTGGCCATAATTACGTTACAAGACGTTTCAGACGACTGCTGATAGTCGAATTGACAGAAGTGATACCGTTCTGCCTATTTATACACCTTTTATGCGATGCAAGAGACACCTCAAAATTTGTATACGACGCTAACATGACTTTTTTTGGCACTTCAGTGTATATGAACAGAAAAGCTATTTTCCTCAGCATGGGCTTTAGACATGGTTGATACATGGTTTTTTTTAGAAAAATAGTCTGGAAGCTGTTTTACTTTCTCTTAACTTATAATATCCAGAATTTCTTTGGGTGTGGCCTTTGTTATATCTAGGGATCAAAAGAATTTTGTAGAGAGAACTTCGACATTGTTAATCGACAAATTTTCAGAGAAAGAAATTTATTGATACTGTGCATCAGTAATTGGATAGAATAAACATAAAATAGGAAACTTTGTGATTAGGAAATGGAATTCTGAAGTGTCTTTCACAATACCACGAACCGACATGAGAGGGTATTCGCGGAGAGATGATGAGAAGAACAACGAAAATAAACATTTTCAGATCAGACTAAGTATTTAAGCTTTATATTTAATTTTTTGCTAACTTTTTTTGAAGCATAAATGGACTAAACTAGAATATCAAACTTCGTAATCCGCTTCGTTTTACATTTCGTAAATACACTTTTATTGGTTAGGTCCATGAGTATGGCATTCCCTCAAAATAATCATAATGTTTGATGGATTTTCTATTTTTGCCTTGGTGTAGTGTTTCCATCCGGATGATCGGAATTTAGGAAAGGATAAAGTGTCTTTGTCCCAAAATTTCGGTATGTAAACAAGGCAGAAGTTCGAACCTGACGACCAACGGAGATCGTTTTTGAGTAAATAATTTACTGAAAGACAGCTTTCCATATGGGATATTTTTGATATAATTTTCACCGTAATAAATTTGCTGCTGATTTTTAGTATGCAACATTTTTATTCTGGCCCTTCCAGCCGATTTATAGGAAATAAAAATTTGATTTTGCAATCATAATTTTTACAGAAAACGCAGATTCACCATTATCAATGAATTTTCCTGATCAAATTCAGACCTGATTTCTACTGGGGCATTTTTATTAAATTGTTCCACTTAAAGTGTGACAAATATTCTCAATTTCACAGCCCGGGTTCGAACCAGGAAACTTCTGCTCACCGTGTAGACGTGCCAACCAATTGCGCTAATGGTTCAAACCCAGGCTGTGGAATTTTCCTTCCGATTTTCATCAATTATTTAAACATCTGAGGTTTGGCGTGAGAAAAAAATCCTCTTTAGGTCATTCTTTACTTACTTGCACCGAGTTTATAGTCAAGTCGTCGATAAATGCCCTCGTTCTTAACCAAAGACTGTCGCGACACTGTCGAGTCGAGCTTAAGGTCCCCACACACATACCCGACTTTGACGCGCACGGTTTTCATCCGACTAGAAGCGACACCAGAGTGCATGCGACTAGCAAAACACACATTTCCAACTTCCGCGCGCACGACTTTCAACCGACAAGCATTTTAACTCAAATTGTGTCCGTGATAGCGCTGCAGTTATACAATAAACTGTATTCATTTCCGCCAAAATGGATTCGATTACGCGTCAAAAATACAATTTATTAAACTAATAAATTTATTTGCACATGGAATTTCCATGGAAGCCTCCATTTTTTTTCTTTTGCATCTAGAGCGGTCACTTCCCATGATGCTAATCATGTATATTCTCTCAACCTGATTGGTTATCGTGAACGACAAGTCGCGTGAAAGTCGGACAGAGCTGAAGTCGGAAAAACTAGTCGCACGACTCCTACGACTGACCGTTTGAGACCGGAAGTAGTCGTTCCAGAGTCGCATGCGACAGCTAGTCGGATGTAAACCGTGCATGTGTGTCTCCAGCTGTTTTGTTATTTCAGTCCAATTTGGATTGCATGTAAACGTGATGAAGAGATCCTGGTAGTTTTGCTGCAATGCGCATTTGCTCCCGGTAAATGACGTAGGTAGAACACGGACCTTTCCTGCTTTCATATTAAAGTTATCAGCCTGATTGTGAACACTCCATTAAACCAAGTGGTAAGCCTCCACTCTCAAACAGTCCTGGCCTTTCGTACAGTTTGTAGGAATGGAAGGCTAACGTGCTGAGTTTCGTCCCTTCAATGCTCCTGAATATTATCTTCCAGCCTTCATCTCCATGAAGAAATAGCAACGGGTAAATCATTGGATCACATTTCGGACTCAAAATCGACATGTGTTGTAAGTTGTTCTCCGTGCATAGATCTCGCTTAAATGGTGGTTGGTTCTCCATCATCGCTTCAAACACTGCTGCTACCGCATTGAGTTGGCAAATTATATCTTCTGTGATCGTGCTGTATTATCGACATTTAATTTTTCTGTACTGTCAATATTTTTAGGCCATGCAATAAATAAAAATCGACATTTAAACGTTTCCTGTGGAGCGGCCACAGACATCCTTCATCATCTTGTACGCACGTGCAAAAGGGTCGATATTTCTGATGTTCATGTGAAATTTCTATTTTGAGGATCAGAACCGTATACGTTGAAAGTGCGAAGGCAACAGAAATCCATGCACCTGTATATCCACTCCTGTAGAGTTATAACAAAAAGGAATTGGTATAACTACAAAGGCATTGATAATATGACCATTAGATAAGGCTTACTTTATTATTACTCAGATCAAATATGCTGTATAGTGTATTCTATATTTGAGCAACATTCCATTTATCTTAGAAATGTACGTCTGTGTTAATTTACAAATAAGTACATGCTTATTATCTTACAAAATTTCACAGAATACACAGTTTTAAATATAACTATTAGGATCATTGGAGAATACTTTTCCTTGCTTGGAACAGTTTACCCGAAGCATGTCAACAAAGCAGAGTGTACAATTGTTGTAGCCAGGCCAACAAATCCTAGACAGAAGGACTGATAACGGAAACTTCATACATTGTTACATCATTAGTCGACCAAATTTAGAGTTTATTATTGGTAGAAATAGGATTAACAATGGTCGACTAATGATGATATAACAATGTATGACGTTGCCGTTATCAGGCCTTCTGTCTAGGTGGTCTTGGCCAGACATGTTAACAAAGCAGAGTGAACAATTGTTGTCAGTTCCGTCTCGTGTACCACTTCAGACTTTAGAGAAAGAAAGATGGTCGTTCAACTCCCGTCATTTTCCATTGTTAAGGGAAGCTAGGGAATTCAGATCACGCTAGGAGCCGCATAGTCGCAATGGACTTTCTGCGCTCTATGCGGCACCTAGCGTGATCTGAATTTCCTAACTTGTAAAGTTATTTTATTTATTTATTTGACGCCCAAAATTAATAGTGAGCTATGTAATGCATTCAATAGTTGGATTGTCAATTATTTCTTTAAGATTATGTAGAATACATCAATTTCGGCAGTATTATGCCAATAATTCCGGCTGCATTGAAACTGAAAATGAAACTAAAATTTTTAGCTCACGATAGGGTAGCGCTGCATGCGTTTTTAGTCCGAATGTACATGCAGCGCCATTTTTCAATTGAGTTACCCCCCTATCGGGAGCTAGAAACTTTAGCTTCATTTTTCAGTGGAGTTGGATGACCATCTACTATCTAAAGACTATGGTCTATACTCTATCCAACGAAAGTTGGAGTGGGCGTGTCCAGTTAAACTTCATATTTCTATTGTTAGACATTGTTGCCAAAGTAGAATCAACAATGTCTAACAATTGAAATAGGAAGTTTAATTGAACACACCCACTCCATCTTTCGTTGGACAGAGTATAGGTGGTGTTGACCATACTCGTTGGGGAATTGTTTAAATTTAACTGGAAGCTATCGAGTTCTAGATGTTTTCATTAGGGAATATTTAATTTTCTTTTAAAATACGAGTCTCTGTTTGTCAATGTCGTAAATTAAAGAAACAATAAAAAATATTAAAAAAAAAAATAAAAAGCTTTAAGCACACATTTTTACTTAAAAAGTGCTCTAAAAGTAAAAAATAATTTTTAGTACCTCTCATTTAAATAGGAATTCATTAAATTAAAAACAAGGTAAAAGTACGGCAGCGATTTTATTTTAATAAATAATATTTTCATTTATATTTTTTAAATTTAACATTAAACGCGCTGCCACATTTTTAAAGCGCTTTTACCTTTTTTAATTTTATAATTCCTATTTAAATGAGAAGCACCAACAAAATTATTTTTTACTTTTCAGTGCACTTTTTAAAGCAAAAGTCTGTGCTTAAACAGTTTTTTTTTTAATATTTTTTTATTTTATTCTTTTAAAAAAACATACTTTTACATGATAACTACAAACCAAATGAAACAAGATAAGAGGAAAAAAAGGTTTGTTTTTTTTTAACCACGCTTTTATTCTTGTTTAGCAACAATAAACAACGGATACATTTAACCCTCGTCATAACGAATTGTTTGTTGTGGCAATTGGACAGTTCGTAATAATGAATTAGTACTATTAGAACACAAACAAGTGAACAGATTTAAAATAATTTTTGTACATGCATTACATCAGTCCTGTGTATGTGTATCAAGTTCAGCTCTCTAGCTTGTTAGAAGTTGGTTTAATATTAATTACAAGATTTGACCCGGACAGACAGACTCACAGAAAAATAAGTTAAATAAAAGCGTATAATAAAAGCTGCAAATCATGACTGTAACTGCCTATTCAGATATAAGGAGAAGCAAGATGAAATCGTGATCCATAAAACCACGTAAAAGTGGAATTAAGTGAAATAAAACAAATGATATAAACATATTTTACTTTAAAGCAAACAAGAATCATCTCACTATTTTCTCCTGAAGAAGCGTCCCCATCCCCTGCCCGGGGATGTAAATTAAATGAAAACCAGTTTTAACCCTTCTTAAGAGTTCCCATTTTTAAATTTTTTATACTGGATTATATTATCACCGGAAGTGAATCAGTCTGCCAAATTTGGAGTTGTTTAAATAAAGAAAAATGGGTGAAAAATTTGAACGAAACATAAAAACAAATCAAGGGTTAAGTAAAGTGTATAAAAATGTAACTAAATTTCCATTTAAGATGGCATCAATACATCGCTCTCGTTTTGCTTTTAGAGCGATTTATTAAGACTTATGTACTGACATATCCATCATGTACTCTTCTGTTAAAAGCAAATAAAAAATGTTGCATGTTCAAATATTCCCTACTGAACGAGTTTCGTAAATAATCCATACTGAACGCATTCAGGAGCGGAATGTTTCAATTAACAATTTTTTAAAAAATCAAAACGCAAGAAATGATAAATAAAAAAAATTAATAAAATAAAATAATCTATTATATATAAAAGAGGACATCCACTGACTGACTCACTAACGCATCATCGCACAGCAAAATCTACTAGGGCCACCGACTCAAAATTCGATGGGGTCATAGAACAGATTGCGCAGGGGCGTGCTAAGACGGCGTTTTTCGAAATTCGGACTCCCTGACCCTCTAGGGGAGCAGAAAGGACTTGCACGTTCGGTCGCCTAGCTCCGCCCCCAATAAACGCAGATCTTCGAAATTTGCAGGAAGGTTTCTAGCTACCGTGCCAAAAAAAGTAGTTTCCCCGATATTCGATATTCGAATTTTAAGGGTGCGAAAACTTAAAAAAAAAAAAAAAAAAAATCGATTTTCGGGGGTGTTTCACAAAATTTTCGGATTTATTGATGCAACTTCGCAGGGAATAAAGCAACGAAGCTCGGAGGGACGCTTCTCGGGGATATTTTCAAAAAAACAATTTCTGTTTTTTTCGATTTTCGCTTTGTGAGGGGGGCCAGGAAGGCCCAAAGATTGGCCCCCCGTTTTGTATTTTTGCCGCCTAACTCCAATGCGGAAATCCAAAGAGCTTCAAAATTGAGCATAAAGATATTTTTGAAAATCGATTTTTAGAGGAGCCGAAATCCAAAAAAAAATTCAAAGCAGGCCTAATTTTGACGTATGCGTCTGGTCAGCCCCACTCTGTGACAAATTCAAGTACGACTTAGACATTTGAACCAAGAATAGTTCTCATATTCTACCGCTTAACAATTTCTTCTTTTTTTTCATATTTTACCGCTTTGCCCCCCTACGGCACTCCGTAAAAATATGCGATTTCTCGCAGCTTTCCCAATATTTCGCGAGTAAAAATAGGTCTAGATTAATGAAATTTAGTACGGTATGGCAATTTACGAGATCAACCGTCCGCTTAGTTCATTTTTTTTTCTATCTGGATCCAATTTTCCGGTATTTTATGTTTTCCGGATTTTTACCGGATTTTTTTTTGTTTTCAAAAATTAACAATAAAATTAACTCGCATATTGAAAGCTTAGTTTTTACATTGGTTATAAAATATGGATTTTGTTCTTTGATTTAAAATTTATTTCAAGTCTCTAGGACTATTTTTAGATTTAGTATGAACTAGGGGATATACCCGGAATTGCTCGGCTTTTTTTGACGAAATTTTGCAATTTTTGAATGTGAATATATAGAAAAAATGAACATTATTCTCCACCTTTTTTCTCCGGCACTGCGTCAAACTCACTCAGCTATAGACAACATTCCAACTCACTCAGCTATAGACAACATTCCAAAACGAGCGAACTCTAGTAGAACTGCTAAAATTACGAACTGCTAGAACTACGATGGCCGGTAGTTGGAGAGACCATCCATTGGGAGCATTTTAAAAGAATTCTTCAATATGAATTTTTACTATATTAATTCAAGCTTTTTCATGTGTTCATTTTTTTCTGTATATTCACATTCAGATATTGCAAAATATTAAAAAAAAAAAAAAAAAAAAAAAAAAAAAAGAGCCCGAGCAAGCCCGGATATATCAGTTAGTATTAAATAAAACAATCGTGGAACTGAAAATAAAATTAAAGAATATATTGAAAATAATTCTTTGTGCATGTTGTTTGTAAATAGTCCTTATTGAAGACATCTACAATAAGGATTGTTCGATTTTATGTGTGGTTTGTCTCGATTTTATGGGCGGATTGTTTCAATTTTTTAAATTTCATTTTATTTAAAATGCTACAACAATCAATGTAATAACCAACAACTACCAATCCTAAAATCGGAGATGGTAATAATCGCTTCCTTAATAGATGGTTTTAAATTTTCAAATTTCAAATCTTAATTGTATAAACTAATTACAAAATTCCGTTGGCGCCGCCCTTACCGACTGAGCCGCACAGGCGAACCACAAAGGGAACCGCCAGCGAATAGCGTGGTCCCTGGTTCGAGTCCAGGTCGCGGAATTTTTCCTTCCCTTTCCTATTTTATAATTATGATATGTTTGAAGAGTTTCTTCAGTTTGATTATTATCTTCTCTTTGGTTTAATTTCATTAATTTTTAGATGATTTCAGGGTAAGGAGGATTCCCAATTTGCGAATCGGGAGCCTGCTCTGCCGGTTGAGCTGATTTGTGGCTTCATGGACATAATATTTTTCAAGAGTTTATTCTGTTTGATTATTATCTTCTCTTTTGTATCTTCAAAAACATTAAAATTAATTTTGTCATGATTTTCATTTACCGTTACCGTTTTGTGAAATGTCAATAACCCGAAAAATTAACATTCATAAAGAAAAGTATTGACTGATATAAAAAAAGTATCAAACATTCTTTCCAACATCCGTAAAATAAAGCCCATAAGATATTTTTAAAGTAATGTTTCATTCACTAGAACATAAATACTCTTTTAATTAATGAACGCTGAAACCAAATGAATTAATGATTATGAAACTAATTTATGAAACTATGATAATATAAAAACTAAAAAAATAAAAACCAATACTTTAATTACAATCACTGTTATCATTTATTAAATTTATAAAGTAATTCACGAACACCTTTAGAATTTTTTTAGTTTTAAAATGTCCACGAATTACTCGTTCCTTATGGATTTAGTAAATGATGATATTGATTGTAATCAAAGTCTTGTCTTTCCATTTTTTAATTTAAATATTAATGTTGAAGCAATCTTTATTGATTATTATAAAGAAACACTATTCAATTTCACTGAAATGAGTTTTATGACTCGAATGCTTGAAGATTAGTTCAATTATTATAAGAAATTATTATCCACACACTCTTTGTGTACTGAAAAAAAGTATGCAATATATTATATTCATCAAGTTCCTCTTTTCCTTTCGTATTTTATAGACGTCAACGTAAACAAGTCGCTAATGACAGCTTGAAGATTACTGCTTGACCGGATAAGTAAAGACAGAAAGATTCTAGATGACATTATATACGCCAATTTCGTCGTAATTCATTAGTAAAAAAAGAGTTAATAATTGTAGAACCTCTCTCTCTACTGAGAAAATGTTAAAAAAAAGTAGAATTCTTGATGATGTAAACATTTGTTTTTAAAAACAGTTCGTTAACTTCTTTCAACAGCTTGTAGAAATGTAAATATTGGCTAAGCAAATTTCAACAGGGTTTATCATGGGTTGCAGATTCTGAAACATTTTTTAGTAGCGAGAAACGCCCTTTTAAAAGAGTATTATCATCAAAATAACTATTATTATGCAAAGGAAAATTTTTAAAAAGCGGAGCAGGGCAAGTATCTGCTCTATTTTGTCAACTTCTAATCTTTTCTTTACCTTTGCCCTTCGTTAAAAATACTTCGTTTAATTGTTAGATATTCAGATGTACAAATCATTTACTGACAGAGTATTCACAAAATATTAAATCATACCACTTACACAATTAAAGCAAACGGTAATCATTAGAAAAACAACACTTGTTGACGACAATAGCTGAAATAATCCAAGGAACTTTCGAGAACAATTTTACAAATTTTTCTTTGAAATCTTGCTTGCGGTCATTGTACTACATCATGAAAACAAAAAATATAAGGATTTTTGCCTCACCCTCCCCCCCTTCCCTCCAGAAAAAAGGTGAACGCCCTTTTTCAGTACGAAAGTATGCGAGAATTTGTTTTGGAACTTGTTTTTGTTGGAAAATTTGTTTTGATTCCCTCTCAGTTCCCGTCAAGCTCGGTTTAGCAATGATGTGATGTAAAATGATAATATACAGGATGAGTCAAAAGTCTGTATCCCCCCTTCTATCTTGGTTACAAATGTAGTTATGCAAATTCCAATAAAGGGAGTGAATAGGAAGTTGAGGGTGCTCTTTCTGATGATGGAACTTACAGTGTTCTCAACATGCAAATTAGGACATATACAAATCGTATCTACTCAACTGTAGGAGATACACAAAAACAGCAATTACAAACTTGTTCAGCATCAAATAAGCAACAAAACAAAAAAAAATTTCAAAATCTGATGAACGGATCATCCAAAAACCTCACTACAATCTCTGCAACAATGGCAGTAACACCAGTCTTATGTAATGGTATCGTTGAAATGCCGTGCAGATTTGTGTTAGGGTGCAGGTGGACGACACACTGAACACCTTCTGAATTGACTGTAAAGACTTAATTTGTATACTTGACTGTTTGTAAGCAACAAACAATACAAGAACCGATTGTCTAATTGCAGAGATTGCAATGAGGTTTTTGGATGCTTATTTGAAATTTTTTTTGTTTTATTGCTTATTTGATGCTGAAGTAGTTTGTAATTCTTTTTTGTGTATTTCCTACGGTTTAGTAGATACGATGTGTATATGTCCTAATATGCATATTGAAAACACTGTAAGTGCCACCATGAGAAAGAGCACACTGAACTTCCTATTGACTCCCTTTACTGGAATTTGCATAACTACATTTCTATCCAAGATGGTAGAGGGGGGGAGGTACAGACTTTTGGCTTACCCTGTATAATAGAGTTTTTATGGGTTTATTTGGTTGCTGGTTTGAAAATAAAGATAAAATTTAAAAAAAAATAATCATAAGATGTTCAGAGAAGGTTTTATTATACACCAATCTCAGCTGTTCAAATTAATGATGAAAAATTAGAAAGAAAATACCACAGCCTGGATTCGAACCAGAAACCTTTGGCTCAGACCGCCAACGCGCCAACCAATTGCGCCACTGTGGCCATGAAAGCGAACCGCTATGTACATGACCTTAGGGCCATGAAGAGCAAAGAATATTAGAAAATTATCCTTTTTGCTTTGATAAAGGATAGTCTCTATCCGAAACGTCAGCTTTTTATTTTGATTTTATTTATTTATTTAAATTTTTTTTATTTTTTATTAATTATTATTTATTTGCTTTTTATTTTTTTAATTAATACTTTTATTGTATTCCAGGGTTTTTGTGTCTCGTCCTTCTCTCATATATATCCGTCTATTTATCATCAAGAATTTTAAAGAGTTATCTAGAAACAGCTAGCATTAACATCATTAAAAACCTAATGCTTTTAAACTGCCTTTACTTTTAGTGAAAAGCTCCCCTTAGAATTATTTTTGAATTGTCGACATGTGGCTTGCTAAGGTTAGAAGAAAGCCTACAATAAAGTTCTTTTCCAAGCCATAATTGAAGCTTAGTTCATGTAGGAATGATGTATTCTGCACGCTGATCAATTTTAAATATATATACAAGTATAAACTATATATACTTGTATATATATTTTATATCAGCCATGCAGATTGCTTCGTGAAATGGTGATATGTACCGCATAGTAAACAGATGGTCGCAAAAAGACGAGTCTTTCGATCACAGTGTGTGGATGATATTTTTTGTGTTTTCCTTTCAAGTCCCTCAAGATGTGTGAGTTTCCACTGCGTGATTCCAAAAGAGTAAGAGATGACGTAAATGTTGACGGCTTTGATTAAATTTTTGGTATTCAAGTGTGTTATAATTATTATATGTTGCTTCGGATAAAAACAAACTCGAACAAAGTCCCAGATACGGACCCAAAAGAGGGTCATGCCCAAGGAATTCAAACGCAGGGAAAGGAAATGCTAAATTAATTGACTGATTGATTGTAAGATTGATTAACAGTAGGAGTTCAGCAAGCAAGCGCTGAACAATCCTTCTCACGAGCAGTCAGTAGAAGTAGACTACTAATGTCTGATTATGGGGATTTTCTTTGTAAATGACATTCAATATGATTACTTGTATTATTATATCGGTTTGTCTCTTAGTATTAGATTTTACAAAACTAATGCTAAATTTTTAGACCTGAGGTTTAAAATTGCCAATTACTATAATCGGGAACTGATAAAACCGGATGTTTTTTTCATGTATTTTTACTCATTGTGATACTGTTTGGTTTATTGCTGCTACATACTTATTTAATTTATTTATTATTATTGTACTATGACCTCCTCTACTGTCAATCCCTTCTCTCGTAAACAACTTTAAATTTATACAGAGATGGCAAAAGTATCAAAAGTGAGTCGATATATGCAATCTCAAATCGTCGCTCAATTTTTGGGACACCCGGTATAAACTTCCACCAAGGATGCATCCTGAACCACAACGTGGCACCAACAAACTTAAACACGCAAAACAATTTCCAAAACACCAAGTACTGAAACACCATTATGACGATTTTTAGGAGAAAGAACATAAGAATAAATTTATATAGGAGAAATTTCATTCAAAACTAAAATGGGCTTTTCCAAAATATTTCATCTAGGTTTGCTAAATTAATATCAACTTACAAAGGAACCCCAGATTACCTTTTTTGCGCGCAAGCACACCGTGCAAGCGATAGCGTTGCGTGGCAGTGAAGCGTCCCGGAAGTGCGCAGAATTCAAAAAACATGGCGGAAAGAGGGAAGCGAACTTGTTAGCGGCGATCGCAAAGAATTGCAGTTAGAGCACTGTTATTAAGCATAAAACCTTAATTTTGCTGTACAATTATTCGTCTCGAAATAATTTATAAGATGAGGTAGGCATAAATGAATACTATTTTTATTTAAAATTATAAAGCACCGCGATACATACCCCCTCACTAACGCAACGCATTACTCGACTTTGCACATGAAGCCAGCCCCGTGTTTGATTACCGAATTACTTAATAAAATGAAATAATAAATTAAGGAAATGGTTATTAATTACTCTAGACATTTTTTACTGGAAGATAATTAGCTATTGTAATAACCTATTTTAAAAACCTATTTGTTTAGAAATTTGAGAAGCCATTCAATTGCCATCTGCTGCTGTCTATTTCATCTGAATAGGATTCGTGCTTATTGCTGTGAGTAGTGGAAGAAAGAAGTTCCGTTAAGCGCATTAATACACCGCTTTAACAATGGCTCAAATTTTTTCGTTTTCGTGGTTTATTTTGAAAGAAACAAAAATCCGCACTCTCTTATTTTGCAAGCATCTATTGTAGCTTCAATTGAGTAAAATATTTCAATTTGGTGGAAATCTGTGACATACATGTTCGAGAGATTCCCTTGTTAGTTTGTTTTCCTTTATGAATTCTAATGCTACGCGTCCACTGCCAAAATATTCTAGAACTTAAAGATTCAGGGTTTTTTTTAAAAAACTCAAACCTTTTGTCGTGTCCACTGCAGAGGAAAAGAACTAGTTTATTATGACGATGTTTTTAAAGTTCTACCGTCAACCTCGTCATATTGTCATTTTTGTGACGTCATGGCGCCTTTGATCCACGGCCGTACTATATCTCCAGGCCTGACAACTGACGTCATGCTAGAGGTCGGCGAGGTATGAGGTCGTCTGCCTCTCATTTTGACGGAGGAGATAATTTTTTTCCATATTACAGGAGTATTCGTTTAATTTGATTAAACATAATTTGTCATTAATTAAAGTATTTCAATGTTAAAGTATTGCCGTTGAGAAGGGGGTTCCCATGGCAACCGACCTCTAGCATGACGTCGTCAATCCTCAGTTGTCAGGCCTGATATAGACGGCCGTACTTTGATCGAAGTGGGTCGTCGGTCGCAGCTTACGATGTTTTCAATAGCGATGAAACTAAGAAAAATAGATGTTTACAAAAGACAAATGTCTTCGGCCTGTAATATGCAAGAGGCCCGGCGATGAATTTATGATTTCTTTCGCTATATTTATTTCTAAACACACAACAAAATAGGGTCCTAGCAAAATTTTTGTCTGTAAGCGAAGCGAGGGAATCTGCCGCCATTTTAAACGAAGAGGAAAATATCACGGTTATGACTCATTTGTCTTAGTTATGACGTCAATAACTAAGATATTTTCCCCTAACCTTTTTTATCTAGATTAAATAACCAGGTTTTCTTTATAACTGGGATCTTTTGTAATGGACACCCACAGATAACCTGGATATTAAAGATCAAGAACATAAATAACTAGGTTATTTGTGCCAGTGGACGCGTAGCATTAGAGTCTTCTTATATTATTTATTTTTTATAATTGTCTCTGAAGCAATATTACCAGGCGCATTTTAGTGATTGCAGTACTATTAATTCATACCACAGCGTGCACAACTTGACCATTTTGTTGCTCATTAATGTAGCAACATAAGGAGATATTTACAAATGCATTATTCAAGCTTTAACCAAAAAGCGTTTTACAAGACTCGTATAATTTTTTTTTAAACATACAACAATGAAGAAACGTGTAGAATTTTATGCATCCGCTATAATCTCTCGAATAATGGCGAAATTTTAATTAGAACTTCGGGCAAGCAATTTTTTTATAATGACCGAAACAAATTATTTCAGCACTTAAAATTCGGCACTTTAAGTTGAAAAATGAAGCAACAATAAAACTAAAACCCTACTAAAGGTTGCTTGTAATGAAACTGAATGCACCCGTCTTGTTCCCATAACAGAAGCCATAACTCTTTAGCAATAAACAATAAGAAAGAGCCCGTAATGCAGAAGTTCAGCGATATTCTATACTGCGTTAAACGCTTCAGTTGTGAGTCGTCTCTAAAAAGGACGTAAAACTTTTAAATCAATATAGTTCAGCTGTTGCATTACTATATTAGTCATGCTAGCGCTCAACAATTTATCAAGTTCTAGAATTTTGTAAACAAGGCTTAAATCCTTATGATGTTCATCAATGCAGATTTTTGAAAGACCAAATCCTCCGCAATAACCCTCTCCCCCTTAAAAAACAAAAATGCACACAAAAATGAAAATAAAATAAAATAAAAAACAAAAGCTGAACGTAGAGAAACCAAAACTACTTAACTAAAATCTAAGATTTAAAAAACGCCTCAACAAACCAAAAGAATCAAAATAAATTTAATCAAAGATGTATGTTTTGAAATATGTATTTTCTTGCGGGATAAGTTTTTTTTTTTTAATGTTGTACGTTTTGTCAGTAATTGATTAAATTTATTTTATTTTTGATTTTTTGGTTTGTCGAGGCGTTCTTTAATCTTAGTTTTTAGTTAAGAAAAATGAAAATTTGCATTTCATTACTGAGAAAACTGTTGTAGGGAATTTCGCTAAATTTCAGCTGGAAAAAAGTAATTAATGAATATTTTCATGCTGGGTGCTCAAAGATTTCAAATTATCAATTATTAAGAATATTCAAAGAACGAGTTTACATTTCGGTGATTGTGGTATTTTTTTGGTTCTTTAGAAATCCTCATAAATGCAAATCAGAATGATATAAGGTGAAGATAAAATTACAGATTTCCGAGCAAATGTTTAACCTTAGAATGTAGACAATACAACAGATGAGATGCATTGATTTAAAAGCGCTTTCTATGTTAGCGATGATTTGTAAATTTAGCCTTTACAACACAAGAATTAAATTATGGATTCCTTGGAGAAAGTTTTGAACCTTCGATCTGAAAAGCATTCTTGTATCCGTTGCGTTCTAGAGGCCAGAGCGCCGAAAAATACAAGGTAGGAATAATTTAAAATTGAAAGTACACTTAAAAATAAAAAAACATTCCCTTTGTATTTTTATCTGTCACAGATGTCAAATTCAGACACAAAGAGATGGAATGGCGGGGTAGATTCTATTTAACAGAACGTGAGAACTAAGCTGGCTGCCAAGTGGAAGAAAGAAAGGAGTCAGTGAGGTGTTAAAAGTTCCTCCAGTGTCATTTGCAGCTGTGGCGCCGACGTCTTATGTCTACTATGTGCTTTAAGAATGCTCACCGAATATTATCCTTGTGCCGATCACTTCTAATATTAGAGAGAAAGCGTTCACATCTTCCGTTTTCCTCAATGTCGATAGGAAAATCGCTGCGATATGGGAAAACAAGAGAAAGAGAGCAGACATTCCTTTCAATGCATTTTCAAATATATCTCCAATAATAAAAAAAACATACACTATTTTTGAGTGCAACAAAAGAAAAGACAGACGATAAAGAAACGCTACATGTCTAAAAAGATTTTGTTCAATATAAAACCCGCACTCATTCGCGATGACAAGAAGATCAACATCGACGCCAATTCATTTCCTCTTCCTAATATAATAATTTTTTATGGAGAACTATTTTAGCACCAGCATAGAGATCGTTTGCGACGAAAGAATCTTTCGTTTGAATAAAGTTGAAAACTAAAAGAGCACTTCTTTTCTTCGGCGTTACAATCGATTCGAGAATGAAATAAAAGTCAGTTTTAGGAACATTAAAGGAGACATAAAATGAGATCGAGCGTCTAAAAACGACTTTTGTTTAATGGTAATCAGGAGGCAAACATGTTGTTGAAGTAAAACAAAGAAAATAAGAAAATCCAACACTCCCAACACTCATTCCCTTGCTCTTTTAATAGGCTTTCCATATGTGAATTTGAACCAGAAGTAAATTTTTATGGTTAATATTTTATTTCCATTAGAGTAGTCGATGAAATTCGACATTTCAACAAAATGTTTCTTCCATCTCACTAACTGCTTTCGTAAACCGACGGGCGTTTAAATCAAAGCATACATAGTGGTTGGGGAAAGAGGAATTAAAGTCATAAATGTCGCAATTGATTCCTCACTTCAGTAATTTATACCATTCTCGCGTCTGCCTAGGTTCATAATTTTACGCTTTATAATTGCAAACGATCTTGCGGATTTTGGCAAGTGGACATTTCACCTTTAATACGGCAAGGAAGTTTATGTCATTCCGAAGTATTTTCAATAATTACTTGAATCAAACTCCAAAGACTACCAAATTGCAATCTGACGACTTTAACATAAAAAACTGATTTAAAAATTATTTTATTTTTTTCCCTGTTATAGGCATTAATAATTTATTCAAATGATTCATCCGATTTCAAACGACTGTATTTGAATTTAATAAACTTTCAGCAATTAATCATATATCAAGCAAAATATAAACTGTCTCTCTCCTGAGAGTTTTGTCTCTCACTGTTTAAGAGGTTTGTGTAACTTCCTGTAATTACACGATCAACGTCGAGACCGTAAACGAATTACTCTCATCTTCGAACACATTATGGAGCCAACATCCCTATGGCCTTTAAAAACTTGGGAGATGTCCTATTAATCTTGCTCCATCTTGTCTGTTTCACTTGGTGTATGAATGAAATAATGTACATGGATGATGAAATACACGGACTAACCGGGAGAAATGTTCAGGTAATCCGTTGAACGCACCCGACCATCCAAGAATATCAGCGGACCAGTTTAATACAGCAGAAGAAGCTTCTTATCATGATATCACCACCAGAACCTGGAGTTGTCTTGATAAGGCATTGCTTCATGGGGTTATTGCATGCCCGTCTGGGCCATAATTTGCAACACGAGGTGGAAAGAGCTTTAAACATTTCAGAAGAGTACCATCAGGATTACTGCACAAATGAAACGGCAAAAACGTTACTTCATATATACAGAGGGTTGTTACGGATCTATTATTACAATTAGCATATTTAAATGTGCGTTCATTTCACGTGAGCTATCACATGAAGTATTGTTAGGGCAGGTATTAAAATAGGTAGTAGTCGAATTGCGATCTAAAAACATTGAATTATGCCCCCGAAAATTGACAGATATTGTATGGGCTACATAATAGCCATTTCCGACGTCAAATTCAGCTATTACGAAATTATGAAAGCATCCAAGAAGCGAGGCTTCGTAGTTTCAAGAAAGGATATCCAGTGTACCAAATAACATTAGCAAAAGCAGAAGCGGCGCCTCTGCTGATGTCGTCCGGAAAGTCCGGACTCTCGTAACCGGATAAAACCCACCAACACAACGGGCTATTGCACAGAAGGTGGGGACGTCTGTGTACACGGCAAACACAATTATCAACTGTGATTTACAAATGGAGAAGCGACACAAGAGCCACGTTCATAAGTTGCTGTCGCGTCATGTTCAAGAGCGACGGAGCAACTGCCGCAAACTGTATGAACGATACCTGGCGGATAAAAAGTGAAAATACACAGTCACATTAGATGAGGCGTATGTTTATTTAAGCGACCGCAACAAGAGCCGATCCATCTTTTACCGCCCAATGGGTTCTAACAGGGTGCGTACTACTTTTGAAAAAATGAAATTAATGACTTTTTCATGACTTTTCATTAATAAAATGTTTATTTTTCATGACCTTTGGTTACAAGTGATTTTATGTTTTTTTCAATTTCTTGTATTTTAATCTTCTTTTCTTTCACAGTATTTCTGAATGAATTGGATTTCACAACATAAGATAAATCATTTTTTGTCTCTGCCAACAATGCCATTTCATCAGCAGTTTTAAGAGTGACTCAATGTCTTTTTCTAAACGTATTTTTTTCTGTTCAACTTTTCAACTTCTAAATTGTCTTCATTTTGTCGTTTACTTTTAGACTGTTTTTTTTTGCTCTTCTAGAGCTGTAAAATATTTTTGACGTGCACTTTGGGCAGACACAATCAAAAATTTTGTAATTGGCACTTTCATCAAACCACCGCAATGGTTTATATAGTCACAAATTCTCCTTTGAGAAGTTAAAGAAGTTTCTTTCAAATTTTCTACCAATAATGCCTTGTTAATAGGGAAACCTCTTTCCACTGAGGCTTGGCCATGAGATAAAGTTAAAATGGGTTTTACCACTTGCCATAAAAGATCATAATCCGGTATCATAAATTGTTTAAAAAACACATCTAACCTCGATTCTGAATCATTGAATTCTAAAAAATTACCTTGGTTGGCAGCAACAATTTTCTCCATAAATTCACAATACTATCACAACAATTTCTGTCTTTTACAAATTTATGTTTATTTAAAATATTAATAACAATTTTAAACTGTTTGATACAATTTTTTGATGAAGCCATTTGGCAAGGTGAGAGACAAGTCACATTCCTAACGAGAGAAAAATTTAATGGACATTTTTCTAGAATTTTTCCTATAATTTTTGTAATGATCCTACCACACTGCATTTTAAAAGACGTAACATCTTTCTGAGAAATATCTCCAACAACATTCTTTTCATGAAGTAACTTTTCAGCCATAAAACCAATGTCTATTTCCTTAAAAGGTAACAACAAACTTGAATCTTTAATATCAATTTTCATAAGTTTTATGACTGAATCTGCATTGCTTAGCACATCCTTCTTTACAACTTTTCTCATGAGATTTCGAATAAGTTTCTCTAACAAGGGAATCCCTCGAACATGTATGTCACAAATTTCCACCAAATTGAAATATGTTACTCAACTGAAGCTACAATAGATGCTTGCAAACTAAGAGAGTGCGGATTTTTGTTTCTTTCAAAATAAACCACGAAAACGAAAAAATTTGAGCACACATAGTCATACAAGGACTCCGTTGTTAAAGCGGTGTATTAATGCGCTTAACGGAACTTCTTTCTTCTACTACTCACAGCAATAAGCACGAATCCAATTCAGATGAAATAGACAGCAGCAGATGGCAATTGAATGGCTTCTGAAATTTCTAAACAAACTTAGTTTTTAAAATAGATTATTACAATTAGCTAATTGCCTTCCAGTAAAAAATGTCTAGAGTAATTAATAACCATTTCCTTAATTTATTATTTCATTTGTACAGCAAAATTAAGGTTTTATGCTTAATAAGAGTGCTCTAACTGCAGTTCTTTGTCGAATGCCGCTAACAAGTTCGCTTCCCCTCTTTCCGCCATGTTTTTGAGCTCTGTGCACTTCCGGGGCGCTTCACTGCCGCACAACGCTATCGCTTCCACGGTGTGCTTGCGCGCAAAAAAAAGGCTATCTGGGGTTCCATTGTAAGTAGAAAGATAAAAATGGTAAAACAGGCTTATCAGTTTGGAACTTTGTTAAAAACTTTGGGAGAGGCCGTCGTGGCCTGCTGGGCTTTCATTGAACACTAACTTCAGAGAAGTTAAGCAGTGTCAGGCACGGCTAGTCACTGGACGGGCGACCATCAGTGGGGCTAGTTTATCTTTACCCCCCCCCCCCGGGTGGTGCGACCATCATACAGCAGACGTTAATCCAGGTCCATCCAGGGACCCAACTCGTCGCCTCTGGCCATACAGGCCCTGGATGGACGTATTGGATTATAATATACAAATTTAAAAAAAAAACAACAAAAAAAAAAACTTTACCTAAACTTAGATAAAAATTAAATTTTACAATTGTTGTTGAATCTTTAGTTGCTGCTTTTATCATTTCAAATGATTTTGTTTTGGGAACTGAGAATTCTTTTGATGGTTTCTGTAATTTTTGCACATACTTTTCAATGTTTGGCCATATCTCTAGTGCTTGAGTAACAACTTTCGCATTTTCAATCCAACGAGTGGCACAAAATTTCAAGGCATACACGTCACTATTTGTGATACGTCTTCTCTCCTTGCTGGTGTATCTTTAAATAAAGTGTACAAACCTTGAATTAAGCCATCAATATCCCAATCTACAGCTAATCATCCTGACTTGAATGCCCCATGAATGGTATGTAACCCACAATTCCAATGTTAATGGGTTCAGAATCATTATCCACTTCACTGATAATGTCTTTCACAAAATTACTGAAAAATGCCCAATTGACGTTAGGCCCATCCATCGATATCTGCAATAATTTTTTCAAATCTATTTTTTTTGTTAACTCTTTGAAATGCAACAACAAATCAGACGCTTTAGAATGTACCTAGAAATGCAGAATCGAAATAATGAGACCTAACCAAATGCATGTTTTCACAAAAAAATCTCACATGTAAATCCAACTGCTTTGATTGAGGCAACATTAAACGATTCATCAAATAAAAGCACAAAATAATTTGATGATCTAACATATTCAAGGAGTAATGAATGAATGTGTGGTGCAATTCCATAACAAGCTAAGTAAGCATATTTTTTTCACCACAAGAAAATTCTTTTGCTATTCCACTATCAGGAAACATTTGAGCAAACAATTCGCCGATTCCATTACAACTTTTATACGAACGCTTTGAATGAACAGTTTTCAATGTCCACAAAATTTCTGCTCTCCACTTCATTTCCATTTTCTCGGTTAATGGCGTTATGAAGTAGTATTGGACTAAAAAAAATAAAAAATAAAAAAATAACGAAAAAACAAATAGGCCTATAAACAATCATTCTCTAATTCCTATAAAAATGGATATGATAAATTATGCTATTCTAAAGCACTTTTCTCTTAAATTAAATCACTACACTTACATTATTTGAGGTTGAGGGTCGAGCATCAGGAATATTAGAGACTACAGAATTAGGATCAGGAAGTAAAGTATGCACAGGTTCAGATTGAGGTGTTTTGGGATCACGTTTCAGTAAGGAATTTGCCAGAAAACTTTTCGAAGTGGAGTATCGAAAGTTGCTACGAAGCTGATGATTCGTACCATTCAAGTGCACGTTCAATGCAGCAAATCCTTGGTTACTAATTGATATTTCTTTCATACAAAGATTACATTTGGCCTTGAACTTATCACTTCCTTCCTCTAGCCAGTTCTCAAAATTCTACATTTCAAAATTCCTATAACCACAACTTGTTGAACACGCATTTTCCTGGCATTTTTTTATGATGAGGACGCAACATGTGATTGTCTTTAGGCTTAAGCATAACTGGAAAAGGCGATGCGAAAAGCTGAAAGGTGATAGTGAAATGATGAATGTATGGTGTTAAATTAACAAAAAAAAAAAAAAAAAAGTTTTAAACGGTTCACATTGTCAGTTGTTAAGTTAAAAAATTCATGACTTTAACCAAAAATCAATCTGAATTCATGACTTTATAAGGACCATTTTATGACCACTCAAAATTAATGATAATTCATGACTTTCATGACTTTTAAGGACCCGTACGCACCCTGTTCTAAGGACTTCAGAAAATGGTACCGTGAATGCAAGGAAGCATTTTCAAAAGGTTTCATGATCCTGACGGGATACAACTACAACGGCAAGTTAACTTTACACAGAATGGAGTGAAAGGCCATGTATTAACATTTGCATTCTATAACCCCATACTTTGCCGTGACATCCCCGGTTTGTACTTTACAAAGGTAAACAAGGTATGGCTGCATCAAGACAAGGCGCGTCACACTGGCGCGTCAAATCGACTGTTCCTGGAAAAAGATACCGGAACCTGCTTTATTACATTCAGCGACATACCCATCAAGTAGCCGAACGCATCGCCTATGGATTTTTGTGGCTTTGGCTACTTAAACGGGCCTTCGGAAAGAGACGACCGCGAACAGTGGAGGGTCTTTGGAAAGCGTTTACGAATTGATCTTGGTTTCTGCGTTCCAGCCTCCTTTAGTGGAAACTGCGAAACAGAGCAATAGCAGCGAAGCAGGGCTGCCAGACTGAACACACTCGATGTGGACGAAAGGGGTTTTCTACCTTTGCTGGCCCTCTGTAACTTGTTTCCATAGATCCCTAACATTCCTCTGTAATGACTTCAATATGACCCGTATTGGAAAATATGTTCAAGGGCTTATGGAATCCATGCTGACCAAATTGGATAATCATAGTAACTAGTTTGTCTTGGACACCCTAAACATTCCTTACACAAGAAAAGGCAACGTAATCGAAGACGTTTCCTTGATATTAATTTCGATGACTGTGGTAATGTCGCCTTTCTAGACAAGTGGATTTCATAGATCTTTTTTTGTATACAATTACTATTAGTGGTATGCTTCTAGATAATCGTCAATCAAATTATCCTCCACCAAGAGGAGGTACTGCTCATTTTTCATATTATGGATAGCCTTTCGGGTACAACAGGCTTCTCATCTAGTTCAGTGTAATTCTTTTGGCATATGTTTATTAAGGTTGAGACACACTATATTGTTCGATTGTCTTTTGTTTGCTTCACTTGATGTAGGAGTGGAATACTGTACGTGGGTAAATCATTTTGAATAATTTTAGATATAAACTATCTCACCATTTCTGTATAAATAAAATAACTATTTTTTATAATTTCCTCCCCGACAAATAATAACTTAAATACGAAGACCTGTCTTATTAATGGAAGTTACCAAAATTTTGTTCAAATATTACCGCACTTCTCTAAAATTCGTTCTCTGTGCGTCTTTCCGATTTTGTGGTTCACATTTTAAATAAAGAGGGTTTACTCTGCTACATGGACGATGAAATACACGGATTGACCGGCAAGAATTGAAAGCTATCAAGACCATTAAAGTGGAGAAATCAAATTTATTCAATAATAAACAGAAAGCCACTAGACTCCCATCTTCGCTCTCAAGTAAACAGGTGAAAATTTATAGCTCAAATAAAGAGATTTGCATGCCATTAATCTGAGGCCTGAGAATACTTGTCGAAATAATTTAATTTTAACTTTCTAGATAAGCTTGGGATTTATGGGCTAACCTTTTTACTGAGACCGCTTGGAGCTGCAAATGGATGCCTCGTAATTCAAGGAATGAACATTAAAACTTTATTGCACTTAATGCAACGCATTAACTTTTAACCTGACAGTGTGAAAGGGTTTTTTTTTTAATTTTTTTGTTTTTTCTTAATCTAAATTGTATCCATTTTCATTTCGGAACGTTTTCATGCTTTTTGAATTAAAGCATTACCAACTAGGAATAGTTTTAAAAAGTGCGCTTCATTGCCAGTAAATTTCTTCTGCGACTTTATTTTCTATTCAAATTTATCAGCAAATAGTGTTGATTTAGGCATAAAGCTTGCAAAAATAAAAAAAACAAAAACGTCTAGATAGGTAGGACACGATGCTGATCTTAGGTATTTCACAAAGACATTTTCAGCTCTTATGATTGTCAGGTGTGAATGGTTTTCCTTCAGCTCTCTTTGTTTATACAACTTTGTGAAATATACGAAATGATCAAAATTATACTTTTTTGTAGTATTCATTTTTATACTCCTCCTGCAAAGAAGTAAGAAAATAATATGACGTGGATCCTCCATTTGCTACGAAAACAACTACGATTCCTTCAGGAATGTATCCACCGCCCTTCTATTTCATCTCACGAATATTCTATGAAAGTGAGATCCGGACTCCGAGCTTGCCAAACCAATTCCTCAACATTCATGACAACAAACCAAATCGGTAAAGTGGGCGTATTATGAAACAAGTGTTGAATCAAGAATGGATCGTCGCCAAATATGGACACCTTGGAATTGTCCAAAACATAGGTATAAGTTTCCTTCACGGGAGCTAGAGCCCAGATAGAACCATGAGAAACAATCGAATAAGTGCTGTTAATCCAACATTCTCAGTCGTATAAGAATTGTGTCAGGATGCTTTCTCGATTCGATCACGTAACAAAGATTCATCGTGGAAATTCCAACAGCATGAGCTTCAAATGCTCACTTAAATGTTAGTTTACAATAATGATTCGCTCTCTTTTTGCGTTAAGACTTTTTATTATTTTCTTTCTCTGCTCTTGAAAAAAAGATCAAAAAACATTGTGGAAAATTAAACGAAGATAAAGCATTTTATTCACAAAAAATTAATAATTTTTAATATTATTTTTTTAAACATATTTTTCCGCAACACGAACCAACTACCTAACCAAACTTATTCTACGTGCTTTTACTGCACAACAGGTGAGGAGAAAATTTTAAAAAGCACACTCTCGCAGGGACTTGAACCGCATTTCTACGACTAGAATGTACAGTATTTATCACTGCGCCACTCAAACGATTATGAAAAATAAGTTCTTTATTACACTTCCTCCAATTTTTTTTGTCAAATTTCTGAAAACTAGGGGCCCGACAGTCATGTAACTGACCTTGAGGAAAAATATGGACCAATACCTTCAGCACAGACAGCATTTTGCCTTATTTCAAGTGTATCCAGAACATAAATCGCATTTCAGTAATTAGTACGGCAGTAAGACTATCCGCATTAAAATGAGCTTACGTTGAAAGAAATATTTACATCTTTTGCACAGAAGTCTACTTTCTACAGAGTTCTATTTCAGAATCAATATACAAAAGAAAGAATAAAAGCATGTTCGTTTCTAAATGAGAATTTATTTTTGTCTGGCCTGATATTTGTCTTACAACTCTAATCAATAAGGTTTTGAAGAAAATCAACATTCCCGATTACATCCTTTAATGGGCTTTCGTTTACACTATAAATGCTTATAGTTTCTTTGCAGTGGAAATTTTCCACATTCCACTGCGAGAAAATGGAACCAAAACGAATTGTCATGAAACGGAGATAATAAAAGGCAAAAGCCGAACCGTCTTCAATAGAAGGCGTTCGGTTGCGCTCGTCGTATTTAATCAGCCGCAAGAGAATAAAGGGGGCAGAAAAAAAAACAAAGAGCCAATCTCAAGTTCTTCTCTTAAAAATTTTCTACCTAGCCAGTCGAGAATAATTTGACACAAGAGACAGCAGATTTTCTTTTCCCAACAGAAAAATCATTTCTTAATTTCAATTTTCGATATACTTCTTAATTTTTTTTTCCGTGAGAATTTAAATTAAAAAGAAAAGCGAAAAACTACTGGTCATTAAAAACGTTTTTTATTGTTCTGCTTTATCATTAAAACGAATAGTATAAAACAATTTTTGAAAAGCTGATTAAATTTAGGTAAGAGAAAAATGAGAAGGTGGAACAAAGAGGGTTAGTAGCAAAAGCCAATTTCCCAACTTTGCAAACCTTTTGACCTTGGGTGAGAGACTGAATCACGCCGACGCGGCGAAATGGAACCCACGTCAGAAACGAGATGATTTGCTTGCTAACGACGGCAATAAATAACGAGATCTTTCTTCAGAAAAAGAAAAATGCATGCGCTTGAATAGAAAACCTCGAGAAGGAATCACAGAGTTATGAAGTTAATTTATAAAGCAAATTATAAAAGCCAGCGCAGAATATCAGAGAAAACACGTAAAACAAATTCGACATACCCAGAAAAGGCCAAACGGGGGGTCAAGTCTTGAAAATGAATGAGTTAAAAACATTGTTTATTCCGAATAGCCTCAGTCATACAATACAGAGTGGGCAAAAAAAATTAATTTTGATCACATGAAAATGAAAATAACAGAGTATGGGCTTAAAAACTCCTTCAATATCTTAGTTTTGTAATGGTACAACTGGTTAAAGATACACTTCTAAATAGCCTCTTACAAACGCTTATCAGTATTGAAGCCTTTTCTAAAAGCACTCCAAGTTATGAATGTTGTGCTCCACAGGGATATGGTCGATCTCTTTGGCTCAGTTCATTTAAATTTGTAGGTTTTGTACGTTTTGTGATTTAGCATATCCCCACAGATAAAAGTCATAAGAGGTGAAAATCAAGTGAGCGAGGTGCCCAATCAGTGGCACGTCCTATCATCTTCCCTGAGAATGACTGTCAAGAAATGCTTGAACCTCTAAGGTGAGGTGAGATAGGGCTCCATTCTGGTGAAAGATATTCCATCGTAGATAACAACATTTACGATGTTCTAGAATCAAGAAAGAAGTCAACATTGCAAGATACGTCTTGCCTGTTACAACTGACTCGTCGAAGAAATAAAAGCGCAATGATGCCTTAGCGACTTAATGCATCAAACCGAACTCTTTGGATAATTTCCCTCATGCAATCTTAATTCACTTCTATTGGATTTTTCCATTCGTAAATGCGGCAGTTACGTTAATTTCTTTACCTCATACATAGAACATTGTATACCCACTGTGGTTTGGTAAATCAAACAATGTTACCCGTTGATTGCAATCATTGCCTCCAGCCTGTTCCATTTTCTGAATTTTGTACGATTTAAACTTAAGGCTTAATTCTATCGAGGAGCGACATTTCCATTTCCTTGAACTTCTGGTATAGCCTCATTCACTTCGTTGGTGATATCTGGTTAACAGATGGCCTACCTGAATATTTTTGCCGCTTGTTTTTTCAAATTTCTTTGTGTCAATTTCAAATGGTAGTTCGTGTTAGTAATTTTGTTCTTAATTTCGTTCGAAATTTCCTCTGAACAGCAACAGGGCACTTCAATTCCATTATCAATTTCACCATTTAACCTTCTGCTGGCCATTTCTTAGATAGAGGCTTTGTCTATATTCTCTACAACCCATTCTCAAAAAAATAGAATATTTTGAAACTTTTTTTAGTCGCTTATTACATCCTTAAAATTAAATTGATTTTTTAAGCTTATAAAATTTGCAATACATTTTTAATTGATGTATATTTACTCTACTTTTTGATGATGCAAAACAATGATAATAAAATTTAAATACTTTTTTGCTAATTAGTAAGTTGTGTAAGTAGATCGTCTCAAAAAATTAGAATACTTCAACTCCTGTCCCATAAAATTATAATATTTGAATAATATATTTTTTTGTTTATATTTAACGCCCCTACATTGGTTATTGGGATGTTCCAACAGTATAAAAACAGGCATAAGAATAAATGATTATCGCATTTTTTATAATTGCGTCAACATGGGACGAAAAGTATCTCTAACACCTGAAGATAAACAAAAAAAATCAGATTTTTCCAACAATGTGGAGAAAAATAAACTGAAATTGCCAAAAAAGTTCATTGTTCGCAATCATCAGTTTCCAAAACTTTGAAGGAGTATGTCAATACAGAGTAAGTAACTATACGGAAGATAGGCAGTGTCCGAAAACGCATCACGACTAAAAGAAAGCATGCGGCTTTGAGGAAAATAGCCATCCAGTATCGCTTGAGCACGCTGAGAGATTTTCAGCAACTGGAAGCAAACAGGAGTTACAGCCAGCAAAGACACCGTTAATAGACGGCTTCGGGAAATGATTGGTTTGGTTGGTTTATTTGGCCATTTCACGACGGCGTTATAGGGGCCGCAAATTTTGCCTCGCAAGGGTTCTTTAACGTGCAGCCGGCAAACAGCTACACGGGACCAACGGCTTTACTTCCCTTCCGAAGGGAAGTGCGTGATCTCAGGATTTTCCCCCCTGAAAAAATCCTCGTCGTTCTCGGCCGGGATCGAACCCGCATCCTCAGGCATCAGAGGCGATCACGCAAACACTGAGCCACCGAGGCCGATCTTCGAGAAATGAAATTTAAGCCATATATACCTAAGAAAAAGCTGACGCTGCCAATGGCACAAAGATAACGCGGAGTTATGGGCCCAGGATTTCATAAAAAAAGAAAAGAATCATACGATATACGCCAAAAACTGTGGACACCACTATCAGCAAACGATAACGCAAAAACACTATTACAACAATTGTTGTCTTGGCGCATATCGATTAAGCAGTGCTGGGCGCTTAATTTTAAGAATGTAATCGGTCCAACAGCTCGACGTAAGAATCTACTGTTGTTGTATGGTTACGCGGTAAAAGTTCATAGTGGATTACACCGCGACAATCCCACTAACATCAGAGTATAACCTTAGTCGTGGCTTAGTAATGTTCTGTGGGGGCTATCCACGTTTCATCTTTGCTCTTTTTCGCGTAACATTCACCTACGTTTCATCTCCTTTGACCAACCGATGTAAAAAACCTACGCGTTTTTCTTTACGTCGAGCGCAATTTTTTCCAGATACGTTTTTTACAATCTGATAAGTCTAGTCAGTTGAAATAGGATAAATCATTTTGAATAACCCTATTTAACAATAAGTAGCATGAATGCATGGACCAATTCTACATACCTTCATCATTTAAACATTATCATTAATTGAATAATTATTTTTCAAACATTTGTCAACACAATATCGTTCATATTTAATTTGATAATTCATTCATTTTTTTATACATGTACGCATATTGTTTCTTTGGATGTGTTTTAATATCTTTCTTTATAAATTATTGTCTTTCAAAACACTTTATTATCAGTTCATCACATGATTCAAAAACGTCATTTTAATCCAATGTTAATTAATTTTTCAGGACAAAAAGATTGTAAATGGGAAAGCATCGTCTTCATCAGTTATTTGCCTGCCAATAAGCTACGGATTCGGCGAAAGAGCATGCGAAGTCAAGATTTCATGATAATAAATTTGTCCACTTGTGACGATGTGAGTAGAATATTAGACCTACATAATCATAATCTCTTCTTTAAAGGAAGCAAAAAAAATTTCTCCACGTGAACAATGAATACGTCTGAAGGGAATTATTTCAACGATTTCAACGAATCGGAAGGGAATTATTTCAATGAATCTGCGATAGAAGAGATTCAAAGGAAGATCCCGATTGATCCATGGATTATCAGTTATTATCGCACAATCATTCCCATTATGCTCATCTGTTGCCTTTTTTCTTTCATTCTAAACTTACTAATCGTCTTGTCAGTACGTTGGACCCGTCGCCATCTGACGCCCAATCACTCGCTGAGCATAAGCTTGTCAGCGACGAACGCCTACGCATCCCTCGTCATAGGTATCGGGCTCGTTACCAACAGCCTCCTGCCCACGGGCTATGGCATTAACATGGGCCTGTGGGCAACTTGTTTTGGTCTTACTTTAGAAGTATTTCGTCTGACTGGAATGGTCGTCTCAGTGTTTCACCTACTGGCTTTGGCCATCAACCAATATGCCGGGATTCTGCGACCGCTCCATTACCCTTCGCTCATCCGTCGCCGTCACATCATCTTCACCATTATCATCATGTGGTTAACACCTTTAACCTTTCTCTTCATCTATTTCTTATCCATTGAAGGTCAAGGGTTGAGATCAGCTTACTGCGAGGACTACCGCTTCTTGCAAGAGTGGAAATACCGCGTCGTGTTCAGCCTGTGGATCTTCATTCCTTTATTCGTGATGGCCGCCATCTACTTTCACATTTTCATTAAAGTGCGCCAACACCAGAGGGGACAGAGCGACATACACCAGAACAGGAGATCCATGAACAGAAATATCAAGGCCATCACAACGACTCTCCTGATCTTGGGAACGTACGTCGTCGGTTGGATACCAGCGTCTATCTTTTCTCTGATCACTTGCAACGACTGTCGCTTCCCGTTCAGGCGGCTCCCTACTCCCATTTTAGTGCAGACTGCTTCTTTCTTCAACAGCCTAATCATCCTCAAGTCCTTCGTCGACCCCATCATTTACGCGGTGCGAATGAAAGAGATACGCGATTCTTTCAGGCGCATGCGCACGACCTGCTGCAAGTGTCTGGGATACAACGTGGCTACTCGAAACGAGCCGTCGTCGATGCGTTCTCGCAACGACACAGGCGGGACTTCTCTGCGCATGCTCTCCATTTACCAACGACAAGAATCGTCCCTCCAAGAAGGACAAAGAGAGACGGCGCTGAATGCCAACCACAACAACAGTCACACTAACAGTCGATCCAAGGCGAATCACGACAGAGGATCGGTGCCAAGAGAAAATGGCTGCTAAATAACATGAAGTTAATAAAATCAGACGCACAATAATCCTCAGACCACTACTGAGAAGAATATGGTGCAGTTTTCATTCCAAATATAATGAAAGCTCTACTATCCGGCAGAATCATTCTTAATGATTCAGAGATAAGCTTAAACATGATTTAATGAGAGGATAAATAGAAATTTCACAAAAGTATACTAATCATTTATCCATTATTAAATATAAAAAAAAAATTAAAAATTGGTGATGGTACTGTTTAAAATGTTTCACGTGAATTAAATAAGAAACTGTAAACTAAACGATTTTAATAATAACTTTAGACCAGAAATGCGAATAAAAAGATTTCCAAGGTAGGAAATCAATTACTAAAGTCTGGTCGAACAGCTTAACAAACTGACTTGGGAATCGTTCCAAACGCAGATATCCTCTTGGTGCCGAGAGTAACATATTTGCGGCGGAAGGCTTAAGAGAATGTAAATCCCCTGAGGGACACTTGAAAATTCCATCGAAAGTGTTCCACCACAACTTCAAAAGGTCTCAATTACGAAATAGAAGTGTTTAACTTCAAGAAAGTTTGTTACCAGATTTTATGGAGATTTCCCCATTAAGATAATTTTATTGGATCGATATATCAAATTTAAGGTTTCTTCCAAAGGTAAACGGGATAAACAATGACCGGATAGTTCAGCTTTCATGTATGTCAGGAACAGGCGAACATCCAGTTTGTTTCGCCATGTCGGTCCCGACGCCTCCAGTCACTACAATTCTTCGTATTAATTTCCAGATGTTTTCCTCTCTTATTGTGTATGTGAGAGAGAGAGAGAAAGAAATAATAAACTGCGTGTGTGGTGCGTGTGTGGATGATCAAATTCCCTTTGTTTCAGCGTCAGTGTTGTGTTGTGTTGTGTTCGAATGTCATAACAAAATTGGAAGTAGCATTCTTATTCTTTCTACGCCAGTGCATAAGGCTGTGGAGAAAAGTTAATGAAAAAACTGTGGCCAAAATAACGCAAGTTCATTTCTTCATCACCGAATTAATGCTCAATGGATTGGATGGACGATGAAATGAAATAACGATTATTCTCAATACAATTCTTCTATTTTCGCAGGTTTGATTGTTCTCATCGAAGTAAATAGTTTTCTGTAAATAGATTATGTTACTCTTTATTCCATTAAATTCTAATTCTTTACTTAATAATATTTTAAATGAAATAGTTAACATGTACAGTGAATTTGGTGCCAATAAGTTTATTAAGAGAAAAAAAAATTATTTATATAATGAAACCAAGAAATTTCTTTCCCCCCCTCCCCGTAACAAATGAACATTATTTTTAGACTCTAAATATTTAATGAATCAATATTTTGTGTTTTCTTTCCGGAAAAAAAAAACATTCGAACCTGAGTGTTTTAATTATATTGAAAATAAAATATATTTCATTATTAATAAAATTTATTTTCAACTTTGATAATTGTTTAGGTCATAATCATTCTTCGAATGGATAACATATGTTCGAGAAATAACGGAGTATAAAAGTTTTTTAATTCATTACATATTTTATTAAAACGACTATAAAGAAAAGAGCGTAAGGATCCAACTTCTTTTATGTAATTTTCAGTACTAATAGTTTGGAGGTGAAAGCATCGAAACAATTATACAATAACAGAACATATTCTAGTCGCAATTTAACCTCAGGAGTAAAAAACTAGCTTTCATATGATTTGAATTAGAGTGCTTTTCATTAAAGTGCCCCAAAATTATCTCTATTACCCCGGAATTCAATGTGTTCCTATTTACGGTGCCGTTATTTTATAAAATACTGAGAAACACAGCTGTATGCAGTTCTTGGCAAAATTATAGGGCCAGGCACAATGTTAAATACTACCCTGTTTGAACAAACATTTTCAATATAATACGATCAGATGTTGTCGGAAAAGAAATAATCATTGCAAACAAGTTAAAGATACGGAATGGCCGTTTTTTGGAACAGTTTCATAGAAAAAGGTGGACGAAAGTATAAGACACCTTCGGAATATTGGAATATCCCGTAAAAATTTGCATGTTTTGTATTTAAATGTCGATATTTGCATTTTACAAGTTTAGCAGGGGAAGGAATAGGAAATAAACTAGTACGAGAAATTACAACTTACAAAAAACTGAAAGAGAGATTGATGCTATAATTGGCAAGTCCAGAACCGTCGTCCATAAATGCCTATGCGATCCTGACAATTATGGCAAGCATACAGGAAGACCATCTCGGATTTCTGCAAGAGACAAACGTGCCATTCTCCGAATGGCGTCCACCACCACTGGCGCAACATTTTCCAGGATTACGTCATCCCTAAACCTTCCAGTGTCAACTAGAATAACACGTCGAGTACATAATGCTTTCAAAAATCATGCTTTCCTGAAAATGAAGTCAAACCTTAACAAAGAAATACAAGGAGACTAGGTTGACCTTTACAAAACAGTATGTTGGGAATTCCGATATGTGGAATCATGAGGAAAACAAATTTAAGCTAAACGGACCCGATGGTATATTAAGAAAATTCTCCACAATATCAAACTCTAAAGTTTGATTCCCAACAACATAAAAATTGAAACATAAAAAATAATAATTTGAAATAAAAACACAACCTTTCCTTTCTCTTGACTGTGCTTTTACATTGTCTACAGGAACTGATGTTTACATAGATGGGTTTTTGCTGCTGTTAGAGAATAATTACAGCTATGGGTAATCAAAGATTTGTTTTGTTAATATACTTCAAAGATTGTGTTTATTAGCACAACCGAGCAACACTGTAATAGGCCGGCATATTAGCTGAAATCCTTCATATTACTTAAAATTATGGCAGAAAACATTAGTAGTACCGAAATTGAAAAATGGATGTTATCACTAGTAGAAACTTCAGTAGGAAAACAAAAAGTGTCGCATAAAATTAAAGAGTTAGAAGAAGAGACGGAAAAACTGACGGAAGAACTTACTCGGGGAAATGAAAGTATTTATGGAAATCGAGTTGGGCTAGAAACCCATATTAAAGTTAAAACAGTGCAAAAGGAGGCCTTCACACAACAATTGGCAGAGTTAAATATAGGTGACAAACACGAAAGATGGGGATTTTTCAGTAACGTGGAAGAAGCCAAATTTGGTTTGGATGTTCTCTTTGATGTATGTGTCGAAAATAAATTTGAATGCTACAGACACAGTAGTATGTATGATACATTGGAGAAAATTTGTACAGAAACCCACAATAGTTTTATGATGTCGGAAAAAAATTATACCAATCTACAGCATGAAAAAAATACCCAAGAACTGACGCACATAGAAGAAATAAAAAAGTGCAAAGAGGTAAACGAAAAATTGAAGAATTTGTTAAAAGAAAAGGAAGAGGAATTCTTCAAGTTAAGCTCTGTTCATGATGAGCTCCAAAAGAAGTTAGATGAATGTGAAGAATAAGAAACAAATGCCAACGCAACGAGGTTAATGAAGAATCCGATAATGATGGTGTTTCAACCCAGTCAGGATCTTTAGCATCAGGACCAAAAAGAAAACGAATCGTGATTCAGTAGAGAGAATGGATATGATAGCCTGACTGTGGAAGTTGAAGGGCCAGATGGTACCAAATATACATGATGAACATATGGTTGGAGATGGTCGCCCATCAACTTGTAGCGTTCTTCTTGTGACCTATGTTTCTTTACTTTGTTTCCAATTTCATCGCTTGAAAAAAGGACATAAATGGATAAATTACGACCTTGCTTTTTGTAATTAAAAAAAAAACAAAAAAAAATTATTATGATGCCCTTTATAAAGTTTGATGAATGTCAAGAGTTTAGAATTAATCGTTGGTTCAACTATATTTTTATAGGGAAGGGGTAGGGAGTTTTTATTTCAAAATATTATTTTTTATGTTTCAATTTTTATATTGTTTGGAATCAAACTTTAGAGTTTGATATTGTGGAGAATTTTCTTAATATATAAAAATATTTATCCCAACGTTAGTCAGTTTGTATGAGGACCCGATGGTATCAGATTCTATTGGCATGCTTTGAGACAGACAGAGGACTATTTTTCGAGATGTGTACAAGGAGGAGAATCAGTTATAATTTGAGCGGCTTTCACAGAGAAAAATCGAATGTTGCATTTGTTCGTGCAAAATCAAAAGCAGACGACTAGCAGGACATTTTAGGGAATTATCCATTGCCATTAAAAGACGAATTGAATGACCCTGATATTCTTTTTCAGCACAATAAAGAATACCGTGCCTTGTCAACTGAACAGTGGCTGCATGATCAGGGACAGAGAAGCATGAATCCACTCTCAAACGGAAAGCAGTTTACTATCGTAAATGAAATGGAAGGTGCAATTAAACAGCAAAGAATGATATAATCCTTGAAAGACTACAAAACCAACAAAGTCACTGATTAGCCATCTCATCGATATGATCAGTTTAAATGGCAAACAAAGTAGATATTAGTACTTCGATTTAAGTGTTTTAATAGATACGCGAGTAATTCGTGGTTTTGTTTCAGTGGTCTTATAATTTCGTACACTTATTTCTATGGAACTGTTTCGAAAAACAACCATTCCGTATATTTTACTTGTTTGCAATGATTTTTTTCTTTTCTGACAACACCTGACTGATGTTACTAAGCGTATTATATTCAAGATGTTTGTAATATTTAACACTGTGGTTGATCCTATAATTTTGTCCAAGACTATAGTAATGAAGTTCACATTTGAAAAGGCTCTCTAGTAGAAGCTATGATCAGAATAAATTCAAATTTGATATGAATGCTCCGGAAGTAATGAAATTTGTTTTGCGGAAAAGAAATTCAAAAATTTTCTGCTAGTGAAGCGGACTGCGGACTGCTCGTATTTGACATTGTTCACAAAAACTGACAAAAAAAAAGCAAAAAAAGAAAAAGTATTTCAACATGGTTAATACTATACAGTATTTGGATACTAAAATTTTTATGCAAGGTGGAGCGCACAAACCAACACCAGTAAAGCACTTGATTTTAACTAATTTAGGAGACGAAAGAATGATCAGATGTCATTTATTCAAACAAGTCCAACCTATTTACCGGAACTGAACATGTGACGTTGGCTCTTGGGACACCTTTTCAGTAACTGGCTCAATTTTCATCATAAATATTTTCCCTCACTGAATTAAAGTTTCGACACCAACGCTCAATCGTTGATTCATCCATAAATGACCTATGATGGTTGCATATTTTCTGTTTTCAGAAATTTAATTCCAGACCTCAAAATGTGTCGGAATTTTAAATTTTCCTACGGGTTTTAAGCAAGCACATAAGCAACATAAATGCCCCTATTGCCATGAGACTCTCATAAAGTATGACAACTGATTGATATTGGCTGGCCTTATTGATAACACAAATTTATCTGTATAGGTGCGATATGCTAACGGGTACTAAATTCCGAAACAAACCTCGTATATAACAAATGACACAAGAGAGACTGTTGATATAACACAATTTCAATATCCTCGGAACAGCCATTAAATACCAAACTGATAGCAGGATCGGATGCACCGTCCAGCAATGAACAAACCAATCAATCTTGCCGCTCTGAGGTTATTAGATTCTTCCATCTACAGGGTGTCCCAAAAATGACTGATGGATTTTGAAAATCAATAAAAAAAAAAACGGAATGCGATAGATATGTATCGTTTGCAGCCTTATGCTTAGGAAATCAGGGAATTTTATTCCACCAAATTTCAAATTTAGTTAACATTTTCACTCACAGGTGCGCTGCAGGCGATCTGTAACAGGTATAGTTAAAACGGGTTTTTCGAAATTCCATGTGACATGTTTGAACGGATGTCTGCAAATTTTTGCCTGAGACTGCGCCACGTTGTTTAGTTTTTTGCAACAGTCCTTGCAACATTTTCATACCGGTTTTTATTTTTTCATAGTTTTCAGCGCCACCTGTGGGTGAAATGTTAACTAAATTTAAAATTTGGTGGGATAAAATTCCCTGATTTCCTAAGCATAAGGCTGCAAACGATACATATCTATCGCATTCCGTTTTTTTTTATTGATTTACGAAATCCATCAGTCATTTTTGGGACACCCTGTATATTTAAGCTATACAAGAGACAGTTATGATTATTATAGCTGCCTTGTTGACCAGCTGATCAGATAAAATACAAGGTGTTCACAAAATCTGCATCCGATTTAAAAAAAATCATTTTTATTTGTAAAATAGGTGCGCTGGGTGCGGTAAACGGCAAGATACTTTAAATATAATCAAGTTATGTTACAAATGTTCAATATTTCCCCCTCCCGCTGCACTGCACACATCCAGGCGATAATCAAACTCATCCCATACAGGGTTGAGGATATCCGATGTAACACCATTTACCCCTGCAGTTATTCGGTTTTTAAGGTCCTCCAGATCAGTAGGTAAGGGTGGTACAAAAACGGCGTCCTTGATGAAACCCCATAAAAAGAAATTACTCACTGTGAGATCAGGGGATCTCGGGGGCCACGCACAAAAGGCTAAGTCTCTGTCACCCTTGCGGCCAATCCACCTTTAAGGGAGCCAATGACCAGTGTGGAAATGCCGGACTGCCAATGGCCAGTGTGTGCAGCTCAATCCTGTTGAAAGATGAATCCTTGCTGTCTTCTCGAAGTTGTGGAATGAGCCAGTTTGCAGCATATCGAGGTATGATTTACCAGTCACGTTTTCAGTAAAGATCTCACTGTTCTCTCCCAAGGCGACCTAGAAACCTCTACCGGCAAACTCATTATGTGTAAATCATAAGATGTTCAGTGAGGGTTTTATTGTACACAAACCTCAGCTATTCATTATGTGTGCTGCAACTTGTGAAGTACGAATTCATTGTTCAAGTGCAACATAAATTTCGTCGTCGGTTCAACAAATTTACGAGTGGCATAAAAGAATACTCATAAAGATAGTAGCATATGCAATAATTTATGCCACTCGTAAATTTTCTAATGACAAGGCCGTTGTTTACTAAACAGACAACAGAATTCAATAGAATAACGAATTCACGATTCGCAAACTGCAGTCTACAAGACGACTTCTCCTGTGAATTAATAGTTTAGAATTGTAAAAATTATAAAATGTCTCGACAAGATCAAGTAAAGCACAAACTGGATCCAGGCAAAATATCATAAAATAATGAAATAAAAATAACGAAAATCATGAAATAATAAGGTTTTAAAATCATAACATGATATTTACGTTATAATAACATTAGGAGTATTGCAGTTGATGGCTGAAAAGTCACTGGATAGCTGCATTTCGGAAATGGTGTATAAAATGAACGATGTGACCATGCTAGCAGAGAAGAGGATAGGTGCTCTATCTTTCGCGACAGTGTTGGAGTTTGGCCCTCCTCAAATCCGCTGTTTTGGGTCAAGGTTCATTTCTTAAACGGGAAGGGGTCATGTGGCATATCAAATAATACCAGTTTCTTCTCAAGAGTTCATTTCTGCAATCGAATTTCACTTATCTTATGTGGTACCCACACAGGTCATTAACAAAAACTTGACAGCACCATCGACTGTTGTAGGTAATTGGAGATGGTACTAATGAAAGAGATGATTGAGCTGATCCTGATGTCTGAAGAAAGCCACTACCGTACCACTGGTGCTGATTTCAACGCCCAGCATCCCGAAAGAGAACCAATCGCGCACAGTTCCGTCGCATATGTGATATCACATTTCAGAGACTGTTAAACAGGCCGGCCAAAAATATCAGCCGATGAGGCAACCTCAACAATGATGTGCAGCATTTGCAAAGAGTCCACAACGCAGCACAAGACGGCTTGCAGCTGAGTGTGGACTCAGCCAATCATCCATAGAAAGGACTCTGCTTACCAACAAGTGGCATCCATTCAAAGTTCAGATGCAGCAAAAACTCTCTAAAGATGATCCGGATAGATGTGAAGAGTTCTGTACCTGAGCTCTGGACAACTACAGATTGGATCCTTCATTTCACATGACATTGTATTCAGTGATAAAACAAATTTTTATGTCCATATTGAGTGAACCATCAGAGCATGAAATATAGGAGCGATAGGAACCCTCATTGGACTAATCCATCCAAAGGCGTTGGGGATGTCAAAGTTATGATGTAGTGTGGAATATGGGGCACACGTTTAATTAGACCGACTTTTATAGACGTTTTCCTAAAGGTTGAGGCGTATATGCGAATGCTACAGAATACTGTGTTCCCGTCACTGTTGACTGACGATGGCAGTTTCCCAAGTTTTTTTTTTCAGCAGGATGGTGCACCACCACACTAAGAACGTAATGCCCGTCAATAGCTGGATGGGCAACACCTAGTCATTGGATTTTGGCCGGCGGACTCCTGTGGAGCGGCCACCAAGTTCCCCAGACCTCACAGAGCTATATTTTTACCTGTGGGGCCACTTGAAACAACTTGTGTATGCTGTGAAAATCCAAAGCAAACGTCATCTTCAGCAGTGCCTCGTACAGGCCTGTAACCGCATTACCCCCGACGTTCTTGTACATGTGCATAATGAATGGATATCCAGCTCTATATCCAGCAGGAGGGACAACACTGAACACATCTTTAGCTGCTGCAACCCAGCTTTCGGTGTGTTTTTGTTTGGTAAGTGCCAATGCTTTTGTTAATAACTTGTTAACAACAACAGATAACTGAAATCCGATTGCAGGAATGAACTGAGAAAAAAGCTGGTATTATTTGGTATGCCACATGACCCCCTTTCCACTTAAGAAACCCACGATGGCGGCCAAACTCCAAAACTGTCCCAAAAGAACAGTACCTATCCTATTCCCTGCTAGCATGGTCACATCGTTCATTTTACACATCATTTCCGAAATACAGTTTTGTCCAATGATTTTTTCTAAATCGTGTACATATTTATTTGTTTATTGATGTTGAAGATTCTAATGCCATCAATATAATGACAAACGAGCTCAATCTGAAGAGCACTAGTTACAAACTCTATATTCTTTAAGAATTCTTTGAAGAAAAATTCAGATAATTATCGATGTTAAAATACCCATTAATTTAAAACTTTAAAAAATTTCCCCTTATCACGTATGTCAGCCACTTAAGAAAGGCGAGGATGAACATTAATCTTTACAACCAGGCTTTCTGTTACCTATGTTAATCTCCGTTAAACATAAATCATTCGAGATTTATGATCTTTTTTCTACGATTCTACGTCTTGAATCGTGTTTAAAAAATTTTACACTTAATTTCCCTTAATTGCATTGGACAAATCATTTGCTACATAGAAAATGAGAGAAATGTTCTGATGCCGCCTGTTAAATTCAATAACAAAATTCCCAGCCATAATTATTCACTGCTTCGCCCAAACTTTTTTCTTTGCTTTTCAGTTTTAGGAATAAAATTGACGAGTTCCTCTATTAGTTTTTATAAAATCTGTTTCAAATTTCATTTACATTTTTATCTGTTCTACTCTATGAGATAACTTTTAAAAAGAAGAAGGCGAACCTATTAAATCTGACCGTCGCGGCTGGTTAATTAACATGAAAATGACTCGGATATGTAATGACAATTTAAATTCTGAAATGATACTTTAATTTATTATCAACTACATAAAAACAAAAAACAGGGTTATTTCAACTCAAAAACTTTATAAACATTATTCTCTTTTAATTTCGGTAGGCCCATGTTTACCACAATCTTTTCAATCCCAGACATTTTCCCATCAGTTTCTTAAAACTCTAATAATTAATTTTTAATTGTATGAAAAACATTGCGGTCTGGTCTTTTAACTGTGAATATAGCTTATTGAGAGCATAATTTTGAAGAGATAAAGAAGTATAATTTTATTAGCTAGGCTTTTGACATAGATGCTGGTATGCACTTTATACAATACAGAAACGACCAATCAGATGATAGTGTAAACTAAAGTTAAACACCAAAATTTCGATAATCTTATACCTGAGATTTAATATAAAAAAAAATATAAAAAATCTTATCTTTATAATTTTAGCTGATATACCCGGCGTTGCTCGGAGTATTTGTTTGATAAAATTTTGCAATATCGGAACAGAAATATCTCGTATTAACACATGAAAAGTGATTAGAAAAATTCAAAATAAAAGTAATAAAAAAAAATCGGAAAGAAATCTTTTAAAATGCTCGCAATGGTATTTTGCAGTAAAGGCTACGTCAATACATAAATTGAAAGGAGATGTCACCATCTATGAGCGTAATATAAGTTATGCGTAATTATTACGATGTTTCATTGAAGGTTTTTATAATTCAAATATGATTGTTCTCTTTTTTATAAAGTGAAATATGTATTTTCTTACTTCAAGTAATGTCATATATTAATGCATTTAGCCAAACTGCCAAGACCACTGATACAAAGTAGGCATATTGTTTTATGGCGCCATCTATCAGCCACAAACATTCACATTTCGGGGGGATTTCAGAGGGAAGAGGTTGGGATATGACATATTTGTAGTTATTTTCTCCTGGTTTCAAAGAATTTCGTGTGTCTATGACAAACGGTGTGGATTTGCATAGAGTACATACATACGAGCAGTTTTATATAGATAGCTAGATAAATGTATTTGCATATGTAACAAAAAAGATAATATTTTTTATTTAAATAGATAATTTTAGTTTTTCTTAAGTAACTTAACTGTCGTCGTGTTCTCTGAATCCAGTACTTGACTATATACAATATTGGTAGTTTTACTGCCTGGGGCAAAAATGGTTAAATTTTTTGGGAACCCACACTTGAGCATGCAACATAAAGTTGCCCATGGTTAAAACAGGAAGTCCTCAAATTAATGCCGCAGCACTGGATGGACGGTCCCTGTGGTTTGTTTATGGATACAGAAAATGCCAGTCGTACAGGGAGCTGCAGTCTTTTAAAACTAAATGGCAGGTCCGACGGAATGAGAGGAATGCGTGGAATTCTGTGCTCATTGTTATTGGTGAATTGCGTGTGGATATCATTGTTGATACAAACACGACGGACCTATTGTTGTACAAACTTTGCCTTGCATTGTTGGTCATGAGATACCTCTTATTAATTTGCCCTACCATCATTATGAATATCGATTATTAGACTGGTCAACACACACTTTGCTGCCAATCATTGTATGGTATATTTGTTGCACTGATTCCGAATATGACATCAGATTTTTCAAATTGGCTCTAGTTTTTGAGATATTTCATATAGTTTATTTTCTACGTTTCAACGTGTATATTTATCCAATAGAGCTGCAACTTTGACAAATATATGTATTCTAAACTAATTTGAATGTGCTGATTCTTCCAAATCTGAACTCCAAATTTCTCTATCATGTCAGGATGTTAAGTTTCAATGGTGTAAAACAGTCTCTTAATGTCAAATTTAATAATGGAAATCATTAAAATTTAAATAACTCGAGATCCTGACGTGATAGGGAAATTTGGAGTTCAGATTTGGAATTAGCATACTCAAATTAGTCTAGAACACCTATTTTCCCCAGTAGCAAAAATGTTATTGACCAGAGCTATTGGCATGCGTTTTGTTATGTAAACAATTGTTTTTGCAGACTACAAAAAACTTAAAGCCAAGTTTTGCATTTTCACAGTCATATTCGTGTTCAGCACACAAAAAATGGATACAAAATGACTCAATTTATTTTGGCAACAGGACTTTTGTAAAAATTTGTTGACAGCGTTATCAATAATTATTTTTTCGAAATCTAAGGTAGACAGTGATCTTCCTCTTGCTTTGAAGATTAAGTGTGCAAAATTTCATAAAGATCGGAATAAAACTGTAGATCAAGACCATGTGTGCAAAATTAATTAATCACCTCTGCGAATTTAATAACTTGCATATTATTTATAAATTTTTGATCCTATAGCTAAATCCAATTGTTAATTTTTTAATTTTTGTCTATTAAATCTGAGATTACACGATTATCGGAATTTAGGTGTTCAAATATTAATTCTTCAGGATAACTAATTTTACAATAAATGGAAATGAATTGAGAAACTGGAAAGGACTGTGGATAACGACATGAACAATTGACAACAACCTCTTGTCCACAAAAGAATTTTATTAAGCATATACGTATTTCGAACTCATTGAGTTCATTATTCAATGCCGATACAGAGTTTGGTTGAATTACAGAGAATATATATACGGGCCGGAGTGGCCATTATCCAATAAAAAGCGATTTTTGGCGCGATTTCTAGCCAAACTGGATATCGACAAATTAGACTTCTCAGTCAAGAATAGTGCACAATTGGTGGAAAAACTAAAAGGGACTAAGTTAACGGAAAATTGCGTATTAGTATCGTTCGATGTAACTTCTTTATTACCAAACCTCCCGATGCAAGACACTCTCGATTTCCTGAACTGCGTTTTGGTAGACAACAAAGTGAATAAGGACGTGATGAACGAAGTCGTCACCCTTTGTAGGAAGTTCATTAATAACAACTTTCTTCAGTTCAATGGAGAGATTTACCGTATGTCAGCAGGAACCCCCATGGAAAGCTGCCTTAGCCCCATACTAGCCGAAATCTTTATGAGGAAGTTTGAAGCCAAGCTTGCTTCCTCCGGACAATACTTCCCAAAGATTTGGTACCGTTACGTCGATGATGTGTTCGCTGTCATCGATACCAACGAGATAGAGGTACAAACCTTCCTCGAGCACATCAACAGCTTCTACCCATCAATACAGTTCACTGTGGAAATGGAGGAGAATTGCTCTATACCCTTTCTTGACCTTAGAATCATACGAAATAACAAGCTCGAATATGACATTTATCGAAAACCCACCCATACTAATGTGTACATTCACCATGATTCAAATCACTGCTGGAGCCAAAAGCTAGCAGCGTTCGTTTTTATGGTGGACAGAGCTCTAAACATCCCTCTATCCAAGACCAGATTTGCGAAAGGGATAAAACACATACGGCCTACAGCGCAAAACAACGGATACGACACGAAACTCGTACACGATTTGGTACGCAGAATAAGATTCGTAAAGCTGGTTAGAGAATCGACCACCCTTAACAACACCAGGACACCCAAGTTTAGAGTATCAATTCCATATAACAAGACCCTCATGGCAGGATTACGCCCGATCTTCAAAGAAGCGGATATAGACCTCACGTACAAAAACTCCAATGTCCTGAGGAATCTTTTGGGGAACCCTAAAGACCAAACACCTCCTCTATCACAATCTGGAATATACGAAATCGCCTGCAGTGTATGCCAGAAAGTTTACCGAGGGGCAACTGGCAGGAAGGTCCGGACTAGATTCAAAGAGCATAATGCCCACGCCAGGTTCGGCCGCCCGAATAGATCAGCGGTGGCCAAGCATATGCTTGACACCGGATACGACATACTTCTACACTGCCGTTTGTTGAGACAGGTCAGAAACAAGAACGCTTTGGACGCCTATGAGACGTTGGAGATTTCAAAGAAGGACCCCGACCTGTTACTAAACGGAGACGCAGGCCCGATAGGAGATTCGACACTTATCAAATTGCTTAAAGAGTCAAGTTAATTTTCTATATTTCTTAATTTTGTATCATCGTTTATCTTTTACTTTCTTTGATTTTATTCATTGTAATTTTAATAATCGGCATTCGGTATCGATTGTAACGATTGTTCGCGACCAGGAGGAAGTATCTCTACTAGGTCCGCGCTTCTGATCTTAAGAGATTGTTTTCCCCCATTGGTCTTTTTTATTTGGTAATTTACATTTGTACCTTTTTATTGGATAATGGCCACTCCGGCCCTTATATATATTCTCTGTAATTCAACCAAACTCTGTATCGGCATTGAATAATGAATTCAATGACTTCGAAATACGTATATGCTTAATAAAATTCTTTTGTGGACAAGAGGTTGTTGTCAGTTGGAAATGAATTACCAAAACAACGAACTTTAAAACTTAATAAATGAAACCTCTGAATCTATGATCTGTGCGTGTGTCCGCAAAAATTTTGAACTCAGTTTTATCGATGAGAGTCGGTCTTTGAGACATTACTATTCTACTTTTTGATGATCTTTATGAATCCGAAGTCAGAATTTTTTAAAATCCAACATTTCTTGCGGACACCCGCAGATACTCATACAATTTTCAATGAACCTAAACAATAAATTCAAATCTCGCATTTAAAAAATAATTAAAACCAATCTTACAAAACCATAATGTATTCGTATTGGACTAACAATTCTGTAAAAACATAATTTTTAACTTCAAAAGTAAGTAATAATGAATAAAACAAAATTTAAAAACCATTAGATTCCAAACAGATAAACATACAAACACGAACACAGACGCAACTTTTATATACAAACCTACATTATCCGTTCTTGCTTTTCCTTCCGTATCCCGTGTATTTTAATTTCGCAGAAGATTTGTTGGAAATGATAAGACGGTCCTTCGTTAATTTTATCAGCTCCATAACTTTCCGAACGGAAATCTCCCGGAATAATTTTCACGCATTCTTCGTTTATCCGCTCTGACACGCTCCGGAATTATGTTTACGCGTTCCAAAGACATTCTTAAATGAGTGGAGAGTAAGCACACCCACTGGTAATTCCACTTTCCTCTTCATGCCTCCATCTGCAAACTTAATTCCCTTCCTGCGCGAATACACCTGCCACCGAACACGAATTTAATAGGAGGAAAAAAAGTGAGCCTTTCAAAAGCCACACGCAAAGGTTTGAAAAGCTTTTTTCTTATGGAAGCACCAACATCCAAGAATAGAAGCCAAACGCAAATCGCCCATGCACAGCGAAAGTCGACTTAAGCATTTTCGGAGGAGGCAACTGAATTAATTAAATCTTTTGAGACGGCAACTGATTCATTCATCGACTTAAAGATATCTTACAGACGATGAAAACAATTACATCGCCAACGTTTAATCCGAATTTCAAAAAAGATTAAAATGATGAAAAAATAGAGCCTTGCGTTGACTTTAACTTGACGACGAAGGAAAATGTGATATTCGAATATATTCCTGAAGACCATTCATTTTAATAAGGTCTAATTGGTTTTTTAAATTTTATATTTCATTCAGCACATTCATTATCAATAAAGCCAGAGAAGCAGCATATGTTCCCGTAATTTAAATGATTTATTGGCGCTTTTCTCATCTTGTGTTTTTTAAAATAATAATAGAAAAGCTGATAATACAGGATGCTCATTTATTATTAAGTTTTTCACTTATTACTTTAACCTTAATGTAACTTAAACTGTTTCATCTAGAGGTACTTAATATTATGTTGCTCCTTTAAGATTTTTTTTGATATTCAATTAGCATTGAATCTCATTTAAGTCTAGCCTCGCAAAACGAAAATTAACGATTTCATGTAAATTTTATTGGCTAAAAATAGAGAAACATTATCCTAATCTCTTATATACGGGGTGATTCATATAAAACGAACACATTTTTTTCGTTATTAATTCCTATGGAAATTAACCAAATGGATCGTTTTTACCATCAAACTAAATGTGACCGTTGAGAGGTTTGATTCCTTGCTAAGAGGACATTAAAGGAGATCATAGCACAAGAGATGAAAGGTACTGATAACAACGAGCGACCTGTAACATGCAACGATGGGTTCAGTTGTGCTAGAGCAGGTCGGAGGACATTTTCAATATTTACTATAGAGACGCGTAATCTCCCATTTGAGGTATTATAAATTGTGGTTAGTATAGCCTTCTTTTGAAAAAAACAAAGAAAGAAATTAATCTCTCGTGCTATAATTAACCTGTATATCCACCCTGAAGACTGTATGGTTTCAAATTTTACGCAATGTGGATCTTTGTTTTCATGTAAAATCATTCCTTTTGATTGGGTTAAAATTTCGTTATACGAATTAAAATAATTATATAAGGCTCATAATTAAATTTTTTAATATTGTAATCAAATATATGTATAGCTGAAATTAAATTTTAGTAAAGAAGTTTTTATTATTTGCCAGTTATTATGAAAAGTCAACTGAAATTACTTTTTGATATCTCTGGTTCAGTAATCACAGTAAACACTATGAACATTCCTTTTTGTTAAAGATATCATTCCACTAACTTAACAATGAATGGAACGAAATAATAAATTCTATACAATATCAGGAACTTTTTTTACATAATACAATGTAAGGAATTAGTGTACTTCTTTAGGAGTGAAAATTTCAAATGATAATGTTATTAAAGGTTTTATTTTAATAGAAGCCCAAACTTCAGAAAGTAATCCAATTTTTAACTTGGTATCATCACCAAATATCACAATTTTCCAATGTCTGAATAATAATCTAATAAAAAAATATAAACAAATTTTCTTAGCCGATGTTTTTTGCCACATTCTGTTAAGTGATTAGCTTTTGCCTTTCAAGTTGGCATTTACGAAACAGATCTAAGAAGTTGTTTTAACTAACCATTCCTATTTTTATTCTTATTTCTAATAAGGGTTATTCAAAATTATTTATCCGATTTCAAACGTCTACATTTTAAAATTTAAAAAAACACCGAGTTATCAGTGACACATCAGAAAAATGAAAAAAATGCCCAAGATAAAGTTAGATAATAGTCAAATTCCTCCCGTATTCGCACTACATATTCACCGTCATAGACTCGCGTTAACTTGATCCCTGGCATTAAGTTTGCAACAGCTACATTCTGTATGGCTTCTTGATCAAGCATCGTCTGAAAAACACACCAAAAAGTCGTCTGAGCAATTCCCAGTTCTCGACTGGCGCACTTGGTTGATTATCTTTGTCCATTATTGTCAGATACTTCTAGATAGTTTAAAAATCCGATATTTTCCAGTTGCCTTTGGTGAATGCCTGGATCATGTACGGCTTTAATCTTATTGAAAATGGATGAATTTTCTTGAATAACCTTGCGTATCTTTAAGATTCTTTATTAGATGTAATTGTAAAGTGAATCCAATTGAATTCCTCCATAGGCACCTTATTTGAACAAGTCTTTTCACTGTTTTACTTTTAAATAACTTACATTTTTTTTTATTTTTATGTAGTAATTTCGGCCAATTTTTATTCATCTTGAAGCTTTAATCGTTTGCTAAAATCTGCATTTCAATGTTTTATTTGCTTATTCCTCATATTATCGAATTCACGGGCTATTTCCGCATCCAGCTTCACTATATATTATTCTTCGATTATCATGCTTACTTCGTACAAATGTTATCTGTAGTGAATGGTGATAAATGGATTACCACATTCCCCAATGAACACTAAATGAGGTCATTACGGCTGCTAAGTATCCGGCACCTGGTATGAATTAGCCCGCCGGGATGTACTTTATTTGCTATTACATGTTTTTGTGGAATATGGTATCCATTTGTGTTCATGAACTTAACGTAAGTGGCCATAGCCCTATTGCCATTTTGTCTAGCGTTTGTAGTGTTTGCTCTCTATTGCAATATTTTCTTCCGCTTTTCGGAGTGAAAAATTTTATCCATAAATACTCATTCTTGGTATAACCATTTTAATAAGTATGGTGTCATAAAATACCGATATGTTATTATTTATGATCTTTAATAAAATGGTGTTTTCATTTTGACTTATCTTTGTAAAATTTGAAGATAAGCTAACCCAAGCTTTGCATTCGAAAAAATAATGAAGTTTATTACCGTATTCTTGCCTATTAAATTCTAACCAATAATTTTACTAATCCTACTGTTGGAATTTACCGGGCAAAGAGCTCTAGTAACAGAACATTAACATCAATAATTTAAACATGTTCGGTATGGCGTTTAATAAATCTTCATTGAACATTTTTGAGTTATTCTTTCCATAAATGCCAAATTGGTTTTTTAAGACGGGTTTATAAGGCTCATTGATTTGCAGCATGTATTTTGATATTTATTAAATAAAAAAAAAAAAAAAAGAACAAAAAAAGAAAAGAAAAAAAAATAAAGAGAGAGAGATTTTTCTTTATTTTCCTATTTAGAATAAATTTTTTGTATTAAGTACCGGTATGTTTTTATTTAAGCTTCACACATAGATCATTAAGAAAGATTACAGGATATTTTTTCCTCTTCAAATTTATAACATTTAAAGAATGAGTATAAGACTGTTTCACAAAATTCCATATCTGGAGTTATCATATTCCAGATTTTAGAAGCGGATAAACGCATTCTTTATAATAATCCATGTCATCACAGATAAAATACTAATGAGTTTTTAATGCCATTGCATTACATTATGTGTTATTTAAAAATAGAATCTGATACGTCAAAAGGGCAGCTTTAAGCGCGAGAAAATATCAGCAACTTTAAAAAAACGATGAAAATAATTATTCAAGAAAATAAAATAAAATACTGTAAATAGTCTTAAAATGTCTTATTATGTAAACTCCTTTACTGTAATGATGATGACCACTTCTGACCATTTCATTCACCTTTCATAAGTGCCCATAGATTTTGTCGCTCTTTATTTTAATGTTGAAAAATTAAGGCACGCATAGAATTCATATATACCGTATAAAACCAGCAGTTTCCAATTCCCTATTACTTTCTTTGTTTTTTTTTCTCGTCTTATTATATTTCTCTCTCTTTATCTTTCTTTTTAAATGGGCTTTCTCTCGAAGCGTTGAGATCAAGAAAACAACGGATTCTGAACAAGCAATCGACAGACGAAAGATTTCTGCGGCACACGAGAAAGGCGCAAAGCGCAATGAAAAAGAATTCATAAAAATTATGACAGTCAAGTTATATTACCAATCCACTAATTCAGAGCTCAGAGCTATTATAATTACAAAAGGTTCGAAAAATTGTGCCTTCTTTTTCTGTTTTTCCTTTCACTTGGTTTTGGCTTCGTTGTCCAAATTTTCATTGTTATCAAACCTTAACTTTTCAATGTCAAATTTATTTTTTAAAGAGAAAAATGTATACTTATTCGTTTGTTTTAAATTCCACACGTAACCCCAATAAAGAATAATTTATTTTCTATGAAAGTTTTAGTATAATATTCCAAGATAAATTTAAATCATGTTAATCGTAGAATGTTGTTGGATATCTTCAATCGGCTTAGGCTATAGACAAACTACAAACACATTAATCTTTTCTATCAGAGTTCAAGCTTAACCAAACCCATCTACGTTTGTTCCATAAAAGAACACATCATCTCTAATGTGGCAACCATCAAATACTCAGCAAATCTTTGTTCTGACTCGCTCTGCTTACGACGCTTCAGAACTTGCATTCTATACCAATGACCAAAAACACCTAACAGCGATCGTTTGCAGTAGGAGCTATTCTGTGTAAGAAGCTCATCTTAGAAGTGTGTTTGCAGGATGGCGCCATCGTTGAATTTGGCAGACTAACTGCTTAGTCTTGATATCCCGATGCGAAATCCAGTTTTATGTTCTGAATTTCGAGTCGCCTTTTATTGCAATGATGAGTTAAAGAAAAAGCAACATAAAAATGAAGTACTCAATCTATTAAATTAAATAATCAAAGAATTCCTATATACATACTCATTTCATCTACCACATAATCACCTCTCAGTAAGTATTACATAAAATGAGGTTTATTCATTATTATGTTGCTTTCTTCCGTTTGTTTCATTTTAGTTCTCTCTTTTTCTTTAACAAGTAAATAGGATTGGTTGCAGCTGATAAGCCGTACGTGCAATCATCAAAGGTAAAACGATAAATACTGGTATGTGTCATAATTCCACTTCTCAGCAATCTCCGCCTGCGAATTCGGCAACGACTATCAAATGAAAAATATACTGATGTACAGGGTGGCCCAAAAAGACTTATTCACTTTGAGAGCTGATAACAGTTTTATTAATGACAGATTATTATGTCATGTCAATATTTTAACATGTTCATATTGGTATAACACGGAAATATTTCTAATCATAAAACATGCAAATTTGTTTAAATATGATAGTTTCGTTGGCCGCAACCGGCAGATGTGGTGGCTTCACTGCATACTTCATCATTGGACCGAGTTTCTTCGAAGAACAGAACGATTGTTTTGGTCACCGTGACAATCACGGTGCACGCTACCTAGGATTTAACAGTATCACGTCATTCTTAACATCAGGCAACGAGGCATATTGAGAAACGTAACATTCCAACACGATGACGCGCCGCTAGACATAATCATCCCTGTAAAACATTTCCTGCTTTCTGTTTTACTAAAGACAGATTGATTGGACGAAATATTCCAATAGCGTGGCCTCTTCGATCCCCAAAACTTAATCCCTGTGACTATTGGTTATGGGGATTTCTAAAAAGCAAGGTTTATCTTATCAAAACAAAAATTCTCTGTGACCTGAAAGACTCTATCAGAAGAGAGATTGCAACATTGGCGTGAGATTGGAGCTATCTGACGTTTTAATATTTTGATATTAAATAAATCATCCCCCCTTCCCCCTTCCTTCGCTCCCTCTTCCTTTTGAATTTTATTGACCTATTATTTTGATTGTTATTCGCTGTTCCTTTACCCATCCAGGGACCTATCTTGTCGGCCTCTGGCCATACTGGATATGAACGGATGTTCTCTATTACTAACAATTATGAAATAAATAATAAAAAAATTTAGTTAACCGCTTAAATTTGGCGATAGAAAAGAAAGCTAGCCATATCCAGCAGGTTATTCAATGAAAAATATAAATCCCTTATTTGCGTATTTTATGATTGGAACAATTTCCGCATTATGGTTGGTTTATTAGAAATTTTGGCGTCGACTACTAAGGTCATTTTGCGCCTTTTACACAAGTTATATCTGTACGCAGCCCGGGACAAACACAAACATCCATGCTCACGGCGGGATTCGACAATATAAACATGTTAAAATATCATTATAATCTGATCAGCTCTCAGAGTGAGCTTTTTTTGATAACATCTCCGTAATTATCTTCGTGAGAGTTTAATGGGCTTAGCTCGTTAGAACGTCATCTCTTCGATTAATGTACGCACATATAACAAGGTACTAAATAAATACTGGAGATATTGCTCCTACATAAGGTAAGCATACTGAGACAAAAAACGAAACGAAAAATTCATCGGACACTAGCACAGAAGGCTGTCGCCAAATCGCGAATTTCTTCCTTTCGATATTCAACTTGACATCAGTTTATCTTATTGATGGAGCATTATCTCAAGCATTTATTTATTTTACGAGTTGTTTTTAACATCTTTCTAATATTTTAGATAGAAGGGATTCCGATCTGAAAGCTGGGGTTTTCAGTTTGACTATTTAGTAGTTTTTAGTACACTTGCCCGCGGTTGCCAATCGGCCTCGGTGGCTCAGTGGTTGCGTGACGCCTCTGATGCCCGAGGACGCGGGTTCGACCCCGGCCGAGGATGACGAGGATTTTTTCAGGGGGAAAATCCTCAGGTCACGCACTTCCTTCGAAAGGGAAGTAAAGCCGTTGGTCTCGTGTAGTCGTTTGCCGGCTGCACGTTAAAGAACCCTTGCGAGGCAAAATTTGAGGCCCCTATAACGCCGTCCTAAAATGGCCATAGCAATTGAAAAGGACGTTAATACCAAATAAACCAAACCAAACCAAACCACGGCCGCCAAGCTGGTAAAGGCGACGAGTTAGATATTCGTGATCCCTGGTCGAGGCTTTTCATCTCAACATTTGTACAAATGTGTTAAAAAACATTCTTTTTAACAGCAGTAACCAGAATTCGGATTCTTTTGTGAATAATGGAAGAGGTATTTTAATGAAAAAATCTAAAATGAAAAATACTTTTAAAAATAAATAAAATTTATTATACATTCTGGTCAAAAAGTCAGGATATGCAAAGTAAAATATATTGGGATAAAATAATAAAATATATAACGTAGAGCACAAAACAAAACAAAAGAAGATTTCAACCAGCTGCTAAACTAAATAACGAGCCGAGAAAACGTAACGAAACTTTATGTAAATTAGCTACGAATGTAAAAGACGTGTGCTTTGGATTAACATATTTATTCTAAAAAAATTCTGCTACAAGTTAGATTTATTGAATGACGTGATATTTCCTCTCGCGCATTTTTTATAATAAAAACATTTAAAATATAAGCATTCATTACATTTTCTCTTTATTTTATCCTTTCGGAGAAATATTTTATGTATCAATTTTCCTATTCCTCATATGAAATTTATCCATACATGTATACTATTTGTTGAATCATACAGGACTTTGCGGGTTACAAAAAATATTTAACACCAATGTTTTAATTAACCTTACAATTAATGTATAAGTAAGTTCCATGTAATCTTAATGCTATTTAGTTTAACCTAACGAACACCGACTGTTTTTCTCTCAAAATTTCGTTGCACATTCCATTTAACTTGAAAGAGAATAATTTAATTTTCACTTCAGATTGGGAAACAATTTATTTCAAAGTAGCGGACCCGGCAATGCTTCGCTATTGTAAATATGAGTATGTATTTTGAATTAGATTGTATTTTAATTGCAACAGAACGTGTATAAAATAATAAATATATTTTAGATGGATGCCTGAAGCTCGAGAAAGATAAATTAGGAGTGATAATTTCTCCCATGTGGCGGTGTGATCATTACACGTTAAGACCATTAAAGATGAATGATTTCAGTCACGCAAAAGACGTATTATTCAACACTATTCAACCGCCAGATCAGAATAGAGCCGCAGGGACTCTCAAGGTCTCCTCTCGCTATTCTTCTCCATGACTGACAATGTTAATAAACCAACACGACTGGGGGGATCATTACGTTCTAAAAAAACAAAACAAAACTACAGAAATAGCAAAGCCTTCCTAATTGATCTCCTGCCACTCGCGAAGGATTGGAATTTTTGCTAACCCGCGTGCACTATTATGGAAACAAACCCAGCTGCCCTTAGTGAAAATGGCAAAGTAATTAAGACGAACTATCCGAACACTCAGATGACTTATCAAAAACAACTATGTAACAGAACCAAATGTTTAATTTCGATCTTGTTATATCGTAATTTCTACAGACCAATAGTAATTTAGAAGAAAGAAATACATTGCTGAAGTATTAGTTGAATATTTATTACGATAGGCAATCAAATGAAAGCGTTCGGTGAGGAATTGCGGACAAAGGAAAGGACATACATTATATGGAAAAAAAGTATTCGGACACATGAGAACAAATACAAATTTTGTTAGCGATTCACATTAGACGCATTTGCGTAACGTTGTATGATTCCATATAAAAGACGCGTCTCCCTATTACAAAACTAAGAGTTTCAACGAAGTATGGTGATTGAGTGCCATATCAGCAATGTTTCAATTGGAGGAATTGCGAGCAGTCTAGAGATTCCAAAATCGACAGTAGCCGATGATGGAAGAGTGGTAGCGCAACTACTGCATATCACTTCCTGGCAGGTCCTGTAAATTGAATGACCGGGCTCGGAAAACTTTGAGACGGATGGTCGGAAGTCACACCAGTCCCCTGTAGCTGATCTAAAATCTGAAGTTGAAAACGCCACCGGACTTAATGTTTGCATTAAAACTATCCGAAATGAGCTGCATTCATTATGTTTTCATTAGCGGAGCAGATGTACACAAGCCTTATATCATTCCTATAAACGCTAAACGATGTTTGAAATGGTGTTTAGTTCATCGTTCCTGGGCTTCAGAACAGCGGAAGGCCGTTTGTGAGTGACGAATAGCGATTTACACTTTGGAAATCAGATAAACTGTGTGGGTTTGGCGATTACCTGGAGAAGATTCCATCCAGACTGTATCGTCCCAACGGTGAAGTTTGGAAGAGGGTCTGTATTGATTAGGAGCTGTTTTTCGTGGTCAGGACTTGGGCCATTGGTTGTATTAATGAAAATATGAAGTCTACGAACTACCTCGACATTCTGGACAATTGCATGCTCGCTACTCTGTGGCAGTTCTTTAGTAGAGAATGTGTCATTTCCAGCAAGACAACGCTCCGTGCTGCACGGCAAAGGTGGTAACGGAATTGTTTGGTCGAAATAATGTCGAACTTTTGGACTAGCCAGCCCAAAGCGTAGAACTCAACCAGATAGAAAGTCTTTGGGACGAACTGGAGCATAGAATTAGAATTTGAAAAATAGGCCTTCTACACTTTGGACGGAACCAGCTTTGAGGCTTGCTTTCCAGGAGGAGTGGAAAAGAATTCCGCAAGCAGTTTTTCAGAATTTAATAGAAAGCATGCCACGATGGATAGATGCAGTCATTAAAGCACAAGGTGGCCTCAGAATGTATTAATTTGATAAATATAAAAGCTAAACGTCTAAACCAAACATGTGTCCGAATACTTTTGTCCATATTGTGTACCCGTCAGTAGTCCCTGCCACTGGCGACACATTTCTTTATTGCTCCACAATTCGTCGGACACCATCGGCTGGAAGCGAAAACTATCTTGCATTGCGGCCTTGAGTTCTGCTTCCGACCAAGAGTGCCGTCTCTTAAAGCTTTTTTTCATTGGGCCAAAAAAGATGAAAATCACAAAGGAGAGATCGAGACTGAAGGATGGGTGTTCTAAGAGCACCCACTTGAAGCGTGCCACGTTGTCCATGGTTTATCTTCGCGGCGTCGGGTCGTGCGTTATCGTGGGTCGACTTCTACTACAACCCCTGGCAAAAATTATTCGAACACAGCGTGCAAAATGTAATCAAAACATTTCAGTTAATGATCATGTGTAATCCTGATACTTCAGACAGAATACAATTACATAGTTTTATTACTTAATCATTTCTTAATGCAAATAAGAAAAATTGGATCATTTGAATAAAATTTAATGCTTTAAAAAAAATCAGCAATTCACTCCCACTGAGGAAAAAATTATTAGAACACTCCTAGGTTAGGAAAAAAATATTCGAACATAATGAATAAGTTATGGAAAACATCAGTCGTAATAAACATCAATATTGTGTTGGACCTCCTTTATTAATATGCTTTGGCATAGTTTGAACCAAATCTCTGCAATAATCAGAACTAATTTCACCCCAACTTTTACGAATTGCAGCTTTAAGTTCTTTCTTGTTTGCAGGGTTTTTTCATTTACCAATTTTTTCAATTTCCACCACACGTTTTCTATTGGTGATAAATCTGGACTTTGTGCTGGCCATGGAAGTGTTTTAATGTCTTCGTTTTGTAGGTAAGTTTTGATTCTTGCAGTGCGGTGACAAGATGCATTATCGTCTTGAAAAATGATCTGCTCATCTCCGAATTGATCTTCCACATATGGAATTAGGAAATTATCTAACACTTCTCCATAAACTTCTCCATTCACTTTTCCACTTGCTAGTTTTCCCAGTCCTTTCGACGACATACATCCCCAAACCATGAAATAAGATGGAAATTTTTGACCTTCTCTTAAACACCGGTCATGAAACTTTTTTTCACTCCGTCTCCAAACAAAAATACCATTATCATCTCCACAATCAAGATTAATACGGCTTTCGTCCGAAAATATCACCTTACTCCAGTCTTCTTCAGTCCATGTCTTGTGCTCTTTCGCCCACTTTAAGCGTACTTGTCTGTGACGTTTTGTAAGTTGGGGCTTAATTTTCGCTTTGCAGAACTTGTAACCCATTTCGTTGAGTCGATTTCTGGCTGTTCTGTCATTCACACGCACGCTATACTTTCTCCATTGCTTATTCAATTTCTTGGAGGTACAGCTTCTGTTTTTCTTGCAAATTTCCCTGAGTGACCGATCCTAGCGCTTGCTTGTACACCGTTTTCGACCTCTTCCAGTGCGATTTAATACTGCCCCAGTCTTAAACTTCTTCCACACGTAGTACAACACATCCAACACAGTTGGCAAACTCTCGTTGCGTTTTTCCTTCTTTTAACAAGCGCATTATTTGGTTTTTGGTGTCATTGCACAATTCTTTTCCACGAGCCATCTCTTGATGCAGTGAATTGTGGGAAATCAGCGAAATTATTTATAACTAATGTCACAAGATTAATATGCAAAATTTAGCACTAGAGTAAACCAATAGAAAATTTTCAAACGTAATCTGTTTCGCAGAATTGTCAAGTGTTCGAATATTTTTTTCCTAACCTTGGATTGTTCTAATAATTTTTTTCTCAGGGGGGAGGAATTGCTGATATTTTTAAAGCATTAAATTTTATTCAAATGATCCAATTTTTCTTATTTGCATTAAGAAATGATTAAGTAATAAAACTATGTAATTGTACTCTGTCTGAAGTATCAGGATTACACATGATCATTAACTAAATGTTTTGATTACATTTTGCACGCTGTGTTCGAATAATTTTTGCCAAGAGTTGTACATACTGGGCTAATGGTTTTTCGGGTCGTAATTGGTGACGACGACTCTGTATATATTCATCGTCCTCCTGATGATTTCGGTCGAGATGTTTTTGTAACAGCCGTATTCGCTCGGACCTCTGCTCGGGCGTGAAGACAGCGCGATAGCCGTTGTGCACATACTGAAAATGGTGATGAAAGATTGTGTGGACACTGCCATGCTGATATTCATCAGAAGAGAGATCTCAACCTCCATAATATGCTTGTTGGTTTTAACAAGCTCATTCACTTTCGCAATACTCGCCGGAGTGATGATTGTGCGCTTGGCCAAGACTCGGGTCGTCGTCCAAACATGTTCGCCCAAGACGCGCAAACCATACTCTAACTTTAGACAGTTCTCCCCAAAGGCAGCACTCATTCGGCAATGAATTTCGGCTGCTGACTGTTTTTCCTCCGTCGAAAAACAAAAACTGTATTATAGGCCGCACTTAATTTCTTTAAATGTCAATACACAATACGGCCTAATTAATAAAAAGGATTGGGGATGAATGGGGCATTCGGGAATATCCTATCCACTGGTGAATCTACTTCATCTCTCCGTGGATATTTTTAAACGCCTTGTGAATGTGCATGATAATCTCATTTTCCGTTAAAAGAAACTTTTTGGTCATCGCTTACAGACTCTATAATGAAAGCAGTCATTGCCAGCTAGCTGAAGACGGTGAAACTAAATGAGGTAGTACGGGAAGGTTACAGTTCTTGCATATAAAATGTCATTATATTCAATCTTTTAAAAACAACCTTAGTGTCATCAAATGAAATTATGCTCGCAAGGTTAGTAAACGACGTGCTATAAACTAACGCCAATTAAAACTTCTTTATTCTGCTTCAGCTGATGACCATTTTATTTTTTTAGATCGAATTATATAGCCTAAAGCAAGTTGATTCAGCTTATATTTAAAAACAGTTGTCTAAAGTAACATAATACATATGTGGCCATGTAAATTTCACGCCAAGCTGTTCGTGCACTGCAATGGAAGCACGCATTTTCAGGAAAAATCATTATTTCTATAAAACATAAAATACACTGAATAGAAAATTCATTTGCATTATGACCTTCGTAGAAACGAAAGGCAAATGAAGAGAAACTTAATCTGATGACCACTGAAGTTTAATACCGCATGAAGAGAACGGTTGCAAATAACCGATAACAAGAACAGGAAACTAGTTGAACTCGGGTCACTGAGCGAGTTTTCAAAAGAGCGTTTGCATATGCGCATAAGTGCCGAAAAATTTCAACGAATAACATGTTCTGGTACGATCTTCTCGAGCGCGTTGAATGGGAAGAGGGGGGAGGGGGCAGACAAAGTGATGAAACAGATGAGCTTCATTCATGAAATCATTTTGAGTCGTCGCAACCAGCGAAATGAAGGAGCCTTAATGAAGACATTCAGCACTCCTTCAAGGTCTGAGCAACTGAGCATCAAGACCGCGGCTTCTCAAGAAATTTATTTTGAAAGAATCAAAACTTAATTTTTAGATAAGTTTCTTGGAAATGACTTATCGTTGTAATTCAGGCTTCTCGCTTTTAGATTTTCAAAATAAGTGCACCTATTGAATATGGCTATGGAGAAAGTAGGGATCATAGTTTTCCATTTTTCGAATCAGTCGGGCTGCATTTTAGTTTCCTACTGAAGAAGATCACAGATGTGATCAAAACAAAACTTTTATAGGGTTTGTTCTTAAGTTTGAAGTGGACTAAGAGGAATTCAATTTTGCAATATAGCTGCCTGATAGGTACAGAATAAAGTTACTTTTACGAAATAAAATAATGAACAGACTAACGAACGCGAGCTTAATGATTTAACCTTGAAACCACAATGGAATTTTTATTTCCCTCACGATGGTACTAGCATGAAACCACCTCGTCTATTGTTAAAATACTGCCATCTTGAAGTCAGTATCGTGAAACAACATGTACCAAAAGAATAACTAATGGATCATCAAAAATATATGCTCATCCATGAAAACCGAATAGAATAAGAAGTATTGCTGCGTTTGGAATGCCTAACACCTTCACAATAAATTGTTTTATTCCCTACCATTCATGCACAGTGGTTTCATTGTTGAAAAAAAATCTAAAATAAAAACTTTTAAGGCACACAATCGCACCTTAAAAAGTGCAGTAAAAAGTAAAAAATATAAATAAAAAAGGTAAAAGTGTGATGGGGTGTTTATTTTATTATAGTACTTTTTTTAAAAAAATTTAATATTAAATGCGCCACCACAGTTTTACTTTTTTTAAAATTATGTTTTTTACTTTTTATTGCACTTTTAAGATAGAAGTGTGTGTTTTAAAAGCTCTTATTTTATACTTTTTATTTTATTCTTTTTAGTCTTTATTAAAAAAATAAGCTTTTATATGATAACACTAGCAGAGACATTCGGCGTTGCCCGAGATAATTACAGTTGTAGGTTAAACAGAACAACCTCATGAAGTTAAATAATAAATTTGTTTTCAATAATTCTACAATTTCCGTATATAGACGAAGCAGTTGTTCAGATGTTTCCGATGCCCGGATAACTTTTTGTCATCCCTACCCAATACTCATTCATTTCTTCGCTGGCATTTCGATAGATATGAATTATTGTTATAATCCTGCGAAAGATTAGTATAGGACATAACACCATTTGGTTGTTGGCTTGAAGAGTTGAGTTCATGTATGCTTTGTTATCGGTTATGTCATCAACTGTAGCTCGAACGAGGGGACTGCGTCCTCTGTCATCTTTCACTGTTTCTCAATAGTCTGCTAACTCTCCATTATCTCCAGTTACTGATCATTATTAAATATTTCCAAGAAAATGTTAACTTCTAAGAAAAGCCCGAACAACAGAAAATCTACTTGTTTCAATTTTGTTTTATAATTCTTAGAGGTGGGATGGAACCATCATTCTTAATGAACCTACTTATATTGCACATTTTGCCCGAGACTTTACTTACCCTCTTGTTGTTCTGTCTCAGATTAAAATGTTATCCATCTTCACCCCCGGGGAGCATCACTTTAGACCTATCTTTTAAAATTTCCCTTGCCCTTGACGTAGAAGCTCTTATACCCTCCTGCTCCAGCGGAGCTTCCATTGTTCAGATGTTTCCAATGCCCGGATAGCTTTTTATCTTTCTGTTGCAAATTTCACGATCAATACTCGTTCTTTCTCTTTTTTTTTGCCAAACACACAAATTTTTGCCAGTCGTCTGAACGTTTTTAGGGAGCTCAAGGGAGACCCGTGTGATTCTTTAGCCTCCTCGATAAACACTGCCTTATATATGTCCTGTCATTGCATAATCATATTTATGCTAGTTGTTAATAATTCGTTACCCCCCCTCCCTAAAAGAGTTTAATATGGTTAATTATGTAGGGCCACACCAGTAAATGTGTTACGTTTGTAGTGCTACACCAGTTAATGTGTTAAGTATATAGTCCAACACCAGTTAATGTGTTAAACTTTCAACCCCCCTTTCCCCCCCCTTAGGGGTTGAATTTCGAAAAACCTCTTCTTAGTGCTCACTTACGTTTTGTAAAAAACCTCTGTACAAAATTTCAAGTTTCTAGGCCTTATGGTTTGGGCTGTGCGTTGATCACTCACTCAGTCAGTCTCTTCTTTTATATATATAGATAAAACCAAAAAAACTTTGGAGGTCTGTCCAGTCACCTCCTAAACAGAAGGCCTGAAAAAGGAAACGTCATACATTGTTACATCACCACTAGTCAAATTTAGGGCTTATCATTGGTAGAAATAGGATTAACAATGGTCGAATAATGGTAATAGGATTAAATTACTTTCGAATAAACGAAAGACTATACTCTAACAAACGAAAGTTGGAGTGAGCGTGTCCAGTTAAACTTCCTATTTCAATTGTTAGAATTGTTGCCAAAGTAGAATCAACAATGTCTAACAATTGAAACAGGAAATTTAACTGACACGCCTACTCCAACTTTCGTTGACAGAATATAGTGAAACTAACGATTAGAACATGCATTGTCATCGATAAGACGCCGTTGGAAAGTTGCAGAGCTGTAGGTAATCAGGAAGTGGGCAAATTATTAATTACAAATTTGCGCACAAACACACAAAACAAGTGAAGTTAAATAAAAAAAAAAATCTGTAAAGAAATACAAAGTCAGCATTCATTTTCTTAATTTTGTCCATATATTCAGTTGCTAAATAAGTATAGCAATAAAGAGCATTTGCCAAATTATATGTACTTTGTATCAGCGATGCCAGACCTGGGATTTTCCACCCAGATGTAAGTTTCTTTCCTATCCCAGCGACATCTGATGAGGAAAAAAAAAAAACGCAATACCCCAGTTGGCAAACCCACTACCCCTGTACTCTGTACAATAAAAGAAAAAACTGGCATGGTGCCAGAACCTGCTATTAGCCAATCAGAAGCCTGGCTGAGCGCTCAGCTAGGCTTCTGATTGCTAATAGCACATTCTGGCACCACGCCCAGTTTTTTCTTTTATTGCACAGATCATAGGTTTGTTTCCTAGGGGGCGTTGGCATAACCAAGATTAATAGAAGAAATAGCACGTGACGAGGAAAAAAAAAAGTTCTGGGTGGAGAAAAACTTATTTCCGGCAACCCTTCCGCTGGCAACACTGATTTGTATTGTTTTAATACGTGCATAAAAGGTTTAAATCAAAATAAGTATAAAATCAAATAAAGAAAATATTATTTCAATAATATAGTGGAATATATTTTTGTACTCATTAATGCTAAATGATGTGGCTATAATTAATAGTGTCAAAATCGTCGTAGTTCTCGTGTCCGACTGCCTGATGATGCAGTCAGATGGCACTGATGTTCTCTTTTAGGTAGAGCACTATAACAGAGTGCTCAACTTTTAGGTAAAACACTGTCTACGGCACTGTGTCCTACATTTCTTTACTTTTAGGTCATTGTAGTGTAAGTTGTTAATAGATATATAATATTTAAACGTTTTTTCCAATGAAATTCTACTTTTAAATTTATTTTATTAAATATAATCTTCAATAAATATTCAAAGGAATAAAAGATATTCAGTTGGTTTTGGTTGAGATAATTTGAGGCAAAATTCTTTTCAATATTATTTACTTGCATAAAAATGATTATATTTTTTAACTCTTGATTATATACTTTTAATGAGGGATATGGTAAATCACCTTTATCATTTAGTAAAATTACCATTTTCATAAGGTTGATAAGTCGCTGATAAACCGGCATCGCCTTGCCCTAATATCCATCTTCACTACCAGGAAATATCACTGAATACTTTAAGCCCATCTTTTTTTCGAAGTTTCCCTTGCCCTTGACTTTGAAGCTCTTATACCCTCCTGCTCTAGACGAAGCTCCCGTTGTTCAGATGTTTACGATGCCCGGATAGTTTTTTGTCTTTTAGCTGCAGATTTTCTCTGACCAATACTCGTTCTTTCTTTTTCTCTTTCCATTAAATAAATTTTTTCCAGTGTTTTAAATGAATTTGGAATAGTAATAGTTTCGATTAACATAGTGAAAGTTATTATGAAAGTTTTTGAAATAATTTTGTATCAATGTTATTAAATGCTTAATTTTTGCTTGGTTAATAAAAGTTTATTTTTTAATTTTTCTTGTTGAGGTTTAATGTATAGTTTTTAAGGTCTACTGTCAATATTTTAAAAGAACTAAATGTTATTTATTCTGAGAATATATTCATAAAAAATTGTTAAGTATGCTCGATATACTCATGAAACAAAAATAAGAAGAGAATTGTAAGAAATTCTGTTGGTTTTTTTATTTTTTTAATTTTTTTATTAATAACTTCCTATAAAAGAAATAAATGCAAATATATATATATTGAATCATTAATTACAGATAAATGCAAATAAATTTAATATTGCTCGAGAATGCTTATTCTGTTCAATGTTGTAAAGACCTCAAAGGCGATTCTAACGCCATCAAAAAAAAAAAAAGTGTTACGCGATTGCGGCATTGTTCATTTTAGCCACTATAGTAGAAACTGCGTAGAATCTTGGTTGTGAAACCTGATACCGAAGGAATTCGAAAAAAAAAAATTGGAAAAATCGCATGACGTAGACATCAAAGAAGATTAATAGTAGATTGTTCGCGGACCAAAAAACTCGAGGAAAAGTTGATGAAGTAAGTCGAGGACGGTGACAGTGATAGAGGCAGGTAAGTAAAATGAATTTTCCTTCTCCAAAAAGCAGAGTGGAAGAATAGAGTCGATGGTTGCATCATTTGGAACCAGCATTCCTGGAAAACATCAGAAGAATAGGAGTCATCGGAAGAAGAATGAGAAAGCACAAAGGTCTAAATAAATAAATATTTCACTTGTCTAGCCTTTCTCTGGTGAAAGCAGCTTAATCAAGAAAAAATACGAATAAAAGTTGTTTGAAGACACTCTTTCAGTTCAATATAATAGTTAGGTAATGTTTTATCATTCACAAAGCTGCTACTTAATTTGAAATAGGATTCATAACATGAAAAATTAAAATCCGTCTATAGTTAATTTGCTTGCGGTGAGCCACAGTAACAAGAATTTAAATTGGTCCAGGAATAAATGAATTTAAGTTCGACTTACAAGCTTCCACTTACATGAAAACCTGTTAATTCTGCCGTAAAAAATTTCTAACACTGCCGTAGAATGAAGTCGACGATGACGACTTTATAAACTCCGTAATATTCAAAGGCGAATTCGTTGAATTGCATAGCTGAGAAATTCTCCTTTCAAGAGCATACTTCTCAGACGGGGGACTCATAGATGGAGCCATTCAAGCGATTTCTAAAAGCGATGGCTTTCCATTGTCACTGGATGAATCTCATTCTGGATCGTCTCGCTAGGCTATATAGGATGGGGGCGGCTTCTACTTCAAAGTGGGGAATTCGTGTTTTCTAGAGTAGATGATACGCGTATTAAAATTCGTGCGCCTTTTATGCAAATACAACAAGCTATTTATACAATATGGAAATACAACGAAGCGATGCATAACTATTAGATATTTTTTTACTATTAACAACTATTTAAGAAGTAAGTAGAAAGAGAATAAAATTTGATCCAGCTGTAGATAAAATAACTTAAAGCAGAGAAACCTGGGTTAATAATAATTAAATCTATATATACTTCCCTGTTATAATTAATGACTAACTACATTACACGAATAGGTTCAGAATTAATATGATTTAGATTACAATTTCATCAGAACTACAAATAAAATTTGATTACAAGAAAACTACAATCTGTTCAAACTCATGTGGTGTCAAGCTATTTACATAAAGCAGACTTTTTTTTAATTGAGTCTTTTTAATAAACCTTAAACAAGTATTTTAATCAAGCGCTTAATGTAGCCACATATTAAATTTTAATCGTTTTAAGTATACTTCACGGAGCAATAAAATAAAAATACAACCTCTGATAATTAAGTTCGGTGAATGACGTCACACCCTAATCTGTGCGAGCTTTACGCGAGTAACAATGCATGTGAATACAAACCCAGTCATTGTTTAAGCAAGTTCAGACAGGTCACGTTTGTGCGTGCAATGGTTTAGCAGATGCTCGTTTCTTCAGTTGAAGGTGTAGCGTGCGCACGTAACTGTGGATAATGGATCAAAGAGGAACACTGCCGTAATCGTGCAACAGTTTCTGGCCAACAAAGGGGTCGTATCCATAGCTCATCTACCTTATTCACCAGACTAGGCACCGGCAGACTTTTTCTTGTTCCCACGCCTGAAACGGGCCTTAAAGGGACACAGATTTGCGGACATTCCAGACATTCAAGCAAATGTGACACGTGAAATTAAAGCCATCCCTAAGGAGCTTCCAGGATTGATACACCCGATCCCAAAAGTGTATTGCCTTCCAGGGTGATTATTTCGAAGGACAATAAAGTAAATGTGGCTCTATCTGTTTTGCATCTTGTTGTGTAGGCTATTAGACTAGCTAACTGTTGGATAGAATTGCCAACAACAATATTAGAAATTATAATGAAATTAAAATATTGGGTATAAATAATTCATTCGATTTTCAAACAACTCACTCCACGAACAGAAGTCCATGACAAGAACCGTAACACATCAAGTTTACCTTCACAATCTATATACTAACTACTCAAAAGTAATCGGACACTTTCAAGTTTAGACGTTTTGTCGAATATCTAGAAAAATACTTGACGAATTATCCTTAAACGTCAGCATGTTACACTTCATATATTACAGCGAAGGTTTTGTCCCGAAGGCAAATAGGGGGCCAGAAACAAAGTGAAACAAAAAATATAATTTTGGGACCACCCTGTAAAAAAATAATGGTTGAAATGCGTTGTATCTGTAGCATATGATTGAGAGGCTTCTTTTACTATCTGTGTTTTTTTGTATGAGAATAGCACGTATATGCATGGAAACATAAAGGTTTCTTAAAAAATCGAAATGTTTTCGCAAGTTGTTTTGTTTATAACATGCAGGGCTTTCAACCCAATGCAATGCCATTTTCAGGGAGCTTGAAAAACTACAGTACAACCCCTGGCAAAAAGTTCTGGAACATAATGCATCATTGCTTAGTTAGATGCTTTTATTTAAGTGTTAAGAAAAACATTAAGAAGTGGTCACAAATTTGTTAATTTTTATTAAAGAGCTCTTCAAAGGCTACAATCTGAACAAAAAGACATTGAGATTGTTGAATATAGAAATTAAGAAAAAAATTCCAAAGTTTGTCTTCTGGAAAAAAATATTGGAACACAAGAAACTGTGGGGAAAAAAGTAACGGAACATTGCTTTAAAACAATCTATAACATCATTTGCGATGCAAATTTTGGATTGTTCCACTTTTAAAAGCATACATAAAGGAGGGGTAAGATCAAACTATTTTTTTTATTAATTTCGATTTGCGAAAGTGTCAACATGGCTGCACGAAAGCACTATTCTAGTGATAACAAAAACCTTGTTGTTCGTCATATGGAAGATGGTAAAACACAGAGAGAAGTGGCACAAATCGTAGGATGTGGGCTTGGAATTGTTAACCGAATCTGGAATAAGTTCAAAGAAACCGGCAGTACTAAAACACAATCTAGGAGTGGCCGACCAAAGAAAACTTCAGCATTGCAGGACAGAAAACTTAAGAAAATCTGCTTGGAATACAGAAAAGCATCTTCTAAAGTGATTACTGCGGAATGGAGCAACTGTAGAGTAAATGTCAGTGATAGAACAGTAAGAAACCGACTTCACGAACTTGGATTCAGACGTTGCAAAGCACAGACCGCACCTCGCATTACCAAACTGCAAAGGCAAAAGCGTCTTCACTGGGCCAGACAGCATAAACATTGGGACCAGAGTGACTGGGAAAAAGTTATGTTTAGTGATGAGAGTCGTGTACTTGTTGTATGTGGAGATGGTGCAGGAAATAAGTACTCATGAAAAATATCAACAAGATTGCCTCGTACAAAAGGAGAAGTTTCCAACTGGAGTAATGATTTGGTCGTATATGTCAGCAATAGGCTTCGGCAAATTGTGTGTTGTCAAAGGAACAGTTAATGCAGAAGCCTACAAGATGACAATGACGCATTTTCTTATTCCCACCTTGGAAGACCAGTTTGGCGACGAGGACATCATTTTTCAAGATGACAATGCTTCTTATCATTGCGCTAAAATTATTACGCATTTCCTTGAACAAAGTGGAATATCAAACATATGTAAGATATTTTTTTCCTTCAAAATTTCAACATATTTTCCAATCAGGAGTTTTTAAGTCGAGTGCAGCGAAAAAAATTTTTTTGAGTTGAGGTTGATGATACCACCTTTAGATGTGATCGGTCAATGAGGTAATATCCGAATAAGTGAATGACAGAAAGTAAAGATTAAAATAATTGGATTGTTATAGACCATTGACAAATAGCAAAAGTAGGCCTAATGTTTATATATTATTCATATCGTCTTAATTAAATCAGAACAGCCAAAATTATTGCAAATTCATCACGAATCATAACACAATTACTTTTAATTCGAAGTAGTTCACAATTAATTTCAATTCAGAGTTCACAATTTCATTCGATTAATTTGAACAATGTTCGAGTGGTAGTAACTAATGGTGTCAGCGAACGTTATAAAGCACTTCATAATGCATTCGCAATATTCAATTGCCGTTTCTACTTTTTATTTTAGGTTGTTATCTTAACTCAGCTGCAGAGTGTTTAGTCTAATTGGCGGAAAAGAAGAACTACGGTATTTACAAAGTTAAGTGATAAAACTATATATAAATAACAGAAGACAGCCATAGAAAAGTATAAGTTCTATGCGTAGAATTTGAGAAGTTAGATCTTGAAAACTAGTCTATCGAGTGTTAGAATTAGAGTCCCTGTATAAAGACTTTATACTGTATTTGCAAACACTGCTACCTAGTGACTATTTCAAAAAATTCTTTGTGTGAACTGTTTGTGTTTTTCATTGTTTTAGCACCAATGCTGATCAAGAAAACGTTAAAATACAAATTGTTTTGTGTTTGGCTGCAGTAATACATATAATAATACAGAAGGAATAACGTTATATTCTTTCTAAATGAGAAATGTCATAAATCAATGCGAGAAAAATATATTCAAGAGATTAAAAAATCTGAGTGAGAACTGAGTATTCATAAAATCTTAAACAGGGTTTCTATTAATAGATTTTAAATTTAATCTGTACTAAAAAAAAGAAGTGGATTTCAACTTGTAATAGTAGGATTCTAGAAACTACACAATTTATCCCTTTGGCAACATCTAAAAAAACATTTTTCAGCTGTGAGACTTCCTCTGGTTTGTTCTCTCTCTTTCTCTATTTTTTTTCTTTTACAAAAATTTTTAAACGTTGTTTAGAAAAATGAGTTATAATCTTATTTTTCATTTACTTATAAGTTAAAAAATTCAGATAACAAACTTTCTTCCTCTCTGTACTTTCTTTTTGATGGATTTTTTAGTGAAAGGGAAAAATTTATTTTAGACTTATCTCTTTCTTCATTAATGAAGTGGATAACTGCGCAGATGAGTTTGTATCCACAATTTCCAATTTTACATTTACCAACACCAGAAATAAAATTTCTAGCTGCCGAGATCTTTAAAAAAAATTTGATTTAATTTTTAATAAAATTTTTTAATCCTTTTATTTATAAAATTTTATAATTGTTTGTTCTTAGCCTTTATTTCTATTATATTAGATTGTTTCTATTGTCTTTCTATCCTTTTATTTGATGGTTAATTAACATTAGTTTCATGTTTACAAAAAGCTAATATTAAAGATTCCTTTTCTTCTTTGGTGAACATCAAGTACATTTCCACATATAAATCGTTTCCTTTTCTCAAATTACTCAGTATAAAGGAATCATTTTCTTGTATTTCCCCAAATCCAACTCGAACTTCATTTTAACATGTGTTAACATTTACGCTTGACTCACAAATTTTTTGGCGCATTTCGAGCTAACTTCTCACACTCTATAGCAAGATATGAAATAGATCGAAGAAACATGCACTACGATATGGAAAAGTAAAAAACATAAAAACAATGATCTAGGTGAAAATTCTGGATGCTTGAGTGATAATTTTTTATTTTAACTTTTTATCAATTTGACATTCCTGTTTGTTTGACGATTAACTACAGAGCTATTAAAATCTTTATTTGAATAACTTTTACGATAATTTAAATAATTAAAAAAATAAACTTCAAAATCTTAGCGCTCAAATAATTTAAATAAACTAACATGGACGCTCCGCCCCTGATCATATGGTAACAATACGCTGGTTTTATAATGAAATATCTGAAAAAATTATTGATATTATTAAAAATGTTCTATGATAAACATTGAAAAAGTATATTTTGTTAATTTACAAGGGTCGTTCAAGGTTGACCAAGGCTTTTATTTTTTACAGAAGAAATGTAATATCCGACAAGTGCCAAATTAGGTCAATTTTTCAAAGTATTCCCCATGCATCCGTTAATGGCAACTGCCTGAATCCAACTCGGTTTTGGTTGCCGGAGCTGTTTCACATTTAGCGAATTCGCAGCAGAAAACGGGTTAGAGGCGACAAGGGCACCTTTAGCATGAAAAGAATTGAGCTGCTGTCGTAGACAATGGAGGAAAGCTTTCGGCAGCGATTCATCTATCTTGAACTTCTGCCTCCCCCCAGATACTCTCTAAGGGGCCCAAACTAATGATAACCACTGCGAGCCAGGTTTGGACTATTAGGGGCATGAGGGAACTCCTCTTAGCACATTTTGGCAAGCGTCTCTGCTGTCAAATTCGCACTGTCATGGAGAAGAATAACATTTCTGGACAATATCCCGGGCCTTTTCTTGTGAATGACGTCGAGTACGGCACCCTAAAGCAATCTTCAATAATACTGAGTAGCAAATGCGATACCTTTATTAAAAATGGCTCGCTCAACGAGTGCGATTTTCACTGGTGTGTCTGCAGTCGGACTAACGTATCCATACATTGCATTTTTCACCATCTCTCGTCCTCCGCCAAACTGATTACACCAACCGTACACTCTGGCCCGTTATATCGTTTCTTCCCCGTACTGTGCTTGAAGTCTTCTCAAAATCTCAGTGGGGATAACGTTCTTCTTCACAAGAAATTTGATTATATAACGCTGTTCCGCAGCTATAAAGACACTGCTTGCTGCCATGTTTGCTGCAGCTCCTGCGCAGGCGTCAAGTACGTCGTGCCGAACGCGGGATACTCAAAAAGGATTACGTAACATTCACTGAAAAATGTAATGTACAAGAGTTATTTCTCGATTTTATATGCACAAAAGTATCGGTCAATCTTAAAAACCCTTGTATTTACTTAAATCTATATTGAGTTTTCAAATGAGCACCCCAAATATTGCGTTAAGTAAAGAAAAATTATTTTCTAATTTCTAAAGTTTCTTTACTGTATTTTATTCCATGTATGATTGTCGGACAAAGTTGAACACGTTTTAATTGAAATGGTTTTAGAAGATAACGAGAACTATTTAAAAGGGTAAGGTGATTCACAGAAAAATCCTATAACATATGATTACAAGAGGAACGGTTGAGACAAGATCAGAGCAAAGAAATTATCGTTGTTCGAACACATCTGTCGGAAGAAACCGATAAAATGATAAAAAAAAGATAAAGTTCTTCGAACATTTGGAACCACTAACAGAATAAAATGAAGGGGTAGAGAAGATATCTTTCTAAATGACATTCGAATTTGGACCGGATTGAATATCTAAAATGCATTTGAAATGCCTTAGAAAAGGAAAGAAGAATGTAGGAAAACGATATTCTTGGCATTAGCTCCCACTGATATTAGAGATACGATTATGGGATATAATTATGATGAAGAATTTCTCACATAGATAGACAGGCTAAAAAACAGATAATCGATTCACTTTTCTAACAAAATTTACACTTTATTATGAAACCGCCTTTACACATTTTAATTGCCAGAATCTCAGAAATGTTTTTAGAATTACATTCACTCACTGTAATTTGAAGTGGCTGTTATTTGACGAATTGTTGCACGTTTGTTTGATTTAACCAGCATGTTCAGTTTTCGTAGGTCTGTCATCCGAGCATCGTTTTCGACCACAGACCTTATTCTGGCCATTTTTTTTTGTTTCCTGCCATTCTCGTTAAACTGTAGGAAACATTTGTTCGAGAAAACCCCAAAACGCTTTGGAGACGCCGGATCCGATATACCTTGGACCAAATAGTGTTTCAAACCTTTTTCTAAAACCAAACGCAAAAACATCTTATGTTTGCCCTGTCTTTAACTACTAACTCATGCAAACTATTCGGAACAACTGATACATATTCAACGATCAGGCTTCTCTGCTACAAATGATCGCATCAGCGGACTGGTCCACTTATTTGGGACGAGATATGCTTAATCAATTGGACACTCAGTGATCTCGAAGGAAAAGTGGACTTACACTACAAATTTTATTTTGTAGTTCTTTGATTTTAAAATATTCTGAGCATTTCTTTAATAATTCCTCTGCTATAATAGGACGAGCAGTTGCAATAGAAAGATTTATAGCATTTGAAAAAAAATCAAAAAAAAAATACAAATAAGTTTTCTCTTGAAACTTCAAGCAACAATCCACTACGGTGGTGTTTGTTCTTTTCTTCAAAGTTATCTTTCCTGAAATTTTTAAGCAAAAATTGTACTAGTACGATCAATAAGTTCGGAGAGTGTTCTGATATCTCCAATCAGGCTTGGAGGAGAGGGGAACTATTTGACCGTGGCATAGAGGTACAAATAACGCGAGACCTGGTAAGGAGGAAGCAGCTCTGCAGTGCAGGGTTTTCCAAACAATGCGTGTCAGTGAACGTTAGTGAACGTTGTTCGCGTTAGTCGGAAGGGCATGGTGCATTACGATCTCGTACCGGAAGGGGCGAAAGGGTATAAAGAGAGGCACAAATACTGTAGATCTTGGCTCGCCTTCATGATGCGTCCGCTGAAAACGCCCGGTACTCTGTAAAAGCAAGGATTGGGTACTCTAACATGACAATGACCCGCACATCGGATTTTCATGCTGCACTTGGCCAAAATGAGAAAGTCAGCCCTTCCACATCCTCCCTATTCAGCCGATCTCGACTTTTACTTGTTCTCCCGTCTGAAAAACAAACTCAAAGGACACCGTTTCAGGAGTGTATCTGAGGTTCAGAAAGCAACGATGGCCGCCCTGAAGACCATCTCCTGCAAAGGCTTCCAGGAAAGTTTTTTTTGCAGTTTCCTAAATTTATTGAAACAGTCCTCTTATTATCTTCTAATTGACTATGTTTTGTTTTTTAGGACCCGATTCCGAGTAGCGCGCTATTAAGTTTGTGTTCTATCAAAAAAAAAAAAAAAAAAGCAGGCATAAATGCGTTCTTTGTCTCGTGCTTATAAACACTGCGGCAAAGCCAACCCCAAGATGCCGTTTAAGTGAAGCAACAAATAGAATTACATTAGGATTCAATTTAATGAGAACACTTTCCTAAGCCAAAGGATAAACACGAGTAAGTGATCACGAAGATGGGTTTTCGGTTTTTCTCGTAGAAACAATATGCTCGTTTAGGAGTAACTCGGCAATGCTGGATATTGCTAAACATGAGTATATATGAATTAAATGGAATTTAAGTTCGATATTGAACCTAACCTAATTAACGGATTTCATTCAAACCACTCTCTAAGCACTCCTGACACTAATAAGAACAAACTGAAATTTTCAGCGAAATCGCTCGAGTAGTTTTTGAGTCTATAAGGCAAGCACAGAGCTTTGCCTTTTATTTATATAGATTAAGCTTCACAACTCTTAAAAGCTACTCTTATAACAAAAACAAACTCTTCATTTTCAAAAAAAATTTCGTTATATAGCAGTAATCGATAAAGCGATGCATTGTTTTCAAACAGGGAAAAATTCCATTAGCTTCCGCAAATTTGCATTTCAAAAATTTTATCCACCTCACAAGTCTTCAAATGTAATCTATTCTCAGTGTTGAAAGCGGATCTACGGCGATTCTTTTTCTTCGGTTCCCTTTATTCTTCTACAGTAAAACTTTAAAAAAACAAATCAATAACCAAGATTATTAGCGACATATAAGACGAATTGTTCTCTCAAAGTCGAGGGAATGAGAGCAAGCAGCGGTAGCAGATGGGTCGCTCGATTTCTCCGATCGAAGCGAATGATCTAATGGGAAAAGAACGCTACATCACAGGGGAAGAGGAGGCGGGTGGGTGAAGAAGAGACGCAAAAAAAAAGTGAAAGACTGCAGATAGGAAGTAAGAAAACCGTGAAAAGGAAATCGCATTTCCCATCCGTTCCTCTGTTCAGCCATCACGGATAAGAAAAGAGAGAGAGAGAGAGAGAAAACAATCACTAAAATATAAATAAAATAAACCAAAATTTTCAATGTAGAATGCTTTTTATTGGTTCCTCTTAAGTGCACGTTGACAAAGAAAACACTAACAAATTAAACAATAGATTTATTTTTAAAAGCTTTTATTTATTTATCTATTTATTTATTTTATAAATTCAAAATGACTAAAGATTTGCTCTCATTTTCTGTCCATTCGACCATTTGTTTGTACAATTTCCTGCAAATTATCGCCTTTCCAACGAACGCCAAGAAAGGCAACTTATCCAAACTTGTGATTTTTATTCAACAGAAAAAGAATCTGTTTAAATATGATGAATAAAGACACTTGTTTTAACTGAGTATCTGAAAGCAATAAAAGAAGAGCAATGAAAATACTGCATTTTAAAACCCGTTAATGAACGAGGTTCAATTCAACAACAATCCATTCAATTTATCATTTCTAGCCTATAATATTCGTAATCTTCTTAAACAAGAACCTTACAAACAAATACGGAAATTTTGCGAGAGAGCCAAGACAAAAAAAAAAAATTAAATTAACACGCAAATTATATGAAACAAAACAATAGCTACAGTATCAGCAAGCTTTAAAAGGAAACAAAATATTTGGTATTATTAATAAACTTAAAGAAACCCTTCAAAAATGACGGAACTGCATTAAAAAAGACAGCTGCAAATTAAAATACATAATTTTCCAGCCTCAAAGATATTAAAAAATTCACTTTGATTCAAATTGAATTCAAATGGAAGAACGAGATGTATTTTGTTTAATTCAAAAGCTCTTTGACAAGTGTATTATTTGTAAAAATTCGAGAATCTTCTGCAATCTTGTCTTAATAAAGCGTATGGTTTAAACAACACTTTCATACTTGCATGATTTTGCAGCGAGTTAGAGCCACATATGGCTCAAAATCAAAGAGGTGAGCATTTTCAGTTTTCAGTTTTCGAAAAAATAAACTTACATTAGAAAATTAGTTTATAATTTTTATATAGATAGTGCCTTGTGTTTTCTAATGGTTCTGAAAAGGGGCACGCAAAAAACTGTTCATTTTTCAGTTATGGCATAAAATAACAGAAATGGAAGGAAATATTATCATTTCGGGAACGTTTTTTGAAATTGTATAAAATATGATGTAATTAATTTAATTTATTATTCCTTTTAAAAAAGTAAAGCAAAACGCAGTTCTCAATTAGATAAAAATTTTGATCAAAATATTTAAACTTTGAAATATGATTTTTTACGAGTATTTATCGTGATATCGTGATGGGTGTGAATTCACAAACGAAACTTTAATTTATTTTTTGTATTATGAGCCTGTATATTCAATTCAGATTATGATGCAAAGAGGCGATAATGTATCTATTTATTTATGTCCAAACAATTTAAGATAAATAAACTAATGTTGATTTATTTTCCCTTTTTCCAACGTTCCCGGAAATGACGGTCGCGTTCCCTGAATGACGATTACGATTATTGTTTACAATTGACACAAAGAAAACTTTTTCAGCAGTATTAAATCTTTATTATACTTTAGGAATTATGACTTTTTGGTCAATTTCACAATATTTTATATAATAATATACCAATTGAGTCTTACAAGGAAATCAAAAATAAAGAATCACAATCTTTCTTTACTTCTCAAATACACTGTCATATCACTGAATTATGACCATCAGTTAGTAATGGAAGCAGCCACCCTTCGCCGCTATAACTGCTGCTAGGCGTCGTGGCATGGACGCAAGAAATGCGGGGTATGTGTCCGATGGTATGGCAGTCCAATTCCGCTTGAAGCGCTGTCCACAGAGCTTCGAGAGTCATAGGTGGAGGGTCCAGCTGCCGTATATGGCGATCAAGGTGCTCCCACAGATATTCGATTGGATTGATGCCCGGCGAATTAGCGGGCCAGGGGAGCACTTGAAAGTCAGTAGAGTGTTCCTCGAGCCAATCCAGAAGGAGACGTGCCTTGTGCCAGGGTGCATTGTCCTGCTGGAACACACCACCACATTGGGGGAACATCGTGAGCATGTACGGGTGCACCTGGTCCGCTACGATTGACAGATAACTACAGGCATTCAAATTGCCCTCTAGACGAATCAGTGGACCTAAATGTTCCCAACAGAAGATCCCCTACACATGCACAGTACCCCCACCAGCCTGTTTCCGGCCCACAATAGTCTCCTGCAGTCTCTTTTCATGGCGTTCACGACGCACTCGCCATCGCCCGTCAATCTTATGGAGCAAAAATCTTGACTCGTCGGAGAAGGCGACCTTAGCCCACTCGTCTGCGGAAAGATGGCGGTGCTCACGTGCAAAGTCTAGGCGTCGTTGACGATGACCCTTGGTCAACATGGGCGCAGCAACCATGCGTCGACTGTTCAGTCCCATCCACAGCAGGGTGCGTTCAACGGTAATGTCGGATACACGTCTGTTGGCACCACTGTTGAATCTGGTGGTCAGTTGATGGACTGTGGCTCTCCTGCCACCTTTTACGAGTCGTCGTAGGCGCCGCTCACCCCGTTGGTCGATGGCTCGTGATCCTTTACAGTGTAACGTCCTGTTTTATTTGTAGTACGTGTGTGGTGTTTGTATAGTAAATGTTGTTTGCTTTAGCTGTCCATTTTTCCTGTTGATGCAATTGTTTGTTATTGAAAGAATGGGTCGTTATAGGGAATGAGTATTAATTGTTTTAGTACGTCGTTTTTCGTGGTGTGTTTTGACGATTGTTGGGAGAGAGATTGTTGTCGCTGTTTTCGTGGAAAGAAAGCTAAGTTTTTTTTTTGTTTGTTGGAAAAGAAATATTTTTTTTTTTTTTATTATTAAAAAATTTAAGACCGACGGGAGAGAGAAAAAATGTTCTAAGCATCAATGGCGGAATGGTTGAATATAACTTTTCGGAACATTAGAATTTTATACCACAGTATAAAATAATGAACTCTCGTACACCCCGACATTTATTATATTGATTTAGAGTTAAAAAAAAAGAAATAATGATGGTTTGGAATTAATTACCGCTCATGTAAAACTTTCGTGTGATTCAGCGTCGCGATAGGATTCGAACATGATGCCCAATCACATAGGAAGGAACTACGATCCGCTCAAGAAAATGAATGTTAAGTATTTTGTGATAAAACGTTTAAAGTTACTGTTGGAATAAATTTATGTTCAATTTAATTCTTTTCATTTCGGCATAACGAAGTCAACTCGTGGTCTACGTACAACCCACAGTGAATGAAACACGATAGTAGGAGCGGCCATCGCCGACGCAGTGGAATATAGTTCGACATCCCCTCCACCGATCAACGTGCGGCTGATGAGAGTATAAGTCACAGTGATTGAGTGTTGCGGTTCTAGCTGAAAACTTATCCGGTGAGCTTGTTCTGAGTTATCCCTTTTCACACGTTGATAGTGTCACGTGTATTAATGGGTAAATTATGAGTAGCGCAGTGGAATTTTAATATCATGCAACAGCACACAAGATTAGATTAAATAAAATAATAAAGTTTAATATTATAACGTAAAATTGCCAAAGCAGTGAGGAACCAAACGGGAACCTCTAAGCAAAACAAAATTATGAAAAACGAATCACAAAAATGCAAATAAATAAATGATTAATGTGAATACAATTAGATTAAATCTTACGTGCACCTCAGTGCAAAATAACCTAAGCTTAACGAACAAGCTTACAATTTAAGCCTATGCTTCAAGGTACACTTATCCTACCAATAAATTACGTCATAGGCCTAAACGTAGGTCCTTATGTTACAATTCAGCTAGTAACCTAACTAAAGCTTACAAGCTAAACAAATGCATACGACAATTAATGTCTTAATGTTCAAAAACCGTAATTACCAAATTCACCTAAAAGTAAATTACATCAAAGGCTCTAACGTAAGCCTTTACAATTAAAATTAAGCTTGTAACCTAACCAAAGCTCACAAGCTAAACAATTGAATACGACAATTGATGTCTAAACAGTAATTACCAAAATTACCTAAAAGTAATTTACAACAAAGGCTCTAACGTAGCCTTTACAATTATCATAAAGTCAGTTAACCTAAAACAAAGCTTAAGAGCTAAACTAAAGCACACAAAGCAACAAGAATAAATGACTCAAATGATAACTACAATATAATAAATATCAGGCAGCTGAGCTGCTTCTTTTGAAGCAGATGGGCAGATGGTATTGCCCTCTACGGAGTTAAGATCTAAAGAGATCTTACAGGTGGCATTATGCAACACCCAACGTAAAACATTAAACACCTCTAACGAGGCAACATGAACTTGGCCCACAGCTTTCGCTGGTCGGAAGCTAACTCCCGACACCTACCCGCTTTGGCCACCCGGGTAGGCAACTAAAACTTAAGAGCTAAAGTCTAATAGCCGAAAAGTTTTATAGCTTAAAACAAAACATTGGATATAAGCTAAATAGGTATACAGCAAGCTAACTGGGTCGGCCTTAAAAACAATTACCTAAGGACGAGCCTCTCAGCTAACGAGTAAAACATTTAAACTACAATATGGCCTACAAAGGCTTAAATACAACCATGTGTATTGAAATTCAAAAACAAATGCACAAGTTTACTAAAACAGTTCACACAAATTTCGTGGCCAACACAAGAGCTAACGAAAGCTCGGAACGGCGCACTTGCAAAAATTTACTGTCCATAAAACGGGAAAAAGACTATGACAAATAACTTTTGTGAAAAAGTCTCAAAAAGTACAGTTCCAAGTCCGGGGGAAGACCAATAATAACAAGTAATACAATTGAAAAAGGATTACAGGCAAGATACACGTTATGTGATAATCTTTTCACAAATGACGACTTGAGGTTACAAGAGAAACATTTCTCTTAGGGTTTTATAAATACGAAGCCGAAGTCGCTCCCGAAGTAAGCCTGCATGCCTCCGGGCCAAAAACCACACACTTGCGTATCAAAATGCAAGTGTCGGCGACTTAGTTCAGGGAAGGATTTCCGGACCATATCGGCCGTAAGGCATACAGAAAATGAAACACTCACCAAGCTGTATACCTGGTAGACGGCCGTAACATTCAGCGCCCGAGGGACCACGTCGAAGGTCGTCGTACAACGCCTATTTAGCTGCGGAGTAACGCCATTCGTTGCGCACGCTTTCTCCGCCAACGTGGCTTCTCGGCATAGCCAGGACTCACACGGCGAGGCACTCGCCGCCTCCGTAGCCGAATCCGTTGAAATCACTCGAGGACGAGCCCGCTCCTCCGTCGAAGACGAAACCAGACAATCACGATGTCCTCCGTCGTTCGAATCCAGGAGTTTCTTTTTGCTCCGTCCTCGCTCGGTAGCCGCCAAATTCCTTCTCCATCTCCGTCGTTGTTTTCTCGACGAGCTCGCGGAAGAGAGGCTACCTCCTCCCTCATTGGCTGCCGCGAGCTGATGCTCTTCATGACGCGGTCGAAGACGATTTCGCTTACGTTGCGAATTGATAAATACTCTGGAGCGCAGACGATCACCTATGCCCACGGAATCATTAAAATTCCGTGACAGATAATCATAATAAGGAAGCAACAGTGGATAACTGTTTGATAAGAGAATTATAAGTGCTACGGAAAAGCGCACGTGTACTCTTGTTTTTATCAATATTTTAGGTGTAATAAGACGCTTGTAAGAAACGTGAACTAGTAAGGCATGTTAATTGTAATTGTGAAACGTATGATCAGACGCGGTAATGGCTGTGATTCATATAAGTAAACTGTCTAAGCCATTGGTTAAGTTTATTAATTATATTTGGCTTGACTAATGATAACACTCATAAGGCCGCTCATCCATTCAGTGGCGCCAAGAGGGGTTTCAGTCCCTCCCCCCTTACTGTACGCATAAAAGGCGGGACGTGACGCTTTCTAGCGCAGAGTTATAGGAATATTTGTTTGGGACAGTGGATGGATGATGCCATTTTGTTTGTTATCGTTTGCCTTGCGTACAAGGTGTAATGATTTAATGATATAGAGTCATGGTAAATTACTTATACACCTAGGGTGATAATGTTGAAAACTTTAGGATATCATGTTGATAAAATTGGAGCATGTTGTAGTAGTGCATGAAAAAGACGTCCCACATATAACCATTACTTAGGTTATCAGATAAGGAATTAAGAATTGTCTGTTGTATACATTTTGCGATAGTAATTAATGAATAAAAGGGTATTGGTATTTACAGTATTGGTGGTTGTCTTATTTCAATAGTTATCGGTCCCGAATCCTTGCGTCCTCCTACCCCGGGGTAATAAAAGGTTATCACCCTCCTTTAGTATATGTTTAGTGGGATAGGGGGCGCTACAACAGTGATGGCGTTGGGACGCGATTTCTGTGCCTGCTGTCCACTCTTTGTACACCTTCACTACAACGGACCGTGAACAGTTCACAAATCGCGCAGTATCGGAGATGGTGCCACCTCTGCTGCGATAGCCTATTATCATCCCTTTTTGGATGTCCGTTAATCCGGACGTTTACCCATCTTGAGGCTCGTGCACCTGCCGTTTGATGCACCAGCTTAAAAGCTTTCTCCAGCTTTAAAAGCCTGTTATGTAAATTTTGCAATGTGTAATCGTTGTTGGGGCGAACTATGCTGCTGGTCATAATCATTGATATGACAATGTACATTACTTTGCAGAATTTTTCTCAAAAGTCATGGGACACACCAATTTTACATAAAAATGATGCATTCCCATGCAATTTAAATGTTATCGTTCATCTCAACACTACACAATAGAGATTGCTTGCATGCTTGTAGGAATGGCTCAAAGAAAGCAGCTTTCGGGCTTCGAGATGAATACAATTGATATTATCAGGAAAAATGGAAGGAAAGATTCCACGACCTGGATTCGAATCAGGAACCATGAGTATCACACTCGTTGCCTACCAGTCGTGAGAGGTTCCTGGGCCAACGTGAAGAAGGTACAGCAAGGCTGTCACCCGGTGTTCTTAAAGACTACCAGGTAGTCAAGATGCAGGCCACTGATAAGACAGGCACCCAGCTTGCAGATCGGTAATTTCTCCTTTCCAACCAATCAAAACACATATAAGAAATTATAAATGGAAACTGGAGATGAAATTGGGGATAGTCCAATCATAAGATATTGATATTCGAATCTTGACTACTTGGTAGTAAAAGTTGGAGCAACTAGATACTAACACAAGTATTTTTCAAAGTGTTTCCATTAAATTGGTGGTGTCCCATGACTTTTAGCAAGGTAGTGTATATTATTGCCCTAAAAGAAAAAAACAAAAATTAGCTTAAAATAGCTAAATCTCTCACCTTTATCTGTGTAGAGAATGCAAGCATCATTTCGAGAATGCAGGCGTTATTTCGAGAATGCAGTCATCATTTCGGTAACGCATGTCATAGTCCGAGACCGTTCCCGAAATGATTATTTAACATTTGATTTTGTTTATACGACATCGACCCCACCCTAGAAGCCGGATTTCAGGGTTATTAGCTAGTAAATCGTGTTATTTACCATAATTACGCTAAAAGTATATACTTTTCCCGCAAACGAAATATATAATGGCGTTCCCGAAATGATAAGGAATTAATGTACACTACACAAATTTTAAACTGAAAGATGCTTAACCAGAAAAATGAATTATAGATTGCACAAAATACACAAATACTGTCTCCCTTATCGAAAAAGCTTCACGTGCATCCTCACCAGCACCATCTATCGCGGTTATTTCGAAATATTTTGCCCAACCCCTTATTGCGTTCACGAAATGACGTGCTAACTGTCGGACAACTTTTGAAAAGCCAATAAATGAAAATCTTAAGTAATAAAAATACAGTTTCCCATTATTTATTTAAATAAATGATATATAAAGCTATATACTAAGGCTTAATTTTCTATGTTTAATTTAATGTCATTTTTTATTTATTTGAATTACAAGAAGCATGTTTGTGGACGCGTTCCCGAAAAGAGTTTTGGAGTATATTTTAAATAAAAAAATAGGAAGTTTGAAAATAATACCATTGAATTCACAGAGCACAGACAATAACAGATGATACCTATGTTTTAAACCCCAGGTTGTTATATTAACATGTAATTTTAATATAAAAATCTTTTTACTCAGTGAAATCTTCACCTCTCTGATTTTGAACCATATAGTCCATACGTGGTCATATAGAGTCACTCCTATTGCGATATCAGCGGCTGCCTTAGCTTTGTTGGACTAGCCACGCGGGCTTTGTTCAACACATGCTCAAGCAAAATGTCCAACAAGAAAATATTACGAGTCTTCTGAGGAAAATTATTTTCGCATTAATTGCAAAAAAAGCTCTTTTAATGGCCAACAATTTAACAGTAATTCATTTAACAGTAACCTCTGTATGAAGCTAAATTTTACTCCAGCTGATTTTCATGGTAACGCAGTGACTGGCAGTTCTCACGATTCGCTTGTTTGAATATACTTGTTGTTCATGAGCGAAAACTGATTCTAGCAGATATATATTCCCAGTTTGCAAAATGAACAAAAAGGTGTAAATCACAATCAGTCTAAAAGTAAACAAAACTTTAAGTAAAGAACGCTCTAAAAAAAAAAAAAAAAAAAAAACCCGACCCTTTGATCTCAGATTTTAATTTTCATAATACCTTGTGTTTCAAAAGTTCCACAAAGTACTGCAGTTCCCGAACGCAGGAGATGACTTTCCCTGCATAAAGTACTGCTGTGCAGGTATGCTGAAGGGCTGGTAGACAGGAGCCACTGTCTCTCAACCTCTTTTTTTTTCAATTAATGGATGCTCCCAGTCGTTACGAATCCCGCTATTTATTTTACATAAATGCAAATACGCGAATATTTGTAAAACCTATAGTATAAGGTATTTAGCTTACACCGGTACAGTAACAGTTTAAAAAGCGCTTCCTTTGGTAATGTAAAAATATAATAAACACATTTCAGAAACTTTGCCATTATATAAAACTGATTTTATGTAATTTATTTTAGTGGTTGGCCGAACATTACTCCTGTCATAGGTTAGGCTTTCCCTACATACAGAAGGGGCAGTTCGGGAACTTTTGAAACACACGGTATATAATTTCATAGAAATATGAGGTAGATTCCAAAAGTTCCGGAATTATTTTAACATCCTTCGTATAAACTGTTTTTCGATCTTGAGGCCTTTCAGTTTTGTGTACCAACATACTGTTGCCGGGTTGAAATGAATCATGTGTCGCTGCACGTGTTCAAACATGCGCAGATGTGAAGAGTAAAGTGATGTGCGCATCGCATTCATTTGTTCCAGACTTTTAGCGGTCAAGCCTGTCGCAATTTTTGTGTCCTATGAAACATGGTGCCTTCTTTACGACCCTCAAGCAAAAGGACAATCATCCATATGGAAAACAAGCTCGTCCCCCCGACCGTTTGCCGCTCCAAGCAAAGACAGAACTGTAGGATTTCACGGATCAGATGGCCATATTGAAGACACTGAAGCTCGCTGGTGGCAACGAATGTAATTTTAAAGGGAATTGTTCCGGGAAGTCCTAATGAGTAATGAATTCTAAAGGGGTGGTTGTCAAAGAACCAAGCACTGCGACCTCATGTCACGGGAAGTCCTAACTGACAGAAATTCCGTGCTGACCGCTCCAAAGGAAAGGTAATGCTTTTTTGTGTCTGTGTGTGTGTGTGTGTGTGTACGTGTATTTGTTTTTTTTGCAAGCTCCTTTCTCACCTGACTTGGCCCCATCTGACTTTTACGTCTTTCCCGGAATTAAGACAGAGATGAAGGGGCATCACTTCAATCAGCGGAAGAGATCAAGCAAACAAAGGTCTACAGCCGGCCTTGGACAAACTGTATGAACGTTGGCAAAAGTGTATAGCTGCCAAAGGGCATTACTTCGAAGACTAGAGCGCTTAAAATATGTTGTCTCATATTTCTTTTCTTCCCATGCAAAATTCGGGAACTATTTTGAACCCATCTGGTATAATGAATTTGATCCTAACTGATAATATTTCGATGGCCATGAACTTTCTCTTCGAAAAAATTGTAAATTTTTATCAAAACTAGCAGAGGCATCCGACGTTAATTACTGAAAAAACCCCAACAAATTATTAAATAGCGACAATGGCTCCATAAATAATTCTGGATGGTATGCATTTTTCAAATATTTAAAATAATTGTTTTTGAAATAATTGTTGGAAAAAACCTTTGGATATAAATAAACAGCCACCTTGATTATTAAGCTTTTTTAAAAAAATTAATTGTTAAGCGATATATAAAGATAGGTCACTGTAGCGATTAAAACGCCATTTGTCGGTAAACACAGAGAATTATGTATTTGGATTCCATAAGAACGAAGCACGAATATAAATTTGCGACCTTTCGCCTGAATATAATTTAGCATTTTCACAAGACTTTATCTTTATTCATTCCTGGAGCAAATAAACATCCATGTCCAAGGAGACCCGACAGATTCGAGAACTAGAAAGCCCTCTCGGTCACCATGTCAAAGAGTCGACGAATTTTATAGTAATTGAATCCACCTTAATAATTAATAATTAAAATTTTTAAAATCTTATTCAAGAATGAAAATAAATAATAACAGTTCATAAACAAAACTGTAATTTAAACTTTTTTTTAAATCTTTGATAGGTTTTCTCTGACGTCATATAATGAAAGCCTTCAGAAATACAGCACGTTGATAAAAACATTGTGTTTAATGTAGAATTTATTGAAAGTGCAATTTTACGCAATAATATATAGTCCAAAAGTCCAGATAGAGAAATTATAATAAAATCAGTCAGAAAACTTCGCAACCTATCTGTTTTCTGATGTTCCATGAAAATTTTGAAAAAGTTGGCGAAAACGAGATAATTTTGACGATTGAATCAAAACGCATCACCAAATTAAACAAGGCTGTATTGCTTTAAACAGACTTCTTTATTTTATATTCATTAATTACACTGGTCTGCAAAAAAAAAACAAACTTTTTTTTTCTCCTTTTAATTATTCTGCATGTTTTTTATAGATTTACTAATGCTGAATCTAAATCTAGTAATAAAAAAATTGTATCACGTATACTTTTTTTGTTATTGATTTTTTTTGTAAAATCCTTTTTTTCTTCAAATTTGATAAAAATTGTAATTCTTAAATTTATTTTTTAATAATATTTACGTAAACATTAAAATTATTTCAAAACAATGAAATATGAAATTGCTGTTACTGTATATTAGTTAATTTTTTATTTTGTAGTTTTGTTCCTTTTCATATTTTCTATAGCAGTTTCGCGGCGAATTGACCAGCAAAAATCTGCGAGCATTGCTTCTGACCATTTACCATTGTATCGTCTCTCTATGTGTAATATGTCTTGATGAAATCGTTCACCATGTTCATCTGATACTGCGCCAAGATTTTCGAGGAAGAAATCTAAATGCGAGTCCAAAAAATGAATTTTAAGAGACATGTTGCATTCAAGAGCTTCATACGAAGAAAGAAGTACTTGGATGATTTCTTGGTAGTTTTCGAAGGCAGTCCAAGCTTTTTTTTTCTTCCTTCATTCAGTTTTGATTTAAAAGTTGTGTCCTTCATTAACTCTCGTATTTGGGGCCCTACGAAAATTCCTTTCATTGCTTTCAAAGTTTTTTATTAGCCCTAGCTTTATATGAAGCGGGGGTAGAAAAATTTTATCATTTTATACTAAAGGTTGGTGAAGTACATTTTTAACTCCAGGTGGCATATCCGTTCTTCGTGGCCAGTTTTTTACTACATAGCATTTACTCCTTGCGCGACTGTCCCGTTCGCACAAAAAACAACAAAATTTCGTAAAGCCTCCTTGTAGTCCAGTTAGCACTGCTACGACTTTGAGATCAGCAGAAATGTTCCACGAGTACTGTGAGTATCTAATTTTATCCAGTAGAAACTTCATATTTTCATAAATTTCTCTCATATTCGTCGCAGGTGCTAAAGGTACTGAAGGATATTTATTACCATTGTGGAGCAAAACCGCTTTTAAAATGACTCTGGACGAGTCTATAAAGAGACGCCATTCCCCTGATGTTTCAGGAAAACCAGGTTCTTGTAGAAGTCCTCCAGCGTTATCACAATATACCAAGACGCCGTCTTTGGTAAAGAAACTCATAAAGTCTTCTTGTCTGTTACGAAAATATGAGACTCTCGTATTTTTGTCCAATAAATTCCATTGTTTTAATCTTGATCCTAGAAGTTGAGCTTTCGATTTTGAGAGACCTAAATCTCGAACAAGATCATTTAAATCAGACTGCATAAATCAGGTTTTGTTGATGAACTTGTACTTAAAGATGAAACATTAGAGTAGTCATTCGATTGAGTCGGCTGAGGATTTTCACAATCCACCATGTCGTCATTGTTTGGAGGTACTGGAGGTAATGAAGCAAGGTCTTCTTGCAGACGGATATTTTATTTATTTATTTATTTATTTTTTTTTTGTAAATCCCTGGGTCACAGTCATACAAAAGTAACAATCGTTTTCATGATTTTGTGGTTCACTCCAAATCATGGATGTAGTAAATGGCATGGACTTATGACTTTCTTTGAGCCTACCTCTTAAAGTTCTTGAACAAGTATACAACAAATTTTCGGGAGCCAATTTTTATCTCGTTCATAAACATAATAACCAAAGTAACACTGATAACCCCTTTTCACAAGTTCAGTTATTGCGTTCCGTTGAAACTTTATAGTGAATTCACCACAAATATAGCAAAACAAGTCGGCAGAATTTTTGCATGTCCGTGGCATTTTTATCCTAACTAAAATAAAATGAGTGAGTAAAACAGACAATATAATTCGACTGAGACTTTTTACTGCTTGTTATTTGAGAATATGTATATAAATATTCGCTACATGTATAAATTTTGCGCAAAACTTACCAAAAATGCAATTTAAAATAGGAACAAACACGTAATAACTTTTTGACAACTGCGCGGCAGGGAATCAAACACAAACTCCATCTTAGACGACATCTTTCTATTAGTTGAAATGAGTTTCGCATTTATAGATACGAGTTTAATGGATTAAAGAAGCATAAATGCATAAGCGTTACGGAGTTTATCTGGAATTTTGTGTCCTATTTAAAAAAAAATCAATGAAATAAAATATATACGTGATAGCCAAAAAAATAATGCAGATTTAGATTCAGCACGACAAAATCTTCGTATTTTTAACGTTTTCATTTGAAGGAGGATTTCATTGCAGACCAGTGTTATCAGCGATACTAGAACTAACGTCATTAAAAGGACGAAAATGGGTCTTCGGAGTAGGTGGAAAAGCGATGATCAAAAAAATCCTAAGATCAGCTTAAAAGTTCTAATAATGTCAAACATTTGATTTTTGAATTAATCTCTAAAATATAAATTAAACGGGTGTAAATGAGAATGAAAAGAAAAGAAATGAATGAAACTAAATTAAAATTCTTGTTGATTATCATCAAGTCAAGATTGTGAAATTGTTCGAACCTTGAACATTTTTGTGAATTTTAATTTTATTCATCTCGTGTGTATTATTCTCATTTTCACCATTTAATTTATATTCTAGAGGTTAATTAAAAACCAAATATTTCAGATTTAAAGACAAAAATTCGTGTTTAATGTAGAATGTTATTCCATACTATCGACATAGAATTACTAGAATAACAGAGAAAAAGCTGAGTTCCGAATTTTTTCCCGAATACGATGTCCGTTTCAAATTTCTCTACACGATTCTTTTGGGCCATTTCATTTGAATTATTGATTGTTCAGTGGAAAATTATTCTTTCAATAAATGCCAAAACATACATTTTATCAAAGCACTTTAACTTATCGGTTTTATCCGAAGCGTCGAACGCAAACATTCTTAATATACAGTTTTAAGAATCTCGTTGTCTCTTTTTCCCATACATTTTGGGAAAACAACTGAATTTGATAAGAAACGGAAAGGATGAAAATCTTAGAGCTATTCTTTTGACGTCCATGGGTATCTTTTCGTTCTAATATCCGTTTTCCCCCGCTTTTGTATGCCCTTCTAGTTTCAAGGCAGTTTCTTCCATCCATCACTGTTGAAAGAAAAATACACTGCAATCTTCGTGTTTGCCTTACCAGTTATGATTGATGAAATTACTATAGAGTTGAATCCAACAGTTTTTGATTGATGAAATTATTACGAGATATCGGAGACGAAGAAAGAGGAAAACCAGTCTGCAGAAAAAGCGAAGAAGATGAAAGAGGGATAAATGTTTAAATAGATAATTTTTAAGATTTGACAGCGATATTTTACAAATGTGTATCAAAACCTAGCTAGTGAAACGAATTTAAGCAGAACTAACCATCAAATTTAATATCAAAGAACATTGATTTATTGTTGAATATGCTGGAAATTTTCAAGAAATCTCTAGACTTCTTTATTTAAGAGAGTAAAACAAATCTCTCAAAGCCGCGTTTTCAATAGCTCCATTTAAGAGGAGGAAACCCTATTCTCCTCTTTTAATTTTAAATAAACAACTTTTATTCGATAAATTTTTAAAGTAATATATTTTCCTAACCTGCACATTAGTAGAGATTTCTATTTACAGTGCTTCTGTTTAGCATGGGAAGCATTTTCAATTTTATTCTTGAAATAGCCCTTTAAAGGGCTTTACGGAAACGTCTGACCAATCGAAAATCTCCAGCTTCGAATTCACTTGAGGACGAAAGGCGGAGGGGCCTGGGGCGGAGGGGAGAGACGACGACCGTCGGAGCAACTACTTTTACGGCTCGCATCACCAAGCACCAGGAAGAAGGGGTTCATGGGAGGCGAACAGCTTTTAGTGGCGGTCGTTTGTGCTCGGCACTGCCCCGAAGTTCTTGCCAACCGATAGACCTAGATCACCGCTAAACAACCACTCAGCGCAGGAAGACTAAGCTTTTCGAAAACAAGTTTGCTTACCGTCGTCCAGATGTATTTCTCATGAGAAAAAAAAATTCTAGCGTTTTAACCTGTAATAAATATGAATAGAAAATCACGACACCACTCTGTGAATTACAACATAGAAAGCAAAGAATTTTACGATATTGTAGTTAAACCCAGTTTTAATAATCATTTTTAATTTTATACCTGATGAAATTTTGTAATAACTCAAATTCTGTATTCTTCATACCAGATTCCACATTAGGCGGAACGACAAATGAAAATTTATTCTTTGAAGTTTTTATCCCTTATTATTATTATTATTATTATTATTATTATTATTATTATTTAAGAAATGCTAGTATACGAAGGAAAACTCTCTTACCATAAAGAAATTTGAGATATGAAACGCCAGGTACATATTTAGAAGGCTATGGCACGGATGGGATGTGGCAGCAGAACACCGACACGAGTGCCTTTACTCACAGCACGCTATCGGAGGCTGCGCGTCGCCTGGGCTCGTGAACACATGCATTGGACTTTAGATGACTGAAAATACATAGCTTGGTCCGATGAGTCACGATTCAAGTTGGTGTAAGCTGATGGTAGTATTTGAGTGTGGCGCAGTCTCTATGAAGCCATGGACCAAGTTGTCAAGAAGGAACTATGCAAGCTGGTGGTGGCTCCATCATAATATGTGGCATATTTACATGGCAGGGTTTGGGTCCTCAGATCAAATTGGACCTACCATTGATTGGGAATCGTTATGTCCAGCTGCTTGATGACCATTTGCAATCCTTCATGGTCATCATGTACCGTAACAACGATGGGATGTTCCAAGAGGACAATGCGCCATGATACCGAGCCAACATTACTCGCGATTGGTTTGAGGAGCATTTTGAACAATTCCAACTAATGAATTGGCCATTTAAATCGCCAGGCAAGAAGCCTATCGAACATATATGAGATATTCGTGCACAAGAGCCTACACTTGCAACATTCACGCAGTTATGGGCGGCTATCGAGACTGCATGGCTGAACATCTCTTCAGAGGATTTCCGCCGACTGGTAGAGTTCATGCCATGACTTTATAGGGCAAAAGAAGGTCCTACACGCCACTGAATAGTTATCCCATGACTTTTGGTACTTCCGTGTAGATTAGGGGACTAAAAGGTAGGATTGAGCTATATGGTTAGAACGATCCTCCCTGGTTGAGCGCAATAGAAAGAGCTAACCAGAGATGACACACAAAGAACGTAAGAGAAAATTCCCGAATGATAAAAAATAACACAACAAAAGAAAATTCAAGAAATGGAAAAAGGAAAACTCAAATCTAAGATTTAAAAAATCAAATACAATAGGCTCTGTGATTGGCTCCTTGTCAGGATTTAATAACTTATTAGGATATTTCTTGTGGATTTCTTGGTCTCAAAGCTGTTTATTTTCTTGAATTGGCATGCTTAAATAACTAAAAAGTATCTAAAACTAATACATTTTGGCGATACTCGATCTCTCCGACCTACCTTTTTTTTATATGACCAAAATTCTCTTTCCGTCTTTTGACTATGCTTCTAGTTCGACATACTGTCTATCACAAGAAGAATACGAGTAGTTAAGTAATTTGATTTCCGACTTTTCCAGATCTGGAATGGCATCTTTAGAATTTCCTATAAAGTGCGTTTAAAGCATTCCCACTACTGAACCCAATTCTTAATTGCAGGCGTTAAAATAGTGAAGGTTAAATATCCCTGCACATGAGCAAGGAATTATTTGAGTGACTGTACAGAATCAAAGTGGAAATAACCCAAATACGGATACTTTTTCTTTACGAGTCCAAATTTGACTCCAACGCAGCAGAAACAGTGAGAAACGCCAACAAAGAATTTGGAGATGACACAGCACATGTACGAACCATTCAGTGATTGTTCCGAAAAATTCTATCGGTATAACTTTGATAACGAACTAGCACTGGCTATCGATAACGACAAACTGAACACAATGGAGTCTGATGTTCGGCAAAGTATAAAGGACATGGTAAAGAAAATAGGCGTCCACTATTCCACAGTCTGCTGCTACTTATGAGCGCTTAGTAAAGTAAAGAAGCTTGATAAATAGATTCCGATGGAAGAACAACAGTCCAAAATTACTCAACTTGCACTATGAGACTCTTCCTCAGATACGACACTCTCCAGAGTCTTTCTCAACCGATGCTATTTTATAAAGCATTTGGAACCATCTTTGGCAAGGAAAAGGTTCAACAATGAAGCAATGGTCAAAAACGCGTTGAGAAGTTTCTTCAGTCCGGAATACCTGATTTCTGCATAAAGGCACTGTTGCAGTAAGGTTGCACTGCATATAATGGTGTCTAGCTTGATTAATAAAGGTCAGCATCCGCAGAGCTAATGTTGTTTGAAGTTTCACTACAACATCCGCCATTTTATGTTCAACAATCTGATAAATCCATCAAAGTCGTTTAGCAAAGTGCCAAGATATTCACCCGCTTCTACTTCTCTACCAAGTCTCGAATAGTTGATGATCCGTTTCTAGAAGCCTCTCATTTGCTTGCATTCGATGTACCAATTCACCACAGAGTTGTGACATTGGATTGAGGTGATGGTTTTGAGTTGGCCAATCTTGTGATATTGGGTTGTATATTCATACCTCCAAGTGGTAACACCTCAGATTTTGCGACATAGTGTACTATCCTTTTGATAGTGTAGAAAGCGTATAATTATCCTATAAGCTCAGATAGCGTTGGTTGTTCATGATTCCGTTTACCACAGTCAAAGACCAAATCGTTCAGATCATCATACTACCACTTTATTATAAGAACTTCACTGTTGACAGCACACACTGATGTTGTTTTACTGACTGGAAGAGATTTAGAGTGATTTATCGCTTCATATCAGTTCATTTCAGCATTACATTGGCCAAGGAAGTCTTTCTTGCACAAGGCAAGATGAGGTTTCACATTGACAGGCGTGATTTGTTAGCTTAAAGGCAGTAGCAAAACTTACGGAGTATAGTGTATATGTAATATAGAGTATGGAGCTTACGACAAGCCGTCTTGGTGCGAACAGTGGACCTTTCCGGTTGTGGAGATTTGTGGTACGCCGCTTCCGGTTAAGACAAGTCGGTCTCTGCTAGTCAAACAGTATGCTCTAATATCGTGTTTCCGCTCTTGTAGTTTTCCGCTTTTGGATATCACCCACTTCATTCAAGCCGCTAATGTGACAGTCTATTACAACCTCTGGCAAAGCGTAACCGATCAACGTCAAATTCACTTGGTTGTAACACTTCTTCCTCAAATTTTCAAATAACTACAAATTAATTTTCAAATTCCTATTTTATTTCTTAAAATCTCCTCATTCGAACGGCATATAACAATTAAACATTCATTGAAAATCATTGACCAATGATGCAAAAACATTTAAAAATCTAAAAAGCGTGTTGGAAAAAATAACCAATCACCCGTCCCATCGGAAAAAAGCAGCTGATCACATAGCAAAGTCACAAAAAAAACAACATCGCAACGAACTGAAAGTACTTAGCAATGCTACCTTTACGGGTGATTACATTCTTTGTTCTCCTAGGCATCTAGGAGAATTAAACCTACACAATATGTGAATTAAACCTACACAATATGTAAAATCAATTCGATCCCAATATTGTAGATTACATCCAAATAATTCTCTTTTAGTGGTTGGTTTGCATAACGAAGTTTTCTTTTTCAGTTTGGCCCAAACATTCTCTATAGAGTTTAAGTCAAGGCTATTTGCTAGCCAACTTAAACACCTAATATCTTGATCCTTTAGGTATGATTAACGCTCTTGCTGCGATGACAGCTGGCATTATCATCTTGAAAAATAAAATTTTCGTCATTCTCAAACTGGTCCTCAATGCTAGGAATTAAAAAGGTTTCCAAAATATAAATATAAACTTCTGATTTGATCGCTGACGTCACAATAGCCACTTTTCCAACCCCTTGAACGCACATGGAACCCCAAATCATGAGCGATTCAAGAAACTTCTTTGACATATTCACACAATCTGGATGAAACTTTTTTGATTCCAGTCTTCAAACAAATGTCCCAGCATCGTCTCCGGTACCTACACAAATTCGTAATTCGTCACTGAAAATTACTTTTGACTAGTCCTCCACAGTCCAGTCCTTATGCTGCTTGCACCACTCGAGTCGTTTACCCCGATATTGCTTGGTTAACGCGGGATTGGTTTTTCCTTTTCGAAACGAAAATCCCATTTCTCTGAGGCGATTACTTGCTGTGCGATCGCAAATGTGAACTTTAATTTGAGTTCACTGTATGTTTAGTTGCTTTCATGTGGCACTTCTTGATTTCTTCACTCGTCTAGTTGTTGCACGTGGTCGACCAGGTTTTTTTTTTAAGTTTGTAACGCTTTTTCTTGCTTTAAACTTTTTCCACAAGTCAGAAAGTGTACTCTGACCACATTTAAATAATTTCGCAACTTCTCTTTGCGTACTACCGTCTTGCAGCAACGTAACAATTCAATTTTTCGCATCATCGGTCAATAATTTTCGGGGTGGCATTTTCGATCAAAAGTGCCGCTTAAAACTCGAATGACGCTGTTGTTTTAAATATTGAAAGTGGTTAAGTTCATTCTTCACTACTTTGATGCAGATATTTATGCAAATTGTCACAGGATCGGTTATTTTTTTCCAAGGGGACGGGCGATCGGTTACTTTTTTCCAACACGCTTTTTAGATTTTTTCCGAACTGATTTTTAATGAACGTTTGTTATATAGCGTTCGAAAGAGGATACTTTACGGAACAAACTAGGTATTTGAAAATTAAAATTAATACGTGTAGTTATTTGAAAATTTGAAGAAGAAGTGTTACAACCAAGTGAATTTAACTTGATCGGTTAGTTCACTGGAAAATTCTTGGAAAGAGCATGTTCAATTGTTATAAGTAACAACGTCCGTAATATGCGCAGACGTTTTTAATCTGTAAAATATGGAACAGCACATTTTTTAGGGTAGTCCGGTTTCAAATGATCATTCAATGTTCATCTTGAACCCTAAATCCTAAATTTCAGAAGTTTCCTTCCCAAGTAAAGCGTAAACATTAAAAATTATCTACAATACTAATATAAGGGAGATGTTTCTGCATTATTATTTCGCTGTGAGTTTAGAAATACATGTAACTAAATTCCGATTAAAAAAAATCAAATTTTAGATGAAGAAAAATTTTCTAGAAAGAAAAAAACAACTGCAAAGAAACTGAATAAGATTGGCTGACGACCGTGTCAACCACAGGTGTGCCGCAATTATTAATAGATTTTTGTAAATTTTCAACGCTCTCTTCATTAAAAAGAAAAGAGTATTTAAGTTTTTAATAACATACATTCATTTATTTCGGAAGAGATTCATTTGCACAGCAAAGGAGGACTTATTAATGAAGAAACGCTTCATTTGAAATCATCAACATTCATCATTTTAAAAAACCTGGATGGCATTTAAACTTCAATTCACAGATGTGACTGCAACTTTAATAGAAGAGATTCATTAGTATTTTAATGGTTCATTTTTATTTTTCGATATTCAAAAAGAAAAAGAAACACTTGAAAAAATCGAATTGGATTCAGTTAAGGTTTTAAAAATAGATAAAAATAAGTTAAATTCATAGCCACGTTAAATTATTCAATAGATAAAAGTTGAGAATAAATTGACATTAAAGTAAAGAACGATTGGGTCTATCTCAACAAAAAACAAAATATTTCAAAACAATTTTTTTTTGCAAACCTACTTTTCCACATAATCGCCAATGTTATTGAGGCGCTAGTCATAACGAGATACACGTTTTTCAATGCCAATGTTATACTCATCTGCCGCTAATAACTGAAGCCATGAAGTTACTACTTCTTTACGCGCTTCATCACATTGGAAGGGCGTTCCCGCGAGAAATCCCCTTCATTTTTGGGAAGAAGCGAAAATCACTAGTCGCCAAGTCGGGACTATAAGAGAGATGGTCTCATGCAACTGCAGCAACACAACAAGAATAGGGATGTTGCATGAAATTTTCTTTACAAATTAAAGCGCTGTTTCATATAGATTGTGTTACACTGAATACAAAATCGCTATTAAATATATTGGAAATAAAAAAAAAACAAAAAACAACAACATAAAATCAGCGCTAGAAACGTGAAACCACGCCTCTCAATGAAGGCGATGTTTGACGTCACTTTCCAGCCGATACAATCATTTTCTGCGTGACCTGATGATTAAGCATTGTTGGCTGTAAGCTTTAAACATTGTTGGTGATAGTGATGAACAGGCGCAGCTGACGAAAAAAAAACAGGCGTGGGCACTCAAAAGTCATCTGATCACAGTAGTCTGAGAAACAATCCAACCTTCATTTGTTTCCGACAAACGAAAAAATACTAATTGTTAAAATCAGAGATGGAGGCAATGAAAGCCGGATTGTTGCTCAGACTACTATGGCAACACCACCTCTACTCAAAGCCTGAGCGCGAAAATTTCATACATTGTTACATCATCATAAAAAGTCATCTTTAATCGCATTTCTACCAATAAAAAGCCCTAAATTATGACTTCGTATCATGATATACTAATGTATGACATTTCCGCGCTCAGGTGGTGTTGACTATGGTCAGGTGAATTTTGAGTGCCCAGGCTTGTCTTTCTCATCGGTTACGTGAACAGGAAAGTGATATCATAGCACTCAGACCTATGACTCAGATCAAATTTAATATATTTTTAAAAAATACCTATAAAATTTTCGAAAAAACGAATCACTATTCCTTCATATTGATAGCGAATACTACAGAAAACAATAATTTAAAATTTTCATGCATGATTCCCATTGCAACGTTTCTAGTTGAACGTTTTTGACCATCCCCCTGACAGTCCCGACTTGGCGCCTACTGATTTTCACCTTTTCCCAAAACTGAAGAGGTTTCTCGGGGGCACACACTTTCAACGTGATATTCAGATATTGGCGGCAGACGTGTATAACATCGTCTTTGAAAAGCTTGTGTCTCGTTATAAGAAGTACTCACTAAAATTGGCGATTATGTAAAAAGATAGTGTTGGGTTTAGTATTGTTGCAAACAAAATTTTCTTTTGATATCTTTTGTTTTTTGTTGAGATACACCCAATCGTTCTTTACTTTCTGGACGACCCTCGTACAATGCTGCGTGTATAATCTAGTGCAAAAAGGTTTTTACCTGCTCCGTAGGAAGTGAGCTTACCGGATGTTGATCGGTTACAAAATCAGGTATTTTTACTGAGAGTCAAGACAGATTAGACTGGACCTGTCCCTTCTGAATGAAAATAGGGTAGCAGGTATACGCTTGGGATGTGCTATTCACGTGCTCAACTATGACTTAAGTCTAAACCTTTTTGCACCCGACTGTAACTCGGACAAGAAATCAGTATGGATGGAAGCACATGTATTAAGAACAAAATCAAACAACGAATCAGAATAAGATGGAGCACATTCGGAAAAAAATAGCTTAATACTAAAAAGTAGCATGTTCAAAGCATGAAAAGGAAAGTTTTCAATCAGTATATACTACCAGATATCATTATGAAGCAGAAACAGTGACATTAAACAACAAAGATATGTATCCAACGATTTCAAAACCATCCAAAAAGGCATGGAACGACGTATGTTAGGTCATATCATATCTTGTACAGAAGGTAGATTATTGCAGAACGATAATCTGCGGCACTTACTCCTTCGAGAGAGTTTTTCGCCATCGCAGTAACTAACGGCTGCTACGAGATGACAGTAGCAGCCGGGACCGACGACTTAACGTGCCCTCCGAAGCACGGGGGGCTCATGATGAATGAGCTGCTGGCGGACGAACAAACCAGTGGTTATCACCAACTGCTAGGCATCTAGCACTGATCACTCAGCAAATGGGTCAGACTAAAGTCCCCCAACAGCTGTGGCCCAAATAGCCGTCCCACCCAACAGTGGTCCTTAAGCCACTGGATGTCACCCAGCCAGCAGCTAGCCGTGCCTGAAGCTGCTTAATTCCATCGATCGGCGAAAGTGTTTGACGTCATAATTGGATACGTCATCTCAAATGGCAATGAATCAAACACAGCCATTTCGATTGATACCCATATGGAATCAAACACATGAACTACAGCCATCCTCGACTGATACCCACGAAATGTTAAACATTTCCTGGACGCCTCCACACTAGATGGCGCGACGACTTTAATCAATTAGCGCTGAATATGATATACAAGTGTGTTAACGTAATCTAACCTTGAAAGTACAATCGAATACACATTTTTAAAGGTACTCATGTTAAAGTTAAAGCAACACAACTTTAATACAATACCAGTAATACAAACAGGGTGTTTCAAAAATACTTTTACAAACTTTGGGGACAGGTTCCTTACACCAAAACAAGAAGAAAGTTTATATAAACATATGTCCGAAAATCCTTCGTTTTCGAGTTACATGTATTAATTTAAATTTAAAATGAGTTTAGTCTCCTTATATTGGGGAAAATCGTGAAATAATAAAACAAAATTTAAATTAAAGTCACCAATCTTGAAGAAACTTGGGAGATGAAGGAATGTAGTCTATTGAAGATTTGTTGATGTTGATAGGGGAAAACGATAATCTTCAAGATTGGTGACTTTAATTTAAATTTTGTTTTATTATTTCACGATTTTCCCCAATATAAGGAGACTAAACTCATTTTAAATTTAAATTATCATTTAAACTCCTTAAATCAATAATACATGTATTAATGTTCGTTTGACTCAGTGTATCCCAGATGGCGATGTTTTGCCAGGGAGAGTTGTTTACATTCGTCTTTCGTCTGTCTTCAACGTGTACACTGTTTCAGGAAGTGAGTTAACTAAAAGTGCTCCGTTCAAACATGGCAGGATACTCTTTTCGTGAGCAGCCAGACATGATTTCTATGTACGGCCGCGCAAATGGTAATGGACACGAGGCTGCATGGCTGTATGTGATGGCTGTATGAGAGGGAGTATTTGAAAAGATGCGACAGTCCATGATTCGACGAGTGCATGCGCATTTAGAAGCAAGAGGAGGAATTTCGAGCATTTATTATGAGTTAATGTGTGGATGAGCTCCAATCACCTATGTTGTAAACTTTCATTAAAAATTCGAAAACGAAGGATTTTCGGACATATGTTTATATGAACTTTTTTTCTTATTTTGGTGTAAGGAACCTGTCCCCAAAGTTTGTAAAAGTATTTTTGAAACAAACTGTATATCGGCTAAAAAATTAACATACCAGTCTAAAAAAGCGTGAAATATACAAATCTATATTCTATCATTTATTTAAAGCACATGCTAAACCATTTACAAAAAGGGAAACTACACAGGAAATTTTCCAAATTGTTCATATGAAAAAAGAAAGCCAATTTTTAATTGAACAAAATTTGTTTGGTTTAACGTTAACTTTCTTAATCGTTTTCCTTACTTTCTAAATGCCGAATTCGAAACCTGAGAGGAAACCATCCGTATGGAGAAAAGAACTCAATAAGGGCATTATAATCTCCTGAAAAGGAAAGAAAAATACACTCATTCGCTTCTTCTTTGTCCGAAATAAATTGAGGAGAAAGTAAACTCCAAAAGAGAGCCCTTTCTTTTTGTTCACCACAATATCTTTCGTTTCAAACTTTTTTCTTTTCTCGGTGATAGCGAAACAGAGTCTTTCAACTAGCATTGAACTCTGAGCGTCCGAGTCTGTTTATTCAGCGGAAATTGCAGACGACCAAGAAAAGGAATCGATGACGAGGAACCTAGACATTTGTGCCAAGTATACACGACTAGGCTTTGCAATTGAATATGAGAGAAAAAAAATAAAAATAAAATTTCTAATATCAATACTGTGCTTAATAAATAGCGCAAAACGATTCGACGGTGCGATGAAAGGAAAATTTACTGCAAAGATTTTGTGAAGGATTTCGTTTTAATTTTGTAAATGAAAACACTATTTTATGTCTATTGAAAAAGCATTCTTAGTCCAAATTCTTAGTCCATTTTTGTAATATTTCCACAATTTAAGTAATTTCATGTAAAACTTAAAAACATTGTTTTCAATCGAAAGGTTAAAATGTCCAAAAGAAAAACATTAATTATTCAAGAAAAGAAATGATCTTCAAAATGAAAAGAATATTTTATCGGTCCGTTTGAAATGAAGCTAATGAATCGTTCTACTGACAGTGTCTGCGGAACAACGACGACAAAGAGAGGGCAACTCGCTCAATGTCGCATTCCTCAAATGACGAGTCACAAATCGTTTCCCAAATGAATCGCATTCGAGAAAATTCCATAAACTCCATCCGAAATATGGTTCATCGATTTTCGTATCATAAATGCTCTGCTACACACGATTTTCATTGCATTGAACTGTTTCGTTATCTTTGCACACTTCGTCGAGTGACCGAGTGAAGCATATTTCTTTTATTTGGAAGATCTCTCAGGTCGTCGTCGATAAAGTGAATAGTTCTTAATGAACAACCGCTTGATTTTTACAAGAAAAGAGTTAAAGAAAAAAAAATTATTTATAAAATTTTGCAAACAATGAAGTGTGAAAGCGAAAGAGTTGATTCAAATACAGGTGTTCTATTCTGAAAACACCCGCAAACATACATATACTCACTTTAATAATGAAATAAAATCATCTATTAAAGTAATGTTGGACCCATTTGGCCCGAATTATGACACGTATGCGGGTTAGCATGGAGTCTATAAGATGTGGAAGGACTTGTAAAGCATGTGTGTTCCACCATAACCAGGTGTTCACGATGTTTCAGACACCACTGCAGACGACGTGATATGAATGAATAAATAAGACTAATTAATAAGTTCAAAGATGTTCGAATTTGATTCAATGGTACCTGTGCTAATGATACCATTGAAAATTTTCAATGCTAAGATATGACATGTAATATATCCCTTCTTGTTCATTGTAGAAATCAGGGGTTTTCGTATAGGCATGCGACTTCCGATTTGGATCCCCTTCAATTCCCGGCACATGGTAATTCCAGATATGGATTGGTAACAGCCATGATCAAAATCATTTGCCGATTTTTGCACAGTGGATGTCCTATTTCTTTGTAACCATCGAAGGCAGCTTATCTCATGATTGATTGTCTTTGAGCCACAGTTACCCCTTTTATTCTGGATATTCAACGGTTGAATATTATGGATATCGCACTTTCCAGAATCCAGAATGTTTCGTTGTTTCAATCGTGGCTTCAGCTAAACGAGCACCAACAATGAGTCTCTTTTCGAAGTCAGTTAGGTCCTTCTTTTTCTCATGCTGATCAAGTTCTGTGATTAGACTTAAACAACTCCTTCTTAACTAGAAGATACTAGTGTAATATCCGGCTTTGCACTATATCTAGAATATCCTTCTTGGTTGAATATAGAGATTGTTTAGAATGTTATCTTTTTCAATAACTAAATTTGACTATTTTCGCCAGCTTTGACTAATTTACCCATTAATTCTCCAGGGTATTTCCATAAAAATCCCTTACATGAAAAATCCTTTGTATGAAAAATGTCATATACACTGCCCTGCCAAAAGTATCCGGACATCTCGCTCCACATGCTCTCTATGGAAATGCTGTCGTCAGTAACGCGCTGGGCCACCCTTTGCTACAACTACTGCTGCAATACGACGAGGAAAGCTGTCTACAAAATGTTTACACTCCGCTGGTGAGATCGGTGCCATTCGTTCGTCAAACGGTCCATCAACTATAACGATTCGTGACCGGAGGCCATGTGCATCCGTACACGGCGCTCCAGCACACATCAAAATGCTTCGATTGGGTTCAAGTCTGGACTCTGCGCAGGCCAGGGGAATAACTGGATGTCCGCATGGGCGAACCATGCCTGTGTTGAACGAGCGGCGTGACATAGGGCATTGTCCTGCTGAAAGAAGCAATCCAATGAGGTGCCATAGAACTCCACCATATCTCCACCTTCCTGATGGAAGGGCATTCCGTACCGTGTCGGCATGGTTGATAGGTCTTACGCCTGCTGTACAGAACGTAGCCCACATCTTGACCCCACCGCCAGAGTCCTTCACTGTGGATACGAGGCACTCAAGATTGTATTTCTCGTTTGGCCGTCTCAAGACCCATACACGACCGTCATATTGTTGGAGGGTGAAGCGGCTTTCTTCGCTCTACATGGCCTTTGCCCAATCATCAATAGTCCACTGACGACGCTCCTTACACCATCGTAGACGACGAACAGCATTCACCCTTGAGACGAATGGCTTCCTATTTCCGGCTCTCCCGCAGAGGTCAATCTCATAGAGGGCATCTTTGCACTTTGCGCATTGATGGGCTGCGGCTGGTGAATGGGCGTCTGGGTCCCCTACAGTGATGTCCCGCAGGGTGTCTTTGCGATGCCTCATCACCATCGGAGACAGAGTACGTATGTCTCTCGGCGACAGGAGTGGAGGTCGTCCGGAACGTTTTGCTGTCGTTGTTGCACCTATCTGTTCATATTTGTGCACAACATCGTGCACAGTGGAGTGAGGATGCCCAGTCAAAGCGCTGATTTTGCGATAATTCTCGGACCGTTGGCATGCTGACTGGTGTTGTCACTGCTGTGCTACCTGATGAGTCGTGTCTTTAATATTCATACTGACACGTGCTACCTGGTGTCCGGATCCTTTTGGCAAGGCAGTGTATTTTGGAATGTTAAATAATGTTCAGTATAAGAGTGGATTGTTGTGTGTTATTGTTGGCTTATCATGTTGTTGTAGGTAGTATTATTGATGAATTTATAAATTTAAAGATATATTTTTGCATGAAAACGGGTGTTTTTTTTACTCATAAAACCCGTGCAACCTGCCGAAATCCATGACAAAATAATGAAAATCCTTTCCCGGACTATGTTAAAGCATCATGAAAAGTATGACATTCATTGATTTCACGGATGTAGAGATTATCACTAATAGGTAAGTCGGGGGAAGATGCAAGTGCACCGATATCCCTTTTATAATTAACTAAATGGAAGCACTTTCTACTGCGAAAAGTAGAAGTATTCTATTGCAAGACAAATATAGGAAGCTTTCATCTTTATATCGATTTTAATCAATGCTATATTGAAAAATAAATGATTTGGACATGTGAGTATTTGAGTTATATTTCATTGAAAATACTTAAGCTTTAGCGCTTGATGTATCACATTAAACTTATTAGTACAACTGTGCTATTTTGTAGCACGTTTCTCTGTGAATGCATGGTGAAAGAGGAGGATGTGCAAAGCAAATTCATCATCATTATCATCTGTTGAGAAAGTGGTGGTTGAGAGTGAGAATGCATGGAAGAAGGTGATGACTTTTTGCTGCAAGCAAAAGGAATTTTTATGACAATAAAAGTCCAAAATGCTATTTGATCCAAAGTGTAAGGTGTAAGACATAGCTCCATTAAATTTGTAGAAAAGAGAGCTTGTACTGTAAAAATTGTTAACGGGAAACATTCTCTTTTTCACGTGTCAGTTCATCTTAATTTATGTTGAATGTATTTGTAATAATAGTTATTAGTTGCATTCACTTCGTGTTTCTTTAAAACGTAATCATCATACTTATGGCATCTTCCCCGCATATTGGGAGAAGATACCACTTTTGCAGCATTCAGTTTTTGAACGTTTCACATTTAAAGAGATGCATTCATATTTTTTCAGTTAAAAATGTCAATGGAAGAAGCAATATTTGGATATGTTTTAAAATATCGCTTTCATTTCTCATTTATAATGATAATTATTTATGCGTGGCGTCTTCCCCCGAGTTATCACACAATGATTTTTACTAATATAGATAAGTTCACGCTAGAATCACATGACAAATTAAAACACATTTACATACATCTGACAGAAGTGTCTAATTCATTGGCCAGTATGTGTATTGTTCTTCTTTAACTTCAAATGTTTTTTTACTCTTAAATGGCTTTTTAGTGGGGATTTCCATTTAGGAGATAATCATTGAGCCTATCGAAGTTCCTATCTGATAATGTTCGTCAAACTACCCTGTCAAAAATATCTTAATACACAGCTAGAGAAGATCACAAAACTAAGCTAAAGAAAAACAAATGTTTCTCTTATCAACTTCAAATGGAAAAAAGTTGTTTAGCAAAAAATCCTCTTTTATTCATTTAATCAAATTTTCGCAAAAACGTTGCATTTCGCAACAATAAAAAAAAAAACAAAGATTGAGTAATTATATCAGCTACAGTTTTTAGGCTAAAATGTTCTTTTGATACATAATACATCACCCGAATTCATGGAATCCATGGGGCTACAGACCTTGAAAGAATAATTTAGCAACAGCACGAAAAACTATCTGAAAAGATAGAGCCGAGAATTTTCCCATTCCAGAGATTATTTTTTTGACTTGAGGATGTAGAAAAGGGGAGATTGGATGTGACGTTTGAAATGACAGTAAACACGAGATTCATGCATATAAAGAATGTGACGCCTGAGCCGCAATTCTTTGAAGCTGTATGAAAATTTCTTCTTGTCTTTTTATTTACGAGAGTGAAAGATTAGCTTTTCCATAAACAGGGAAGGTCCGATATTTATGACTAACATTAGATGTTCCTTCATCCAGAAGTAAAACGATGGGAGTTTCTAGCAAAGAAAAACAGAGATGTTTATATTGAAATGTGCATTTAATCTTCATCAAAATCAACGCTTGTTTTTGATGATGATAATGATGTTTGTCACCTGATCTAGGCCATTTCTTGGAAACAGTGGGGCTTTCCATTTAAGCTCTCGCCATTCCTAAATAAAGCTTCTAAAAAAAGTACCAGATTTTCTCCTTGAAAACACAAGCGTTGCCCTTCGATGGGTCAATATTTTAAATTACCAAGTAATTTGTTTCTTTTAACTCATGGGGTTCTCTGTTGCCCAGCAACCCTTGCCACGTTTTTCAGAAATACCTGATTGAGTGTCACATTTTCTGGAGTGCTGGATAAAGCCATTAAAAACCAAAACCATTAGATAATCAAGCTTTTTTTAAAGCTGTTTACTCTTCTTCTTGTTTGTATTTATATTTCTGTGGTTTATCATGTACGAGTAAAATAAGCTTAATGTTAATCAAATTATAACGAATATAGTTAATTCCGCATAAGACTGACAAAAACAGTAAGGGTTATAAACATATAATATTAGACAATTTTAAATTTGATGGTTTCCTGTATTTTTATTTTTCGGTTGATGATAGCCGGATTCTTGTACAACGTGCATAGTGGTCTTAGCAACAATCCAACTTTCATTGTCTCCATCTTTAATTTTAACAATCAGTGTTTTTTCGTTTGTTAGAAACAATGAAGGTTGGATTGTTACTCGGACTAGTATGGTCAGGTGACTTTTCAGTGCCGAGGCCTGTCTTTTTCGTCTGTTACATGCGAATATATAATGTTAAACTTAAATATTAAATTACATAAGAATAACTGAAAGATTATTAAAAGTAACGATTGAAACATGCAGTCATCGATAAGATGCCATCGGGAAAAGTTGGTTTGGTTTGTTTGGTATTAACGTCCTTTTCAACTGCTATGATCATTTCCGGACGGCGTTATAGGGGCCGCAAATTTTGCCTCGCAAGAGTTCTTTAACGTGCAGCCGGCAAACGACTACACGGGACCAACGGCTTTACTTCCCTTCCGAAGGAAGTGCGTGATCTCAGGATTTCCCCCTGAAAAATCCTCGTCGTCCTCGGCCGGGATCGAACCTACGTACTCGGGCATCAGAGGCGACCACGCAACCGCTGAGCCACCGAGGCCGATCACCGGGAAAAGCTGCAGACCTGCAGGTAGTCAGGAAGTGAGCGAAATATTAATTACAAAATTTGCGCACAAAAAAGTGAATTTAAATTCATTATTTATCTCACGATGTATTGTATACATTATGTATTAATTATTCATCAATGTCCATTCTACAATACAAGCTTTAATGCCTACTTCTCTCTTACTTCTCTCCATGCGCGCATCAAAGAATGCCTAATAGCATCCAATTCTTTAGAGATTATCTTCTTATTTAATTACACTCTTTTATTTAACTTGAAAGGACGAAAGTCGGCTATATTCTCCATGAATACACATTCAACCGGCATCGCTAAGAGGTCTGATGTTTTCCCTATTGCAGCTGTGCTGGTGGAAAGCTGTATAAGAATTGAATCGATGGAGAAAAAACGTTTGATACAGCCTTACATGTTTGAACCAGAGTCCGATATCCCTCCCACTGAACTAAGAAAACGCTAGCAGTGACGAAAATATAGATGAAATTTAATCGTAACATCGGTGATAGTGTTAATGCGCTGCATGCATTCCAGTCTGAATATAGGGCTGCTTCTCTCTTGTATTCTATCGCACCCCTATGATGACCGCGTCACAAATTAAAATATTCCTCTAGCATGTGATATTTAGATTATTGTACGTGATATTTTGTGTTTTAGTTAATCACTGTCGAATATTTTAAAGAAAATTTCGAACAATCGTTAATTAGCAAAATACAACTCCGAGACAAAAGTGGAATATTGTTTTTGTAATTGTCGGTGTTATGTTTTAGATGTTAATTTTTTAAAAAATGGTTTTACTACAGCAACTTAAGTAATTTGAATAAACTATTGTATAAAAAACAGATACAGACAGTATCTTTTAACCTCTATTTAACTATTAGAAAAAAGTATTGTAATGTTCTTTAAGCCAAACATGGACAGAAGTGCGGAATAGATTGAATTTTAAGAGAAAAGTTTAAAATAATATAATGCAAAAAGGTTTCATATGTAAATTTGTTAGCAATAAAGAAATACAAAGGCACTAAATGCGTTTCAGTTATGCTCCCTGCTAGTTATGTTTCAGTGCGTTTCGAGTTGTTCATTTGTTGACAAATATTTTTTTCTGTACAGAAATGGGAAAAAACCAGTGAGTGAGCTTAGTGGGGAAAGGAAAAGTTTGATTATTCACTATTATAAGGATGGTAAAAAGCAAAATGAAAGTGTTCATTTATTGAAATGATCTCAAGGAACTGCGTTTAAAGTGATTTCTAAATTTCATGAAACTGGGCATAGTTAAAAACAAATTTGCCAAAAAAGATCGATGCAGAAACTTTGAGACAAGATAGAAAATTGATTGATATTGCCATAAAAGATCGATTTCCCTCCTCATCCGAGCTTAATTGTGAGTAGAATGTTACTGACATAAGGATCTCAGACAAAACTGATTTCTCGACTCAGAGAAAAAGTTACGTGTCTTATAAAGCCACGGGAAAACCCTTCCTTAGAGAGAAGCAAAAGCAAGAACGTCTAAATGAAAAAAAATACAAAGACTGGAGTGAAGACTATTGGAAATGTGTGATGTTTACAGATGAATCCTGATTTTGCATCGGCTATAGCAATAACATTGGAAGTAAGGTCTGGAGAAAAAAATGGTGAAAAATTCAAATTTGAAAGCATCTTCCTTCAATAGTTTCCAAAACTGGAAAAATCTGGGATTGACCGAGAAAGATATTAGAGAGATGGAAATAATTAAAGGAACTGCTGATGCTGATAGATATCTTGAGATTTGGGCATGTGTTTAGTGTTGAAAACTACTGCAGATGACTATGAAGATGATGATGTCATATAGCAAGATAACGATGCCTCATGACACAGGGCAAAAACGGTGAAAAAGTGGTTAAGGATAGAAATAAACAGTTGCTAGTCCTGATTTAAATCCAATTGAGTCTCTATAGAGTATCCTGGAAAAATGTTCAACAAACGAAGCCCAGCAATCTTGACGACTTAAAAAAAAAATGTATTTAAGTTGGAAGAAAATAACTCGAACTACTTGTATCATTATCTAAGAGAATCAAGGCAGTGTTAAGGGCAAAAGGTGGCCCTACAAAATATTAAGTAGGTTAATGTTATTCCATACTTTTGTCTTTGTTTTCAATGTGTTCTATACTTTGTCCTGTAGTAAATGAAATTAAACCTGATTTAACATTTTTCTACTAGCTAAAATTAAATGGATGTTGTATGAAATACTTGCACTTGTCCTCTTAATATTTCTTTATTATGTATAGTTTTCTATTTACACATTCTTTTAAATAAATAGCAACTGAAATACATATAACAACAACCTTTACAAAAGATTTATCCCAAACTTTTAGTCTGGGTAGTGTAATTTATAGATGTCCAACCGTGCTTTCATTTTGGATGGATTTTCCCTTTAAAATTTTTACCTCAAGAAATAATTAATTCTAACCCAATCCCAAACATGAACTTTGTTCATTTCAAACGCTCATCCTAATCTAATCCCAAACAGCGTATTTACCGCGACTACATTCTAATCCAATCCCAAACAGCACTGTCACGGCGATACGATCATGAAGTTCCCCGAGATTAGCAAGTAGTGAAGACTGATTGCCCTTCACGAATCTCCACAAGAAAAACTCACACGAGGTTAAATTCGAGGACCAGGGTGGCATTAGTGCGTCATTTTCCTCCTATCTAACAACGTGGTAAATTTTCATGATCCTCAAAAATCTAGAGACTGTCGTTCTATTGGCGTAAGAATTACCGCTAGTTTTTATGTGAATGAATTTCTATAATGATTCACAAACTTTTGAATAAAGCTGTATATATAGGCCTCTTATTTTAGAATTAAAAAAATAATACACAACTTAACAAATTTCTTTGACCCGTCTATATCTCATATCCGTCATCTGAAGGTTAATCCACGTTCCATTGTATTTTCATAATATTAAAAAAAAAAAGGGTCTACCGTTATATGAAATGTTTCATCTAGTATTCCATTCTGCTAAATAACTCAAATGTAATGACAAATTCTTATCATTTTCACCATGTATTAATTATAAATTTTCCAAATGAAGTTATAATAATACTGATATTCCGTACTAATATCGAAATAAAACATAGAACTTTCGAAAATGTCCACTCATGATATTTTATTCACCATATCAATCAAATAAATAAATAATAATAATAATCATGTAAATGTACAAAGAACATTTAAATGCTCAAGAAACAAAATAAAACATTACTGAGATCGACTATTATAATTTTTCCCATGAATTTATCACAAAATAACCAAACAGCGTATTTACCGCGACTACGTCCTAATGATCAGAATATCTGGGAACTTATTGAGTGAGCTTCTTTGAAGACTCGTCCCATCAGTTGATCTTTCGAAAGATCTGCAAATAGCACAAAAAGGAAACAGAGAAACCCTTTTGGAGAAATGTCCTCACTCTCTTCACCTCTGAATCATTTATAAACATCACGACGAGGATAAAAGCTTCGTGTAATGTCCCCCTCGAAGTTCCCTTAGCTCTGCGTGTGATCTTCGATCGTTCAGGGAATTGCTTGATTTGTCTGAGAAAAAAATAAATGCCAAAATGCCGTCAAAAATGTTTCTTTTAAAAAAAAAACGGACTTTCAAAGGACAAACCAACTGCGAGCCCATTTCATTAGGAAGAATAATGAAGCAAATGCAGGAAACTAAATGTCAAAGCAAAGCTTTATTGATAGAAATATCTCCTGTAGTTTTCTTTGCCAAACCGAATGAAAATGTTACTTATGGTGCATATAAGCTTAAATACTTTTTTCTAAGAACAAAACGATAATTAAAATAAGCAGATCTTAATAAATTTACCAATCATGAACATCATGGTGCATGCAATCAAGGTTTAAAGGAGAGCGTTATCCCACAATAACAAAAGATGAAGCTTTTAAAGCCGTTTTTAAGAGTTCAGTTGCTTAATGTTGTCTTTTGGGTTTCTATGACGGAGTGACAACCAATTTAATTGGAGGTGAATTTAGGATTGGTAACAATCCAGGAACATTTGTGAGGTGTTTACGCAAAACATAAACCACATTTATTTATTTATTTATTTATTTATTTATTTATTTGAAGAAAATTTCCCGACCGGGGCTCATGGACTTCGCACCGAAACCAACGAAAAAGACAGGCCTCGAAGCGGAAAAGTCACCTGACCATCTGTGTCCGAACAACAATCCAACCTTCATTGTTTCCAACAATCGGAAAAAAACTCATTGTTTACATCCAAGATGGAGACAATGAAGATTGGATTGTTGTTCGGACCCAGATGATCAGGTGACTTTTCCGCTTCGGGGCCTGTCTTTCTCGTTGGCCTCGCTTCGCACGAAGAGACGTCACTTCCTTAGTGATTCGCCATCTTGGTTCCACACAGCCGTTGCTAGGAAGAGTTTAAATCATTTTCTCCTTTTAAAATTAATTTTGGGTCGTCATAAAAAAAGTAGCGATAAATTATAGTTTTATTGCAGACACTCTGATCATTTATGTAGGCAAACTAGTGTCAGAATCAGCATATCTAATGCTTAGCAACGACAGGTGTGGAACCAAAATGGCGCGTTGCCAAGGGGTGGAGCTAACTGTTATGTCACTCGTGCGAAGTCCATATGGCTGTAGGGTCGACATGTTGGGTCCCCGGAGAGAAAAAGGAAGTACAAATATGGCAATTCCATGTTACATTTATGCGTAGGTTCATCAGATTTTTAAACAGATAACATTAAAAAAATCAACAGAAGCGTTACCAAAATGCATAAAAAACAACAGAAGTGTTACCAAAATGTCTTTTGCATAATTTGTTAGCCAAATGTATAGAGCTACTCTTATAAAAAGTCCAAGCAAATATCGAAGCTTCTCCGCATGTCACCTGCTATCCACAGAGTACAAAACCAACTGCTGAAACTTCAATTTTAACTGCGGAAATCTCATATGAACTTTTGTTTTCATCTCGCTGTGGGGAATCACAACCAGAAATGTGTGACAGGGGTTTAAATACACCCTGTATATGTATGCTTAATACAAACTACGAAAATTGGTTAAGAAGATAGTGTACTGGGTGAATAATGTTGACGTAAGAGATAATTTTACTATAAAAATATCTTTAGTATTAACATCCCATAATAATATGCATTTTTTATTCGATTATGGCAATTTCGATTGTTTCCAGCAACATTAGCCTACTTCCAGAACATATTCACAGATCACAAATGCAGTTTAGCATAATTTCGTTATTTTATTTTATTTATAATATTGGTCATAAGCTAACTCCTTTATTTTATTTACTCATAAATTACAAGCGTTTGGAGGAAATAAGAGGAAACAATAATCAAGTTAAGAGCTGTTCCATGCTTTCAACTGCACTTGGAACATTCGCTGTATAATGATGTTTATTGAGATATATCAAGGTAACTTCAACATTTTGAAGTGAATTTAGATTTAGCTAGCAGAATTGGCCTGAGTTGAACTATGTGTTTAAGATTATTACTGCCAATCAAATGATGATAAATATGGGAGATCAATGCGGAATCCATGCAAATGTATAATTCATTTACCAGTTTGGTAAATGCTACGACCATCATTTCATCTTATCATTTTGGCATAAACATGATTATCCTTTATTAACAAAGCAGAGTTTTGAAATCAACTCCTTGTTTTAGGGAACAGAGAGATAAAATTGGGTAAAACAAGAAATCAAATGTACGTACACGAAATTCCATATGGGTCATTCCACGTCAATTCAGGCAGAAATTTTACAGTTTTGGCATTCACCAATCGGATTTTAATGAAACTTGGTATATACAATTGCCCTAGGGAGTTGGGAATGAAATTAGGTATATACAAATTGCCAAATATTATTTTTTTTTCATTTTTATGGAAGTTACGTACATTTAAAATTTTCGAAATTTGAGTGAGTGCCTTATCTATGAAGTACTGTAACTTCGGTTGTATTTTACTTAGAAAGATGTGATTGGTGACATATGAAAGCTCTTTAACTGTATATACTATATAAAATTTTAAAAACTATATTATGCATGCGCAAATATTTGAATTTAATAAAAATATTCTATTTATGTAAATTTCTCAAATGATGGGGGAGGGGAGGGGTTTCGTTTGAAAATTATTAACATCTTACACATACTTTCATAAAAACTATACAAAAAAAATTCAAAACTGTATTTTGCTCCGTTTTGAAGATATTAATTTTTAAAGCTCGAGTTCCAAGTCACAATACATCCGTTTGTATGTTACAGTTCTTCAGATGGACAAGGCATCCTAAGAAATAAATTTTGTGGTAATATCCGATTGTCTTAAACATTCTACAGCGGTTTTTATTCCTTTCAATGTGAACTCATTAAGTTTTTAAAAGAAAATTCAATAAATATAGAGAAGATACGAGGGTTGGTCGAAAAGTAATGCCTCCATCGGTTTTTTATTTGTCAACCGATTTTCAAAATTCTTTTTGTATCTAATAATTACAATTGTCCTCTATGTAATGCACTATTCACTTTTCGACATTATTCCCATCCCTTTCCACGCACTGCACCAACGTGTGACCACTCGGGTGAAAGCGCCGCAGAGGAATTCCGAGTTGTTGTCGACACCAGGATTGAATTGCAGCTTTGGACCATCTTCCGCAGCACGATAACGCTCGCCCGCAAACAATCGCCACACACAAGACATGTTGCAGCGCCTACAGTTGAAAGATGAAAAACTGCAGTTCAAAGATGAAAGATCTTGCACCTAGCGACTTTCACCACTTCCCAAAGAAGAAAAAGCGCCTTAAGAGACATTCAATCCCTGATGACGAGATAAAAGATGCCATTCAATCTTCTTATCGACAATAACCCCGGATTTCCTCTCCGAATATCTGCAGAGTGGCTCTATTTCACCACATCTCTTGGGGAGGGGCCAAGTGACGGATTAGGAGGAATGCTGAAAAGATTAGTGACAGAGCTAGCCTTCAAACACCCCCAGAAAATCAAATACAAACTCCAAGGGATTTATACGATTTCTGTTACGTTTCAAAAGAAGAGATACCTGCAGGCATATGAAAAAACATTACACGTGAAATAGATTCGATTCAGCCAGAGCTGTGAAACGGACAAGAAATTATCCTACGGCGGTACCTTTATCTGAATCATATGTTCAGAATGAGATGATTCAAAAGTTACTCTACAGTGGCTGGTCGGAGGTGAAATGCCCGCCACCGACCTCACGACATCGGCTAGGGCGCAGTTGCATGTTGTGAAACACGCTGCTCAATATGGCTGGTAAAATTTGCTGAACTTCAGTTGTGATTTCCTCCTTCAGCTCAGGCAAAGTGTGTATCCCAAAGGAAGAAATTGAGAGGTGTGAGGTCCGGCGAGCATACAGGCCAGCTGCCATCAGATGATTCGATAATGAATATAGTCTCTCATGTATTCAAGAGGAGATGAGGTTTTATTAGGCAAATATGCAATTTTGGGAGTTTTTACTCTCAATTTCATTTTTTTTTTGTGGATGAAAGTGAGGCCGGATGCTGTGAGATGATAAAAGGCACGAGAGGGGGGGGGGATGTGAGACAGTTTTCCCCGAGTCCCTGTGATACGGTGGGACACGACGCTCCCACTGGATAGCAGGACTCGCAATGGTTGGAGTTATGTTAAGGAAGGGGACCTCCTGGAACTGATTCAATGGTGTATGAAAGCTCTCATACTACTAAAATCGAAACATCATGGAGCAGAACCTTCTATTTACATTCTCATCAACTAAGTTAAGTCCACCACCACTCGATTATGACACTGTGTGAGACAAATATCCCAGAGCTCCCATGCCGACGCATGGCAGGGCTGGTATTATTGTTTGAATTTTGTTTGGGGAGGAGGCTTCAAGTCTGATTTTTTCGATAATTGTATTCTTCAATTAATTGGAGATCAGAACCATCAAAGCGACCCTTCTCCTTACATTTTCATCAAATCAAGAGGGGATGTCCCACCAAGAATAATTACTAGTAATAGCTGTGTGAAGGGCGGTGCCCTTTAAACTTTTTGAATGAGTAATGGAAAATGAGATGAGTCCCATTTGAGAGGTGAAAATATGCAAATCCCACGTTTTTTTGTGAATAAGATGGCAAGATGATCAAACCATGGAGATAAAAATGTAGATATCCCATGACTTGGAAATTAATGGCAATACTTTATGTGAGACTAACAAGATCAACCATGGAGGAGATTTCTTCAAGGATCCGCATCAGTAGAGGAGGCAGCTGAGAATCGGCAAGCCATGCATTAAGTTTTGGAGATTGTGCAGGTATCTGTCGAACTTGCCTTAAACTGTTTGAGAGGTAACAGACTCATAAGGTAATAGATCCAGATTCTTATATTAAAGCAAAGCTAATAATCTTCAGATCGGAAAAGTGTGTGCTTCATAAGAAATGAAATATTGGTGTTGTGATCAATTTGGTGTGTGCATGTGTGCCCATGGATATGTATATTGTTTAAAGTGATGTAGTGTTATAATACAAATGTGGATATAGAAACTTCTACTTAGTGGACACAAACTGTAAGTGAATATATTTGATAAAGCCTGTATTATTTTATTTTGAGACAGAGATAAGTGAATATTAATGATAAGATTGGGTGAGGTCCCTTTTATAGATTGATCACATGAGCAATGGTTTGAATTTAGAATAAGAGAATAATATTGTTTGCATTCAAGTTAGAATTGAATAGCTTTTTAGTGTTTAACTTAAATTTAATCAGCAGCTGCATTTAGATTCATTTAATCATTCATTAGCATATTGATATAGCCTTAGAATTTAAGTTTAGTAGTTAAGTTTATTTGCATTTACCCACTCCTTTCAACTTGATTTTATTTTCTTGAATAAAGATTATTTTATTTGATTTCAACACTTTCCCGTATTATTTCAATTGAAGTAATTCACTCTCGAGTTTACCTTTAAAATTTTAAATTAACGAACCCAACACTCTGGCCATTGCTTATATTGGAGATTTTGGTGGGTGTGTCACAATGGCGCCCAACTATGAAATTGGATATCCTTATGCTCAATGGAGGAGTTGTTACACAATAATATTTAACATCAGAAAAAACAAAATAAAAACAAGAATGATTTTATCGCCAAAGCAGATAAGGGAGCTCATTTTCGTGTTATACCATCATACAAGGATACATAGAATTAACCTACATTTTAAAACACTTTAGAAAAAATATATAAACATGAAAACTAAATTGTAAATTATTATTTAAGTAAACTAATATAAATAGAGAATTTAAACGAATAAGCTTGAAGAACTGAAAGGTGAAATGGATAGTAAAGTTATTCTTTATATATTTGAAAAAATAAAATTTCTTTAATTTGTAGGCATTCCCACAATGTTAATTGCTGAAGCGTTATGTGTAAGCATTTATTATTTTTTCATATTCAATAACAAAACTGTTTCTACGTTATCATCTACTATAGAAACAAGCGATTAACAACTATCAATTAGCAAAATATCTCACAATAATTAGTTTTCGATACTATTAAGCCTAACAGCAATAAGCTATGGATAACAATAGGTCTAACAACTCGTAAGCACTGAAACAACTAAACCAATTCCCACTATCATTATGTACTCGTTATATTCACTCATGACACATTGTTACGAGTTGTTTGATATATTACATGCTATAATTCAACAGTGAAAGTTCCAATGGTACCATATGGTACCATTGGAACACGTGCTACTAAACCAATTCCCACTATCATTATTTACTCGTTATATTCACTCATGACACATTGTTACGAGTTGTTTGATATATTACATGCCATAATTCAACATTGAGAGTTCCAACGGTACCATTTGGTACAATTAGGACACGTGCTACTAAACCAATTACTACTGTCATTATTACTCGTTATATTCACTCATGACACGTTGTTATGAGTTGTTTGATATATTACATGCAATACCTTAGCACTGACAGTTACAACGCTACCATATGGTACCATTAAAACACGTACTACTAAATAATTCTCACTATCCTTATTTATGCGTTATATTCATTTATGAGATATCCTTACACGCACACGTGTCACTAAACCAATATCTGCTATCATTAGTTACAGGGTGTCCAAAAATTCTGGTAACATGGCAGATATCTCGAAGCTGCCAGCAGTGCCAGATAGGCGAGGTCTGATGAGGGTGGTTTATAGGTAATAGGAGGATGGGGATTTCATTGCCGCACTCAAATTTCAAATTGCTACCCTGTAGAGCAACATCACATTAGTCTAAAAACAATTTTTAATCACACCCTTCCCCTTAGAAGATTTTGAGAAAATGGGCAAGAAAGAGCCACTCAAGATCAGCTTGGGCTGGCTGGGTTGGCTAAGGTTTCTAACACATTTGCATTGCAGAGAAGCATACCGTTGGGAAGGCTCATTAAGTGATTGACCTTGAGTGACTCTTTCTCGCCCATTTTCTCAAAATCTTTCAAGGGTAAGTGTATGATTGAAAATTGTTTTTAGACTAATGTGGTGTTGCTCTACAGGGTAGCAATTGGAAATTTTTCTCTATCTTTAATAGTTTTCGAGTTAGCAAATGGATGACCTTAAATTTGGGGGTCAAAGTCAAATCTGAGTGCGGCAAGGAATTCCCCACCCCCTATTACCTATAAACCACATTCTTCAAATCTCGCCTACCTGGCAGCTTTGAGATATCTGCTATGTTACCAAACTTTTTGGACACCCTGTATATTCGTTCCTGACACGTCGTGACGATTTGTTTGATATATTACATGCCATTTCTGGTTAAGGGGGTATCATAATTTTACCATTGGAGCACGTGCCAGGCTATCTCACGTTCGAACTTGTTCCTGCTCTGTCCCATATTAATGGATTGGTGAAAACAGAATGTGAAAAAATTAATTCGTTTTCAAGTTACCGTAATAAATAATCAGCTCCCTACGAATAAAAAAATTCTTAGGATTTAGAGACCGATCTCCCCTTTCAATAATCGTCAATCACGTGCATCCTGCACGCGCACCATCTCATCAACGTTTAGAGCACGCCCAGAGCCGAACCGAATCGCTCAGGACGCATTTTTCCCAATGTAAGGATAATTGGTCTCTTCCAGCAATTCACTATATGCACTCTTTATTGCAACGCAATGCATTTTTGGAATTGTGTATACAGACGGACGGACAGACGGACAGCTGGACAAACCGCTCACATAAGCACATTTCTATGAAAATGTGCTAAAAATGAACACGGGGTGCTAAAACCCTGAAAAAGAGTTGACTTAGTTTCGAATCTGCAGTCCGAAGCACTGAATCATGAACTTCGGTAATACTGAATAAGGGCTTATAATAACTGCTTACCAAATACCATTTTGGATAGAGATTGCAGTTTGTCAAAGCACAAAAATTATAACATCAATTTTCTAATTAAATACTATAATTATAAATTCCATCCAAACGACTCACGGTTATCGAGAAAAAGAATTTAAAATGATAAAATACATACAATGAGGCAATAAATTCAACACTCCCAATCCAAAATTTAAAAATAAAAGTGACTGTAACCATTATTTAATTTAATTTAACTGCAAGATGATCATAAAGTCCCTTCACTCGAACGATTTTGATTTATTCCGAATGCACATATATCTTACATGGTAATTTTTGTGTAACCTTCTCTATCTTATGATGAATTCCTAGAAGGTGTTCAAAATGCCATCCTTCCACCTCTTTGCACAGCTGAACTCTGTCATTTCGGGGAAAGGGATGTTCTGATCACCCTGTATTATCAAAAGTAAATGATCAATTATTTTATTTCGATTATGAGAATCTGATAGCATAAAAAAGAATGTTAAATTTCTATGAAGATGTCACAGAAAATGATTTAATATTACTTCACTACATTCTATTCTCGCAAAATCTGCAATTCACAGTGTCTGTCTTATACAGCATTATGAAATGATACCAAAATGATTTCAATAGAAATTATATGGAAAAAAAATAATTAACATTAAAAAAGAAGAAAATGGAAACATTAAAAAACTCCAGAAAACCGAATTCTAATGAAATCGAGTATAAAGTTAATTTACTTCTTAAAAATAGTGAAAAGATCTCCATTAAAAAAAGACATACAAAGCTAATTAAATAAATTAGGCCATATCAAATTGAATTTACATGAATTGAAAAAAACAAGAATAAAAAAACTAATTGAAAAGTATTTACGACGCCTGGGGGACTTTAATAATTCAAGAGATTACTCTTACAAAATTTTGGCTACACATGGAAAAAGAACACACAGTTAAAGAAGGCATGTTAAAAACTAATTTCTTTGCTGATGGAGGGTGGAAGGAGGAGTAAGACGACAACGCAGATGGGGATCTTTAATAAGTTTCATCACTAGAATCTAATTAAAGTTTTTCTATTTCCACCAAATCATATCCCCCTCTTTCACTTAAGTTGGCCGAACGGTTTTAAAAAGACATTTTTTTCAAATACTAGTGCATTTTCGTTTTAATTACAAGTTGCCAACAAAATCTTACAATTTTTTTTTTCATGTCTATTATAAATTCAATAACAATCCCATTCATTTAACAACAATTCTATAATTTAATCAGTTACTTCAATTTTCTTTGAAGGAAACTCGATAAAACCCTTTTTGAAAACCGCTTTTTGGTTTGAGAATCTGAAAGCGACTCAATAAATTTTTCGTATTTTTATTACTGGAGAAAACTCGGAGATGAAAATATTCTAAGCCTTGTGGTCAGTCGAATCGATACAGACAGTAACACATTTAATCAGAAAAAGACATAAATTAAAATTTAAAATGGGAAACAATTAGAGAAAAGATTATTAAAGTTTGTTTCATTGCTTATGTTAATTTTTATGGCGTTCGCCACTAGATTTATAGCTTTTATCGATTTATACGTGAAAAAAAGACATTTAATGCTAGTTCTGGTGAATTTAAATGAAAACATTCTCTAAAAATAGAGGGAATATTAAGCCGTAATTAAGTACAATTTCAGTTGGGAAGAAAATAAAAAGGCAAAACTCGTGGTATTGCTAACGTTGCCATTTTTAGAAGCGTTGATCACTTGATGTTTGCAAAATACTAAAAAGCAGTAAACTATAAACGTAACATCATATAGAAATTACTTAAAATCCATCCTTTGAGGGGAATGTAAGGAGGATGTTTCGCTTTGTTTGGAGGATGTTTCGCTCTAGATCTCTGTATTTGGTCATAGTGATTCACCCAGAATTCGTCCATTGTGACGAGATGATCGACATCATGAGATATATGTTTGTTTGGATACTCTTCGTCTCACTTCTCAACCATGACCTTTCTGGTAAGGGTGACCCTAAAGTAGCAGTGCTACAACCAGCATAGCTCACAGAATCCCTGAAGCACCTAAACCCCTGACCCACGGTAAGGGGGCATCCCTGAAGATTGGCAAAGCTGCAGGTGATGATGCAATCCGGTCCGAGATGTTAAAGGCCTTAAATCGGGATGGCATCCTGTGGCTGACTCGGGTGTGTCAGGTTGCTTGTATATCTGGCCAGGCCCCTAAGCAATGGCACTCAGGAATTGTGATCCCTATCTTCAAGAAGGGAGATCAGAGAGATTGCAACAACTATCGAGGCATCTCTTTGCTCAGCATTCCTGGGAAAGTGTACGCTAAGTGTTTGGAGAAGAGAAGTCGGGAAATAGTGGTCTCCAAACTGTCGGGGGAGCAGTGCGGTTTCCGACCTGGCCGAAGCACGACGGATCGCATCATTGCTCTAAGGCAGGGCCGTCCAAATCGTGCTTAAGAGCTAGTAAAAAAAAGCTCGCGGGTAAAGCACACAGGCAAAGCCAAGGAGATAGTCCAAAACTCAGGAGGAGAGTGAATACAGTTTTTCCTATGCAGTGTTGCCAGACTTTAGGGGGCGATTCCGTTAAATGAGGCATTACATGTATTTCTTTTGTTACTGATACTTGCTTGTTTTTCGTCTCGCATAACATGGCGCACATTCCGAAAAAGCATAAAATCACTGATCAGTATTTAAACCGGCGTGGGAGAATCTGTTTTTTTTTTCCTTTAACACGGATCGGATTCTAAACGCTTAATATGCAATCGTGTCCTATCGGAAAACAGAAAATACGATTTTACCTGACATCGAGAAAATTGTCACTTAAAAACGAAGGAAATAAAATCGTAAACTGCCTCAGTTTGTTTTTTTGTTTTTTTACAGTATCGAATAGATAATTAGCAACTCGACTTTAAGGAACTGATCAACGTAATGTGCAATAGGAAGGGAAGGAAAATTACCCGCGTGCACGGGCGCTGCCCGCGGACAGAAATGTTGGACAGCCCTGCTCTAAGGCAAGTCTTTGAGAAATCCTGGGAATATGCAAAAGATGTCTACGCTTGCTTTGTGGACCTCGAAAAAGCATATGACAGAGTTCCTCGGGAGAAGCTCTGGCAAGTGTTGCAAGAGTATGGATGGGCAATTACTTGTTGCTATCATATCTGTGTACGAAAGCTCTGAGATGTGTGTCCGGATAAATGGCATTAAGTCAAGACCGTTCACCGTGGGTGTTGGACTCCGCCAAGGGTGCGTACTATCGCCCCTCTTGTTCATTATCTTTATGGACTGGATAGACAGGGCAGCCGAGACGATGAGCGTCTTTGTGTGGGCGACTGCTTGGTGGAGAGGTTGCTCTTTGCTGACGACGTTGTCCTCCTTGGATCTTCTAGCACTTATCTTCAGCATGCACTAAACCAGTTTGCAGCCAAATGTGAAGAAGCTGGGATGAAGATCAGTGTGACTAAAACTGAGGTTCTGGTCTTTTCAAGACAGCCTTCTCAGTGAGTTCTCCATGTTAGGGGAGCCCCATTGAGACAGGTGGAGAAGTTCAAGTATCTAGGGATTGCATTCACGAGTGATGGGCGGCAGGAAAGAGAATTTGATGCTCGGATCGGTGCAGCAGGCTGTGTCAGACGTGAATTGTGGCGTTGGTATGGACACGTGATACGGATGCCGCAAACTGGTCTTCCTAGGCAGTTGTTACTTTCCCCTGGTAAGAGACTAAGGGGTCGGCCTAGAATCAGGTGGCTAGACTATACGGAGAATCTGGGTTCGAGTCGCTTGGGTATTACCAGGGAGGACATGCGCCTGACCGTGGAAGATCGCGATCGCTGGAAATCCTCCATAGGGCTGCTGCCCCCGCGACCCAAACGGATAAGCTGGTTTGAAAAGTAAGTAAGTGAGCGACGAGGTGGTGGAAAAGTCGCCCGGATCGGTTCGGCAGATGTGTTTCAGCGGCGCTCTTTCTGGAATAGTGTGACCAAACATGATATGGAATTCTTACAAACAGTGCCGTATCAGATGTGGACTTTCTGTATGATCTATTCAATTGTGATTCTTCGGTCGTCGAGGACCAGAGCCTTCATTTGATGCACATTTTGTAGCTCAAATTAATGAAAGATCGCCCAGGGCAGGGTCGTCTTCCAGATTGATTTGGCCACTTTGGGAGAGTCGCCGCCAAGTGGCCACGTCCTCTACAATGGAGAATTGTCTCCGTATACACTTTTCAAGTCGGCATGGTGTTGTTTCCCTTGAGATGCAGAAAATGTATCACAGCCGTGCTTCGATTTTCCCAATGGCCTGCACTATCTTGGATTTAGTGTTCTGACAGCGAATCCACGAAACATACCAGTGGTTAAATTGGTTTGCGTCTCCATAGGAATGTGGGCGCACGCTACCACTTATCATTTCACTATTGCATCTGGATTTCCTTAGCGATTATCAGGACCTTATGACCGACCCTCGTATTAACGAAATAATTATGACCCATCTCAAAATAAATGATTTTCACCTTGGAAATGATGATGATGGTAGCGGCTCGACTCGTATGGGACGTTGTTATGTTACAGGAGCACATCTTTCGTCCATTTCCCTGGTTCTACTTTTGAATTTCACAACGCAATCTGCTGCAGGTCGCTACATATATAGTGCTATTAATGAAGGTTCCCGATTCCAATCAGTCGATGAGGATGATGCCCAGTTAATGCCATTCAGGTACTGCCTTTCTCACCGTTCTTCTCCGACTTGCCCCTTTCTGATTATCACCTATTCGGGCTCTTGAAGAACCCCCTGCGTCGTGCGGAAATCATTTCGTATATTTCGTAGAATTGCAAGATATCTTCCATGCTGGATGCAACGCACTCCTACAAAGTAGCTTCAGGAGGACCCACATCGGTGACTTTCACTGATAATGAAAGTTCCATCTTTCATCTCCTGAAGCGAAAAGCGACCATATCAGAGTATATGTCCCTAGGAAAGACCCACGCTAATGTCTTTCTGCCCAGATTCCAAGATGGGTTTTCTCTCCTAGAAGCGCAAATCTTCTGCACTAATTTTGGTTGCGTCGAACTATTCCCTATCAAAAAAACGCTTCATTAATTCAAGCATTCTAAACAGTTGGACAGCAACAACAGACAATTCCGGAATATAACCCGTCATCGATAGCGTTCAAGAGGCAGAATTAGAGGAAGATCCGGAGGTATTCGCCTTCGACGTAAAAGATTCCATAACCGATTTCCAGCCCATGCATTTAATGTGTAATTGATGATATGGATATTTATTGGACATAATTTCACAACGAAGCTGTTTACATGGAAAAAGTTTTTAATCGAGTTTGGTTATATCTTTAGGAAAGAGGAGACTTTAAAATGTTGGAGGCATTTTCATTCAGTTTAACTGATAATCCTATTATGGGAATCCATTAAAATCATTGGTTTGCACGACTGCTTTCAAAGATTTTTGGACGCATCAACTTCTACCTCATTTGCGCCCTTTCACATGGCTACTATGAAACATGTTCGGAACAAATACAAAACCGATGCCTACACTGGATCCGTTTAAAATCGGTTCCCATGTTAAAGTAGATGGGGATTGTGATTTGCATCTGCGGAGGGGCTGATCCTAAATTTCTAGGCTGATTTTCAAAATTACCATTTAAAAATTATGATAAAGACATACAAGAGGTTTATGATGTAAAAACCTGCATCGTCTATGATATATAATTGCCACAAGGACAAAACTTAGAATCGTGACAGAATTAAAGTTACAGAAACCTAAGAAAAAAACGTTTCTTGTGTTTTCATATCAGTGTTTTTTAAAAAAAAATGATGGCACCTTCTTATGAAAAGCATAACCCAGAATGGTTTTAACCAGAATGTAGATAGAGTCTTATTTACTGTAAGAATTGGATCTATAATTTCTTTGATAGAACGAAGAGAAAGGTTATGAAATTTTAAATATTATGAAATAATCGGTCTTTTCTCTTTTAAGAGAACATCATGTATGCACTCGATATGCGTCCACCAACACATAAAGAAAAGGATTAACAACTGAAGCCATATTTAATATATTTCATTTGTAATCTTAATCGAGAAAAGAACATTATTTTGAAGATATAACTAGCCATTCTCCAGCAAAAGAAAATACACAACGAGTTCCTGGTAAACACCAGAGTTCAGTTAAGTGAAATAATACATCCGATGCTTTCCAGGATAAATCTGCAACATCAACCCTCCGTGAAGATGTAACCGTAGGGTGCAATTTCAACCCCTAGAGAGAGCCAAGAAAACTTTTTCCACATCTATCGGGAACGCATTATGGGGCAGCCCGAAGGGGGCCATCAGCTGGGCAGACATATCCCATGACAGAATCGATAACATTTTTCCAAAGGATCTGTATAAAAAAGGCTGCCGACTACGACACTCCAGCGTCGTCATTATCGAGTTTATTACAAAACTGAAGTTGCGGTCAGCAATCACATAGACATGTTGAGAAACGTGAAATTGTCATTTGGACACTGTAATAAAGTAAAAAAACATGAAATATCTCAAAAGTAATGCTCACAGATCGATGATTTTATAAATTTACATAACAAATTAATATTATTCAAACTTCGCGTTCACATTTCTTTTTTTTAAAAATTAAACCCTGAAGTTAATTTAGTTGAAAGATGACGTGTTGGTCTTACGGATTGTTTTTATTGTTCGGTTATACAAGTGCATTAATTTACTATTATACCTGAGCTTCAGTATTTATTACCCTTTGAGAACCATAAGAAACTTGTTAATGATTAATGGAAATGTAAATAATGAAATAAAATCGTAATTGAAAACACTGTATATATGTGCATATATTAAAACAGAGTACCTCACTGACCAAAGAGACTGCCAGGCTAAAAGTATTCGGACACCCTCTTCACATACGCTATATGAAAATTATGTAGCCAGTAATATTTTGGACCATCTTTTGCTGCAATGACTGCTGCAACATGATGAAGAAGGCTGTCGGCGAGTATTTTTACACTCTTCTGACAGGACATGTTGCCATTTGATCTTTAAACGATTCAGTAACGGTTGAGGATTAGTGGCCGGTAGCTTTGCATCTGTATGCGGCGCTCCTGCATATCCAACATCAGTTCTTTCGGATATAAATTCGAACTCTTGATATCGGCATGAGTGAACCACACCTTTGTTGAACAGGCAGCATAGCATGGTTTTGCTGGAAGAAGCATTCTAACATTGCCAAAAAATTCTGACATCGCTCCAGGAAGGTGATGTTCAAACATCACTTTGTATAATAAACCGATGACGAGACCTCTTGTCCACAAAAGAAAGAAGCAGGACAAGACAAAAGGTCTCGTCATCGGTTTATTATGTCGTTATCCACAGTCATTTCCCGTTTCTCATCACCTTGTATCTTGTACCATTGAGTCGCATGTCAACAACAGTTATGGGTGGTCCCAAGCCCGCTGTACAGAACGTAGCCCGGGCCATGACCCTACCACCAGAGTCCTTCACTCAGGGCACGAGCCAACCTGTATTTCTCCTTTGGTACCCTCCACACTCACACAAGTTCGTTAGACTGCTGGAGAGTGAAACAATTTTCATCACTCCACGTAACCTTTGCCCGATCACGAATTACACCATAGCTGCTGTTACATTTCTTTTACATCAAAAGAGAAGGACTGCATAGGAATTGCAATCATAGTAAAATAGGGATGTCCAAATCTTTTGGCAGAGGATTGTATATGTCCCTTAAAAAATCTGCTAATTACGGTCATAATTACTAAAAAGGGTATAAAAATATAGATAATCCACAGTTAATTTTTTCTAATTAAAAACATAGTGGTAGCATCTGAGAGAAATTGTCTATTATTGAGAAAATTTTATTTATCTCATAAATTATTGTTGCTAGAAAAAAAAGTGAATAATTAAAAAAATATTCTTTTTCCAGAATGATTTAAATGATGTTCATTAAGGAGGGAAGAGCTTATATGATAAAATAAATGTATGGCTATGTATATCTAGATCGTATAGATTTTTATACAGCTAATTTTTTAATTCTTGGGACATATATAGGGTGACCCATTTTAAAGTTTCCCCTGGAATATCTCGAAATAACACATGGGATCGAAAAAAGTTCCGAATGAATGGGGGATGGGGTCGTATTTAAGTACCATTCGATTGCCTCCCCACCCCCCGAGACAAATAAATCTCATTCGGAACTTTTTTCGCTCCCATGTGTTGTTTTCGAGATATTCCAGGGGAAGCTTTAAAACGGGTCATCCTGTATGTCCCATGATCCTGAAAGGGTTAAAAAGGGAAATGTTAATATTCAAGGTATATTGATTCTTGGAAGAGTAATAAACCTTCTTTTTATTGTTGGAAATCACCAAGAGTTCATGGCAGAAAGGAGAAAAGAGAGAGAAATGTAGCATCACAAACAAAACGGTTTCCCATTAAACATTCGGAATTTTCAGTTTCTGCTATTTCACAGCCATCTTCCGAACAGATAGCCGAGAAGAATGCGAATATTCCGGCAGTTGAAAAAGGACAAGGCAATCAGTCTTTAGCTAAAGGGTCCCTTGTGACAGATCGACCTTCACTTTTGTCTACCATGGTGTAATTCATGGTGCGTCCAGGCTCATCTATGAATCAGCATATAATTAATCGACATTCTTCCATCATCATAAGGAATGCGGGTTGAAGGTCAATGTTCTTTCATCGCGACTGGAGATCATAGGTCTTCTTCCCCTATTGCCATCCAAATGAGTTGGTTTCAGCTGGATTTAAAGGTAATCAGACAACTCGAGAGCAGATTTGAATCTAAGAATCCAGCACAATGCGTCATTATAAATTCAAAACAAAGACCGTTTAGGGTTTTTAACTTTAAATTATGTTTCTTTGAAGACCATGTTGTTTTTTTCACATTTTATGTACATGTACGTATATGAAATTTTAAAAGATCTGCTTAGGTGCTTTCTTTTAAAAATAATTTTTTACGTTGGGGAGAAATGTTTCCATAATAACATGATTCTCCATAATATCAAATATATTTACAAAATTTGAAAAATCCCCAACAATATGTAAAAAACAAAACATAAAAAATAATAAATTGGTCAAAAAATCTCCCTACCCCTTCTCCATTTACAAATGTAATAGACCCACCTAATACTTAAAAACTTTGTTTTTTTTTAATCTAATAAAATAATTTAATTTTCAATCCATATAGAGCAAAAAATAAAATTTATTTCAATGATAAGGACTTAAAATGGTGGGCGAAACTCAGTCTTTCCTCCATCAATACGTTGAAAAACACAAGACCTTGTATAGAAATAATGATGTCCACATTCGCCGAACTGTTTTTGAACTTTTCATCAAAATTATTTAAGAAGTTTCGCCCACCATTTCTTCATCATTATTTCTATACAAGGTCTTGTGTTTTTCAACGTATTGATGGAGGAAAGACTGAGTTTCTCCCACCATTTTAAGACCTTATCATTGAAATAGATTTTATTTTTTGCCCTGGATTGAAAATTTAATTATTTTGTTAAATTAAAAAAAAAACAAACAAAGTTTATAAGTATTAGGTGGGTCTGTTACATTTGTATGTAGAGAAGGGGTAGGGAGGTTTTTTTAAATCAAGTTATTATTTTTTATGTTTTAATTTTTTCATATTGTTGGGGATTTTTCAAATTTTATAAATAAATTTGATGATATGGAAATCTTTTAAAAAGATCTCCAGCATTCTTTAAGAAAAATTTTACTGTTATAATTTTTAATGTTATTTTAGAGGCCAGTCTAAAATAAGGTAAAGAAAGAAAAAAATTATGACCAATGAGAACGTTTTAATTTAAAAAGAAATTAAACATTTATTCAAGTTCTGTAAATAAAGGCTTTGAACTAGCGATACCATTGTTAAAAGGAATCTTTTTTCCGGCAAAGCATTCTATTATTCGTACAGCAAAACATCGATCCATCTGAAGAGATAAGTAAAATGGCCAAAGGGGCTTCATATTAGTGATGTCCGTTGGATCCGGATCTCTGATCCGGATCTGAAAATATCCGGATTCGGATCTAGAAATATCCGGATCCGGATTTCGGATCCGGATTTCGGATCTCGGATATCGGATCCGGATTTCGGATCCTTTCGCTGGATGCGTATTAAGACTAATTAGGACTTAAGAGGACTAGGCTATCACTTAATAAAAAGTATTTATAAACTGCTTTCAGAAAAAGTTTGCATATACACAATTTCCTGATATAGGATCCGAATTTCGGATCTCGGATCCAAGATCCGGATCTCAGATCTCGGACCTAGGTCCGAAAAAAAGATCCGGATATCCGGATCTTGAATTATCCGGATCTTGACATCACTACTTCATATATCACAAAGCGCGACTTAATAATTCGTGCAGAGAATGTTTCCAGATGCTCCTATATTCAGAGACTTTTGTCTCATGCTGAGAAATACTGCAGTCTAGATTGAAAAATAAATTTATCCTTGTACTTAATATTTGATGAAAAATAGGAAAGAAAATTCCACAGCCTGGGATCGAACCAGGACCCTTCTGCTCATCGTGCAGATGCGCCAACCAATTGCGCCACCGCAGACATGGAAGCATTACGCAAAATATATTATTTGCAAAATAAAAAGATAGTTGTTTAACATGTAAAAAAGCAAAAGCCTAATTTTTGAGTTGTAGAATATTATATATAAGTGGCTTTTTTGTTCATGTTTACTCACTTTTATTTACAAAACATTAAGTTTTATTAATAAAAAGGTAACGAAATGATTTCAAGCAAGAAAATCGAATAAATAATGGAGACAAGCATCTACCATGAACTTTCAGTCCATTTTCTGAAAACATATGTGTAAAGAAAAATTAGTAACATTGATGACGTAGAAGTTTTAATATTTATTTTTTCGATTTGTATAAAATATGTTGAAAGATTCTCTCTCTCTCACTGTTTCTGCTTGTTTGCGCAGTCTTTCATTGGGAATATATTTACAGGCTGCAAGTAGTTTGGTAACTGAATTGTATTAATTGTCATTGTCAAAATCTGCCCTCATAAGATTACCCCATATATTTTCTATGGAATTTAATCGGGACTGCATGCTGGCCAATCTAAAATTGTGATATTTTGGTTCAGCAACAATTTTTTGTTGCCTTTGCTGCATGACAAGAAGCATTGTCTTGCTGGAAGAGCAGATCATATGTGAAATTACGTTGAGCTCACGATGGTTGCCAATTTTATTAGCCTGACTTAGGAAGAGAAGACCAGTCTTTTTCAATGAAGTTTGGTGGAGGAAGTTCTGTTATGGCCTGAGGTGATTTTGCTTATAGTGGTAAAACCAATTTAGCAGTTGTCAGTAGTCGCATGAATGCCGCTAAGTCAGTGATCACAGATTATCTGCTCTACCAGCAAGACACTGCATCTTGCAGCAAAGGCAACAAAAGCATCCTTGCTGAACTAAAATATCACAAAATTATATTGGCCGATTTTAAATCCCATAGAAAATATGGGGTGATTTTATGAGAGCAGATCCTAAGCCAAAGGCAAGCAATAGAATACATTTGCCAAACGACGAGCAGCCTGGGAAGATATTCCCAATAAAAGGCTGCACAAACTAGCAGAAACAATGAAAGAGAGAATCTTTCAACTTATTTTATAGAAATGGAAATAAATAGACTACTAAAAACTTCCTAAAACTTCTATACCATCAATGTTTCTAATTTTTCTTTACACTTCTGTTTTCAGAAAATTGTCTGATGGTAGTAGTAGAAAAATGTCAGAAAAGTTCAGGGTAGCTGCTTATCTCCATTATTTATTCGACCTTCTTGCATCAAAATTATTTTTTTTAACCTTTTGTTAATAAAAGTTGATGTTTTGTAAATAATAGTGAGTAAACATGAACAAAAAAACAAACAAACCCACTTTAGTAGTATTTGTAATTTTTTTTTTACCACCCTTATATTAATTCGCCCTTGGATCTTGTGAGATGGTACGAAACTTTTCAGTCGAATTTTGAAGCACTTCCGCTTTTCCATTCGCTCTTAAATTTTACATACAGGTTTGCTCCTGATGACAACACATTTTAGCAATTTTTTACATTACTGAATTGAAGCTTTAAAATTTATCGTCTCTTCACTGTTTAAAAAAAGGAAACATTTCCGATAGAACTATAAAACTTCATAATGCCAAAAGAATGAAAAAAGTATGTAATTAATAAAAATTGTTGAGAATAGTGGTACTGCATTGACAGAACGATGTTAAAAGCGCAAGCCAGTTAAAAACATCATTACGGTATTGCGCACTCGATCGTTTTATTAAAAAAAAATTTCCAATATTTTTGATTTTTGACTTCAGGTTCGGATAGATTAAGTAAAAGTTATTCGGGAACGTGGCTGAATTGGGGGTCAAAGATTAGACAACCAAAATTTGACCGTCAGTTTATCCATGTTCCTGTATGTTATGACATATGTGACTATTATAACTTTTACTTACTTTTTGATGCTCTATCCGAATCTGAAGTCAAAATAAAAAAATACGAAAAAAAAATGGCAACAGAACGACCGACTTCGCAAATTCAGTGATACGAGGCGCATCCAGAAAGTAAGTTTCCCGATGTTTTCCCCTTTAAAGTAAACGTAATCAGCCGTGTCAATTGCGCATGCGTAACAGATCTATGACGTATCAATCGTATGCCTCGTGCCAGTAGCGTGGTAGCAATGGTCCGAAATGGAAGCTCTTATTTCTTCTCCCGCCGCCTGCGAGGTTCGGTCGTGATAAAGTTCTTGAATGCACAAAGCATTGCGCCAATTGAAATTCATCGTCAGCTCTGTCAGGTCTATGGGCCGAACATCATGAGTAAGCAGATGGTGCGTCGCTGGTGAAGGCAGTTTTCCGAAGGTCGTCAAAGTGTCCATGATGAAGATCGCAGTGGGCGGCCATCCCTCATCAGTGATGATCTTGTTGAGCTTGTGCGGCAGCGCGTGATGGAGAACCGTTGCTCCCAGCGATTTTCACGTTTTCTTGCAAGAAATTCCTGTCCTCCGGTGAGCGTTTTGGCAACGACGAAGAGCTGAAGACGTCTGTCACACGCTGGTTCCATTCACAGGCGGCAGAGTTCTACGACAGGGGGATACAAAAGCTGATCCCATGATACGACAAGTGTCTCAATTCTGGTGGTGGCTATGTTGAAAAATAGATGAAACATTGCTGTACTTGTTGCCAATAAATATGTTCCTGTAAGTGTGAGTTCTTTTTTTTTTTTAAATAGGGAAACTTACTTTCTGGATGCGCCTCGTATTTTCAACATCACTGAAAATTGATTTATATCATTTTTAAAGCGATTCTTATTTAACACTTTACAAAATAATAAGAAAGTGAAAAATTAAATATAATAATTAAGAGAAAGGGATTTAAATGTTAAAAAAATTTGAAAAACTTAACAAATTTGCGTTCAAATTTAAATTCTCCAATTATTAACATAAAAAAACAAAAGAGATGCAAATCATTGCTTTAAATCATCACTAAATCATCCATTTGGTTTAGTGAATTACGGATGATTAAGCTCTTTTTTTTATCACTTCAGAGGACCCGGTGTTGCCCGGGATAATTACACTTGTAGGTAAACAGAACAATCTCAAGAAATTAAATTATAACTCCAAATTGGTTAAATAATAACCCAATCAATACAACATCCATTTAAAGGGACTATCCATTCTAAGAAAAATCCGAATAACAGGAATTCTTGGTGATATACCGGGACTTTATTTAACTTCTTTTTGATTTGCCTCAGATTAAAATGATATCCATCTTCACCACCGGGGAACATCACTGGAAACTTTAGATCCAAGTTTTTATTGCCCTTGACGTAGAAGTTCTTACACCGGGTATAAGAGGGCTTCTTGCTCTATTCGAAACTCCCGTTGTTCAGATGTTCCCAATGCCCGTATAGCTTTTTCTGTTTTAGCTGCAGAGTTTTTCTGACCAATACTCGTTTTTTCTCTTTCCTTTCCAGACACAAAATTTTTGCCAGTCGTCTGGACGTTTGATAGGAAACTCAAGGGAGACACGCGTGACACCGTTGCCTCCTCAGTAGACGCTACCTTATTTACGTCCTGTCAATGCAACATCATTTTATGCTCATTACTAAAAATTCTTGGAAACGAAAATTCAATCATCGCATTATCAGCATCTCGGTTTCCAAAGTATTCACATTCCCACAGAATATATTCAAAATGTATTTTTATGAAATATTTGGATCTGCTGTGCTACCAAATAAGATAGGTGATACCCCCGCCGTGACTCTCTTTTTCTTTTTCTTAATGCACACAATGTATAGACCTATCCAAGTATCCACAGCGAGCCTAAATAAATTCTTAGTTACATAATCTTACTTTAGATGTACAATTGATGTTGTTGCAATTCTCACTCTGCTCTCGATGTCTTGAAGCAAAAACTTGGCCATTCATCACTTTGTGTAGTCTAGCGGTCGCCGATTCTTGTACTGACATGCTTGCCATTCGCTCAATACAGCACGGAGCTAAAGTAGTGCTTTCTCTGTCGTCTTTCCACTCTTTCTCAATAGTCTGCTCACTCTCCATGACCTCCAGTTCATGATCATTTTTAAAGATTTTCAAGAAATTGTTAAGTACTAAGAACTCTCAATTCTCAGAAAAGCCTGAATAACAGGAATTATATGCATTTATAAAAGCAAATTAAAGAATTTATACAAACTTTTTAGGTGTTCGTAAATAATTCTGTTGAATACATTTAAAATGTTCCAATAAATGGATTATTTCAATGAAGAAAGCAATAAAAGACTGTGGATGTATACAAAAAGTGAAGGGAGAGCCAGAAATCCACATCCCGTAAAGAAAAGTTTAATGGAACACAATGCACATTTCGGCTGCTAGGCAGCCATCGTCAGGTTACAAAAGAAATGTACACTGTGCTGCATTAAAATTTCTTTTGTGAGATGTGGATTTCCGGCTCACTCCTTTCATTTACGGATTTTTTCATTAACTCTTATTTTTTTAATAAAATGGATTTATTCACGGTCTATTAAATGGAATTTGATTAAGATTTTGTTTAAGTGATTTACAGCATTGCTAAATGCAGAATTTATTAAACTAAACATTCAGTAAAACATCTTCGCATGAAAATGAAAAAAACTGATGTGAGCAATTAATGATAAAATGCATGTGCTCTTTATAACAAAAATATGCAAAATATAATGCAGAAACAAAATAATATTATGCATGTAAAAAAACGTCCTAGATAAATCGTACTTTAAAGAAAATCGATTATATCATTGTAATTGCACTAGTAGAAGATTTTATACCATAAAACAGTGCTTGTACGTTCACAAAACTTTACGGTGATGTTAGGCAATAAGGACGAAAGGATTATACGTAGTTTCGCTTTATTCGGAAACTATGGGTCCATGACAAGCAATCAAGTTTAGAAATAAGTGGGAAACAACCATTAACATCTATACACTCTTATATTCTTCTTAGTACTCAAGTAGAAAACCTTGGAATGTCACCTTGAGAGATTCCTGCACCATGTCTGAAGCACATAAAAAATTACGAGTGAGTGCCCATTTTGAATAAGGAGATGGAGATCATGGAAAAAAAGGAAAAACAGATAAAAGAGGAGAAACCGGGTAACCAGAGCAACAAGAATGGAAACACGTTTGCGAAAGAAGCGGAAAGGAAGTGGGTATCCATTACAAACAAAGGAACGCATAATGCACACCTTTCAACTATTCTATAGACACACAAAATAAGTATTTGGTTCCTCTCTCTTTCCGAGAGGTATTTCAGGATAATGACCCCACATTAACGAAGCATGACCCCCTGACGATATTAATAAGGTATACAGAACTCAAATTACGTTTCTCCTCACCAGGAAAGCTATTCAAATTATTAATCTTATTTGACACGATAAGATTGGAGATGATAAATTGGAAAGGAAAGTTTCAGTTTTCTGGCGGAGCTTAGCTTTAAGACACGGGCTTTATAAAATTTCTATTGCCCAGTTACATATCGCATGAAGTTCGAGTGAGAAACGAGCGAGAAACTACGATTTCATCCGTTGCAAATGTGACTTATTAAATATTAACCTCTATAGAGTGCAATGGAATCATTTATTGAAGAATATTGTAATCAACCTCTACTTTTATATTTACTGATAGATCTTCTTCAAAGTGGTTCTTAAGTAAGCTATACAAAATTTTTGGTACTTTTTTCCCTGCGGCAACATTGAATTCATATATTTTTCAAGTTCCCCTAAGAACAATTCCAATTCGTTCTTGAAATTTTCAGAAGTGGAAAGCACAGGCTGGCAATATCTTTTCTCCCCAGAGACATCTTATGTTTTAATAAAATTCTCCTAAGTTTCTTTAAGAGTTTTTCCTCCTAGACAATGGAACATCCGACGATATTAAACCCAGACGAGTCTTTTGGTCCGATATTACTTTTACGTAGAATTATAGAATGTAATTTCTGGTCGATTTACGAAAAATATCCAGGAAATCCCATTGAAAAGTAAGAAGTTGAATTCCTTGCCTTTGTCACGTATGTCTAAATTACATCAACCGAAACGAAGAAAGTAATTTTTAACATGCTGGTAATTCATTTAAAGAGATGTAAAAAGACGTTGATACATGCATTAAGGCCAAAAATAACTTTCGAGTTATTTCAGTTTAATCGCCTCTATAATTTAACCCTAACCGCAATATCGTGTGGCAGGAATTGACAAAATAATGAGAATGCAAAGAAATTCTGGTATTGGTTAAATTAAGTTTTATCAATGATATCTGTTGCCATTTTTGGTTTTCCTACGAGCATCATACTAAAACATTTTACAAATCAGAATTTATTATATACGAAAAACAATTATATCATCTTATTGTACCAACTTTACACTACGTGTTGAAGTATTGTGATTTCAGTAGCGCCTATCAAGTGACCACGCGCACTAGATACAAAATGGCTGGCAATGGTACTTCGTTTTGTCAAAGTGCTGTCATTGAATTTCTTGTTAAAGAGAAAAACCCCGCTCTTGAAATTCGCCAAAGATTTCAGCGCTTTTAAGGAGACGTGCATATGGTCGGGAGCAGTGGTAGGAGATGGGTGAAACCTTTCAAAGATGGAAAAACGAACATCCAAGATTGGCCTCATAGCGGTCGCCCTCGAAGTGTCTCTACTGAAGGCAAACAAGGAAAGGCTTGACGCCATCATTAATGAAGACAGACATGTCACAGTGTCGCAGCAAAATTTGGGTACGTGACACAGTGTCACAGCAAAACTTGGAATACCACACACATTTAGGTCAGCTGGAACGGAGTTCTACACCAAGGGATTTTTCAAGCTTGCAGAACGATGGGAAATACAAGGTAGTATCAATAAGTTCGGAGACTGCCTTTCCTGACGGATATGATGTAGTGTTATCACGTGCAATCATATTCGAAGTACTCCCCTTCTGCAACTATGCACTTTTGCCAACGCGAGTACAGTTGCTGAAAACATTCCTGGAAGCCTTTGAAGGCGATAATCTTCAGGGCTGCTGTCGCTGCTTCCTGAACATCAGATGCACTCTTGAAACGGCGTCCTTTGAGTTCGTTTTTCCAGACAGGAGAACATGTCTCATGGGGCGAGATCGGGTGAGTAGGGAAGGTGTGGAAAGGTTAACGTTCCTATTTTAGCCTGCACCATGAAAGACCGATGTGCGGGAGCATTGTCATGTTGCAGTACCCAGTTCTTGCTTTTCCAGAGTTCTGCGTGTACCTCTCCTTGTTCACTGGCGTCCCTTCTGGTATGAACTCGTAAATGCACCACGCCCTTCCGACGAACGCGAACAACTGCAGTTCACTGACACCCATTGTTTGGGAAAACTTTGCATTGCGGAGCTGCTTTCTCCTTACAATGTCTCGCGTCATATGTGCCTCTACGCAACGGTCAAATAGTTCCCCTGTCCTCCAAGCAAGATTGAAGATGTCAGCATAGTCTCCGAACTTATTGATACTACCTTATATGCGTGTAGAGAAATTGAGATTATGTTGCAAAGTGAAGAAAAGTTTATAGATTAAGGTGATCTTAAAAACCAGTAAAAATCTGATGCTGTGCCTCCTCTGGAGCACAGATGCAATAATGGTTTGTGGTGAATATATTAAATAAATTGAATTAAAACTTTTCCCATACATGTGTACTGTTCGTTCCATTTTTCTTGCCTTTTCTTTATCAAAAAATTCTGATTTGTAAAAACTGCTGCTCACGACTTTCAGTATTACCCTCGTATTTAACGGTTTCTATTCGCTATGGACAAATGAATGAGCACAAATTTTAAATCCTGCTAGTTTAATTTATGCTATTTAAAATGCGTGTTTATTTTAAATTAATACGCTCTTTTGTTTCTTAGATTCTAATGTTGATTCATAAGCTTAGCTAAATAAGGAGCAGTAATCATTTGCTTAAAAATAATGTTCTGCTATAAATTTTGCCGATAAACTCTGTTGTAAATCTAGGTTTATGCTTTGGTGTCAAGAATTAAGATATTAAATTTGAAATTTTAAACTATCTAATAAGAAAGCATTATTATCATCCCCAAAGTTAGGATTGGTAGTTTTTAAAAGAGTGCTACTGTAGACTTGACTGACTGTCATTTAAAAAAAATTAAATAATCCGTTCACTGGTGTGTTGTACACACACCGCCCAATGAATTAGAAACCCGTGATGAATTAATGTACTGATATGTATAAACGGGGTCACAGGTCAGAAACGATTGTGATATGCAAATGAATGCATGCTCATTCCAAGCTGCAGGTGCAGGGTAGGAACAAGCTGCAGCTGCTCAAGTTGAGCAAAATGGGGAAAACAGCAGACCTGTCCGAGTTCCAAAAAGGAGTTATTGTGGGAGCCCGTCTAGCTGGAGCTACGATTTCCAGGACAGTACAACTGACCGGTATCTCAAAAGGTCAGGTCTCCAAGGTGTTCAATGCGTGGAAACGGAATCCACAAGAGTTGTCGAAACGGCAGAATTGTGGATCAAAAACAATCAACACAGACAAGGACCGACGTCGTCTGAGACGGATTATGCGGCAAACCGAAGGTCTACTGTGAAGCAACTGACGGCAAACTTCAATGAAGGATCATCGCAACCCATCTCCTCCAGAACAATGCGCCGAGAGTTGAAGCGAATAGGGATGGGAAGTCGCATGCCAGTGAGGAAGCCCCTGGTGTCAGCAACAAACCGAAAAGTTCGCCTGCAGTGGTGTAAAGAACGGTGTGACTGGATAGTAGACGACTGGAAAAAGATGATGTGCTCGGACGAGTCACGTTACACGTTGTTTTGCACCGATGGCCGGCAGAGAATTTGGCGGCAGCCCCATGAAGCGATGGACCCCTCATGTGTTGTGAACACAGTTCAAGCTGCAGGAGGAGGTGTCATGATATGGGCCAGGTTTTGTTCGTATGGCAAGGGTCCCCTGATATTCCTTGACAGTCGAGTGAAAGCCAAAGACTACCTGAACATTGTTGCAGATCAAGTCCATCCTATAATGGTGCATTTGTACCCAAATGGTGACGGGTTCTTCATGGACGACAATGCTACTGTCCATCGAGCAAGAATTGTTCAGGAGTGGTTTTCTGAACATGACACCGAGTTGCAACATCTGCCGTGGCCAGCGCAAAGTCCGGATTTGAACCCGATCGAGAATGTTTGGGACATGTTGGAAAGAGACATTCGTCGAAGGCATCCGTTTCCGTCTACTCTGCAGGACCTGAAGGTCTCTCTGACGAATGCATGATCTGCGATTACCTTACCTGCATTGCAACACCTTGTAGAGTCCATGCCAAACCGTGTATGTTCTGTAATTACAGCCAAAGGAGGGTTAATACCATATTGAACGAAGGTTTCTAATTCATTGGCCGGTGTGTGTAGATACTGTAAGAGTTGTACGACTCTTAGGAACCCAACTACTGTTGGAATTATCTCAACAGACGGACGGAAATCTGAATAAAGTGATCGCATATGCATTTTTCTTAAGAAAAAGTGCTAAACCCAAAAGCAGTCAAAACACAATTCAAAGCAAAACTGATATACATATGAACTCATAAACTAATTAAATTAAATGTTTGTGAATGACTGTAAAAGTCCATAGAAAATTCAAATCGTAAGCGAGAATTTCAGAGCCTTCAAGTTAGTAAACATTATCATTTCTGTAACATATTTAGCTATTTGTGTACCTAAATGTGAAAGCAATAATGACTTCTGAAAAAAATCGACTCCCGATTAAAGAAAAGGTTTTACGGATTTTGCTGTGGAAATGATCCACATTTATGATAATTCGTCAAACAAAACACTGGAACATGCCTATGACCGCCGGTAAAAGCATCGAACATTCGCAGTCCAGAGCCACCGAAATCAAAGGCCAAGCGGAGGAAATTGAGGCTTTAAAGAGACTAGAGAAAATAGAAAACAACCGGACATGGCCCGGAAGCTAGATATGTCCAGGTCAAATGTACGCACCATGTCAGAAATTTAATTCATTTAGTCTTGAAATGAAAAACGAAAGGTGTCAAAATCGAAAGAAGGTGTCAAAAGATCCATGCTACGTATACACAGTTTTTTAATGAAAAGCCTGAAATAGATTGCCAGCTCCGGCAAAACGTTATTTCATTTATCTGGATGTAAGAGCCAAGGAAAATACTTTTCAGTGCAGACCTTAGTCAAAAAACAGCCACATTCTAAAGGTTTCGTGGTGTTGGATTTACTTTCCAGGGAAAATCATCAATCCAGGAACAGACATTAATTCTAATTATTATACTGAGAAGGTCCTTACACCATTATACCATTTCTTAACACCAAGATTAAAAATTGCGGTACCTTAGAAATTGCGATACCCAGTGTATTCTATCGAACCCAAATCCATTATTTTACTGGATCTTTTGAAACAGAAGCTTTGGTCCCGAACAGTGAGAAGTTTTTTTGCAGGCCTGAAAACAAACTCTACTCGACAAATGGAAAAAATGCTCCAGGGACTATTAACGTGGCTTCAGAAAAATGGAGAAAAACGATTTCGACAAGTTTACAATAGCCGGGGGCTTAAAATCGAACAAGCTTAATCATGTATTGTGGGGAATTGTTGGTCTTCGCAGAAAATGCAGTTAGAGAGAGAGAAATGGTATCAATGGTATCGTGCCAAATAGAGAAACGAAAGAGAAGAGAAGAGAGAGAGAGAGAGAGAATTAAAATAAATGTTTTCCTTATCAACAGACAGAATTTCCAAATTAACAGTATAGATATTTCGATTCCAGCTACATTAAAAAATTAATTTTCTGGCATATCGATATCACAAATGGAAAAGATATGAAAGGGAAAACACTACTAATTTCTTAGATGTGATTATGAATTAAATTTTTTAAATTGCGGAATTTTCTTTTACATAAAATGAATGAAGTTGCGGTTATGTTTTATAAAATAATTCCACTAACATCATAAAAATATTCCTGGCAATGCTAGATTTTTACTCAAGATCACTGACGTCATTTGCTAGGGATCGGAATTTATTTTCAGCGCGCAACCCAAAATATTTTTTTAAAATTAATAAAGAGTAATTCAGCAGAAAGGAAAAAAAAAAAGTGCGCAATGATCATATATCATCATCTTAAATCACGAATATTTGAAATGAGGTTTTATTTCCGTAATAACCAATTCTAGAACACCAGAGATTTCCTACATAATCTCACTGGAAAACGAGATGGAAAAATATGAAATTATTTTACATTAAAAACATCAAAGCTACGACAAGTGTAAGAAGGAGAAGTCTTCCTTTGAAGTAAACCAGAAAAGTTTCTTCTGACTGACACGATTCGTCTGCAGGGAGAAGCAGCTGTTTGGAAGTGAAAGGCATCAATCTCGGAGAATGATTACGGTATACGGCATTCGAGACAGGGTCGATGCCCTCGAGTTGTACTTGGTTTCATCACTGTTTCCGGGTCATTACACCGCCTTTTCACTCACACATCCTATCTCGTCGTTAAATGGGGGACAATCATTAGAAAGCAAGAAGCAAACCCCTTCATTCAATGGGCGAACATCCAAAAAGACTCTTCGCAGCATCTTTTCCTTCCGCCAATTTCCATACCATTCACAATTTACGAGGATCTAAATTCTTACCGATCTCTACTGACGAGGAAAATAAAAACATGCTTCCGTGTCCTGTATTAATAAAAGAACGACACGGAACTAAGCATTGAAAAACGGTATCTACAGAATAATAAAGATTTTGAAAATTCCTGTGATTTTGTAGTTTTCATGATTTCTTGCAGGGCCATACTATATCTATAATACTGTTTACAATTGGCTCTCCTCATTAAGAAAAATCACTCTGTCAAAAATATTGGCCTTACACATATGAAAGAATGTTTAAAAAGTAAACATTTTTACACCCTAATTGAGTAAACATCCGCACCATTTATAGCGCGGCAGACATCAAAAGTGTGTTCGATCTCATCTGAACAGTGTCATCATTCACCTGGCTTTTCTCAACTTCAGCCATTAAAGTTGGAGCCATTTCCTAATTAATTTCCCCTCTTGGTAGCTTTTTCTGTCGGCGTAATGCTAGTTGAATATTTATGATTGAATGGCGGTGAAAATCCGATATATATTTAGAATTTTGTTATTGACTCACCATTCTCCTCCTGTACTTCAATCTAGCGGGAAAAATTTGTTCGATTGCTTTTTCATATTATGCCGTCAGCTTGGATAAGACTTCACCGACTCCGCACATATATTTGAATATAATATTTGAATTCGGTAAAGTCATCCACAATGGCGCCCTTTCACAATTTCTATAGTTAACGATATATCTTCCTAGCGTTTATTAGACATTAAAGACGTACAGTATATATCGGTATTATTGGAATAATCTTTGTGTTCCAGGCTTTATTTGGGTGATGTTTTTGTTTTGAAACATCGATACCAAATTAATGCAAAACAACAGTTTATTAAAATTCGGATTAAAGAACTTTTCACCAATAACTGTAAATGAAAAATGAGATGGAAAATGAGATGTTTGAATCAATACTGAATGATCAACTGAAACTGGATCTGTTGTCGTGAACACATTTTTTGGCGAAATTATCTGGTGGCGCAATCCCTTGCCGTAATGACTGCTTTGCTAGGAGGATTCGCCCATTCCTCCTTTAAAGCTTTGACTAACTGATGACGTGTTTCTTGACGCTTCTTACGTTGTTCTAATTCATCCTAGATATGTTTTGTTAAGTGAGATCGGGGTTTTGGTTTCAAGTCTCCAAATCAAGTGGCACGAGCTTGAGCTTTATGGCAAAATGCATTATTCTGCTACAGAGAAGCAGAACTAACACACTGAGGTAAGCGTATAATTGTTGGGTGTTCATTGTTTCGTCAATAACAACCAGTAGTCCAAGAAACAGGACTACAGCACTACACTATCATCGTCGAACTTTATTTTTGGGACTATATACTGCTATCATGACGTTTCTTCACTTACGCCACGTCCAGGTTCGGTCATCCGCATTATTAGTCGCTCCACGTTACCGCATTCCAGCATTGGATTGTCAGAAAAGTTTCTGTATCTGCAGCAGGCAAGACGATGTTTTGAATTCTCTACGAACCGCCATGGTTTTGATAATGGGTCCTACCATTTTCTGGAGACATTGAGCCGGTGATTACGTTGCTTTGAACGTATCATAGTTAAGATACGTCGGTCCATATCGATCAGACAGTGCGCTAAAACACCGCCGTGACATTTATTTCCGCTCCTATAACTGTTCACTTTCGTATCATATTGCTGTGTTAATTTGGATAGGTTTAACCTATATTCTTTGGCATACAGGCATTGACCCTTAGTTGACAGCTTATCTCTGAACCTCGTTCGAAGTCGACAAGTACAGTTGTTGGATGGCGACAAGTTCAGTTGTTACAATGAATAACAACTTCTACCTTATTTTTTAAGAAGTGTAAAACTGACGGAAAATATCTCTGGGGTTGGAAAGATTGCGATTTTGTGATCCCACCTAATTATTTTATAGGATTATAAGTTGCGAATTTTTGGAAGTACTATTCATACATTAAAAATGTGAATTAATTTACACCAATGTGTTTCGACCTTCGGTCTTTGTCATGATATAAGATAACGTTTGCTTTCTATTATACAGTAAAAAGTATATTAAAATGTCATCATTGCTTATATATCCGTGTACGTGTCTTTTTATAGAGTGTAACTTCATATGAGGCTACAAACCATAATTATCAGAGCCTATACTCTTCTGCATTTTTCTAGCCTAGTCGTCTTTTCAAAAAATTAAATGTACACATAAAAATTTTTACACCAAGAAAGTCAATACATTGTCAACAAAAACATTTTGCTAAAAGCAAGAAAATGGATATGTGAAATCTACATTACGTTCAATTTATCTACAATGGGCTGGCTATCTTTGCTCTGCGTATTCGCCAATTGTTTTACAAAATACCGTTACGGAAGACTCGATGAAAGGAGTAAACTTTAAGAATTCCATTTTTTATAATCAATGATATTTAACAATAGCTTATTTAAATTACTTTTATAATAAAAATAAAACTAATTACGTTCATGAATATCATTTTCATTCATATTACTTTTAAATCAGTTTTGACATTCTGTCCCTCGCCATTTTGGTCATCAGCGGACTGGATTTGAAAATCGTAAATAATGATTAAGAATGATATATGGTTTATTACATTTTTTTAAATTGGAGCGCCTAATTGTGGCGTATTTTTATGTCGAAATCATGAGTGCAATCAATTTTCATTATCCAAGGATGTCATTGAAATCCACATTTCTCTCGAGGCAAACGCTTGAATACGATGAAAGAAAATAATTAACGTTCAAAACAATCTAATTTCAACATGCGTTTGGTTTCTAGGAATTATTGACAAACCGAAGAGCGTTTCCTTGCCAGTGACACATTAAATGAAGGACACCTAAATCAATAATTATAGTAAAAAACAATGGTCACTGATATAGAACACTGAATTTCAATACAGAATTAACACTGAAAAAATGCCATTTCAGTGGCAGATATCTAAACTGCCAATGATTTACACGCAAAGCCACTCAACCTCACTAATTCATTTTTCGTGTCTTGTCCCAGTAGTGACAACAATGTTAATCTCTTTCTAAGCAATACAATACGAGTTTTATATAAATTTTACAAAAACATTACGGGGAAAAATCTGTAACAGGGCATGTGCAGAGTATTGGTTATCATCAGGATGTGACAAATATTTCAAAATATGGTATTTACAAGAGAATGCCAAAATTTAATCGAAGCCGCTTACCATCATTGATCCGATTGCCCACTACATGTATTCATATTTATGATAAAAATGCGTGAACCTCAGAATGCGTGATTACCCACTATTCATATTTACCTCAGGAATCCTCAAGGAAGCGCACTCTTGATGACAGCATCCCTAGTTCATCTTCTGTCCTTGAGGAATAATTTAGTATATACAGAAAAAAACTTTTTTATATAAATGACGATACTGTATATAGACGATCCAACTATTTCGTTGGATTAGGAGATAAGAGTTAGCGGTCGAAATAAATTCTATATGGCAACTCGTTCCCGTTAAAAATATGAATTTCTGCCACAGGGAAGAAGAATTCATTAGAAATCATTCTTCCAGCAATCATCTGATCTCAATCCCAAACAACAAAAAAAGGACTTAAGCACCAATTTGAAAACATCGTTAGGACCATATCTTATAGCACATATCTTCATTCCACTCAGTGTCAGTAACAGATGTTCATGAAAAAGTGAGCCGTGCTGCTTACTCAGTTCATTGGATCTTTTTTCTTCATCGAATCAATGCTTAAAAACAAGAAATATATTTTTCTACGCGGCTCGTTTACAAAGTCATGGCAACTATTTTTTTCAACGGAATACCAGACCCGATCCACATTTTTCGATATGCAGCAATGACATTGAGAGATAGAGTAATTATTGTTGCCGCTAATTGGTACAGATGTTCAAGGACGGAAGAGAAAAGGATGCGCGAAAATCGGATGGTTTTCAACCATTGTCAAGTATAGTTTTGAGTCGGCTAGAACCAATGAGATAGAGGGAAAACTTTTTCCGCTCTATATAATTGGCTAGAACAACATACATACGTAAAAATAGCAATGCTTTGCGGTCAAAACGCCAGAGAATGTCAGGCAGAACTAGTAGAAGCTGTTCGAGATTATTTTTTTTTGTCTTCCTGAGTAACCCATGTAACAGACATTGTTGGTAAAGTACACAGAGTATTTTCATATAGATAATTTTGAAATTTTTGTACAACAACACATTTACTTGCTAAAAGATACTTGCCATGACTTTGTAAGTGATCCTCGTTTCTGCCGTTCTGGTGTTTAACGTTTGTTAACGTACGATCTCTTTTTTTGAACTCAACTCCATCGACTCTCCACAGAAATTTAAAATTGGCAGGCACGATTCAACTTCTTAATATTAGAAATGAAAACACCAAAAATTTTTACAGATGCATTAAAAATTACAGATGCATTGTTGTTTTCAAAAAAGGATAATCTAATTATCTTTGAATATTCGTTGGGTTAAAGAATTCAAGGACTTGGAATTATCTTTGGGGCTGCCGGCTCGATTAATCGGCATATATCTACCGTTATTAGTGATATTTCAAGGAAGTTGGGGCTGTTTTTGAGGCTGCGTTCATATTTTAAATTTAATAAAACTTTTAAAGTTCTTTTTAATTCCTTGATTAAATCGCGTATTCTATTTGCTATTGAAATTTGGTTTTTAAGACAAAAATTTTTAACACATCGTCTAGACCTTAAATTGAAGAAATTTTTTACACATTTCTTTCCTACCTCGGATCCCAGGGGAATGATCATCTTAACCATGATATCTCTATACAATTGCTTGCTGATCAGGTTTATGCTAAGACCTTGATCAAGCTATTTAAAAATTATGTTGATGCTCCTTTTCTTTTGGATAATTTATGTTTACGTTATTCTAAGGGTTCGTTAAGGTCTAGATCAATTCTTTTTTTATTTATTTTTTAACGTACTAATGCCAAATTTCTAGATCTAAGATATAAACTTGTTGATTATTATAATCGATCAATTATGAAACCTAATATTTTTTAACGTATTTTATTCGTAATGCAAAGTTCTTTTTGTTTTTCTTTTCTTTTTGATTTATATGTAACCTCATTAACCCCGCTTTGGGCTTTTCGCGTGTGCATAAAGAAAAATATGTATTCCAAAGCTTACAACTTTACAGTGACATATTCAAATTCACTCTCGCTAGAAGAAGAATCGTACATATTTGCGGCTATCGTTTTTTACAGTTCCAGCTTCTATGGCTATCGATGTTTATTTCATAAAGTATCAATCCACAATTGATTGGGACAACATGGGGCTTGGCCTTCCAGTTTGTTTCCTGTCGGGTTATTCCCTGTTGTGTCCATGTTGTTTAATGTATTACATTATATTACATTACATTACATTAAAATTACGTTAAATTAAGAAGAGATGTCAGTGTCGTAATTATTAGTTCGTAAAGACCTCTGTTTTGAAGAGTTTGTGATCAATCTTCCAGATTTTGCTAGATTATGTTGAGATAAAATAAGCTGTATCTCATCTCAATCAAACATTAATTTTAAGAAACTAGCTGGTAGTAGCGCAGCGAGGGCTGTGAAATCAGTCAGTTGGTGAGTGTCGTGCGAGATGGAAGTAACCCGTGTTGAGCAGCGCGCTTACATCAAAATAGCCGTTCTCCGAGGGAGAAATGCGATGGAATGTCACAGTGAATTAGTGGAAGCCCTTGGGAATAGTGCCCTACCATACCGTACAGTAGCACGGTGGGTAGGAAAGTTTCAGCAAGGGCGTGTGTCAACCAGTGATGAGCAACGTGTGTCAACCAGTGATGAATAATGCCTCCCACATCGCTGGCAAAGTGTGGTGACAGTATCAGGGGACTACTTTGAGGATCTTTAGGCCCAGGTTTGTCATGTCAACTTTATGTGTACTGTGTTGTCATTCTTTTGCACCGTGAAGGCCATATTGCCCTGTATACTACCGTAATAAATTAGTGTGTTACGATATTTCAGTGCTATTCTTTGCCCACACATGTAGTTAACACCTTGTCCTTTCGTCTGTATATGTCACATTTTTCAACCGGACTGGTATCTTCAAGAAAAAAAATAGTTGCCATGACTTTTGCCCCAACCCTCGTATTTCTCGTGTTTCTCAATCGTCAAGGCTTTTATTTGGTTCTCGGGTTTGTTTGTTTTTTTATCACCTTTGGTACACAACAATTAACTCGTAATTGCTACATCGCCGTAAGTTTAAAAGTATAAAAGGTCACGACTGCATAGAACTAACAAGGAGAGGTCGCGAAGTGATATCCGCCGATTTTGATGAAACTTGGTGGGGTTGTAGAACAAGCCTCACTGAATATAATGATACCCCCTTTTACTCGTATATGGCCAACCGATTTCGAGATATTTGAGGTTAAAGTTCATCAATTTCATAAGTATAGTTGATTTAACGTAAATAAACAAAAGCTTCCGTAGCGTAGTGAATAAGGCAGTTTATTATGACGCCGTCGGTCCGGGTTCGATTCTCGTTGGAAAATTTTTTCTTTCTCTCCGATTTAACGTTGTATTTTTAAATAGCATTTAACATTATTAATTCTATCCATAAACTATCCAAATTAAAGTTTTAATTAATTAATTGTTATAGTTGTCATGTAACGCGTCAATAGACGGAGTCGTTTATGTTTTCGATTTTGATGACGCTATTAGTAAATAACCGTAGCCAACGAGAAAGACAGACCCCGGCGCGGAAAAGTCACCTGATCATAGTAGTCCGGCCAACAAAGAAGGGCTAATTTAGGACTTATTATTGGTTGAAATACGAATAACAATACCCTTCTAATGATGAATAGCAATGAATGACGTTCCCGCGCTCAGGCCTTGTCTCTCGGTGGTCAGCCTCTACTCAAAGCCTGAGCGTGAAAATTTTTTACATTGTTACATCATCATACCTAGTCATAATTTAGGGCCGTTTTAACAATGTATGACGTTTCCGTGCTCAGGCTTTCTCTCGCTGGTCACGGTGTTGGCTACGCATCCTCTGATGATGATGTAACAATGCATGATATTTCAGTGAACAGGCCTTGTCTTTAGGTGGCATTGATTTCTACCAATAAGCCATAAATTTGGCCGCTTGATGATGATGTAACAATGTATATACCTTTTGTCCGCAGGCCTTCTCTCTAGGAGGTTTGGCTTTGCACAGTCTATTGTTTCCAACAAACGGAAAAACACGGATTGTTAACATCCAAGATGAAGACAATGAAGCTTGGATTGTTTCTAGAACCCCAATGTTCTGGTGATTTTCCGTTTCCAGGCCTTGTTATCTCGTAGGTCTCGAAAACGTCGCTTATCAGACATAGTACACAACATCGTATCCTTCCGCCCTTAATTTTTTTTTTTAATTTCGTCAAATGACTTTTATATCCGCCGATTTTTTATTATATCGAGGAGAAAAATATGAACTATGTTTGCAGACAAAAATTTTGAACTTTTTATACAGATATTTATTCAAACTATTTCTGCATGCGGACGAACTGTAACCGCTTCACTCAACTGCTTCAACTAAATTTGAGACATGGTATAGTAAAGTATTTGACGCTTCAATATGAAACAACATATGAAAGAGATAGCTTTTCGGTCACATTTAGATACACATGTTACGACTGTTCAACTTTATCGTCGAATATTATATGATGAAGGTAACTACCGGTATTGCAAAGTCATCAAGTTAAACAATTTTATATCTAAATTTAGAAAGTAAATAATTTAATAATTATTTGAAAGTAATCTTAAAATAATATAGTCAACAATGAATAATGTATTTATTATCTATGCCATAAATATTTATCTCAAATTAAATTATTAGAATTTAGTAAAAATATTGCGTCGATATTACAAGAATATGATACTCGAGTTTTCGAATCATATTTTGTTTACTTATTTCGTGAGCGATTTAGAGACCAATTTCTGCGCCTTAATTTAGTTTGTTTGCGCTGGAGCTTCTTAATGCTGATAGTCATGTCATTAAGAAAGATGCGACTTATTCTGAAATTCTTTTAAACAACATCTTGAAACTGTGTACGTTAAGAAGTTTCTCCATTTGTGAATTTATTTTTTTTATACGGATCGTTTCACTGAGAACCTGCCATCACAAGGCGAGTCAATTTCACGTGCGAGATGATCGAACGGTTGGTTTCCACCTTAAAAAGCAACGTTTCCCCTTTCGTCGATATTTCTTCGTGGCAATGACAATTTCCATTCGAGTGCGCAAAGGTTTCTCTTGAAATTGACTTCCTTTTCGTGTTCAATTTATATTCCTCGTGTTTAATTTTCTAATGTGGCAATTGCAATTCTTAAGGAATGGAACTCCAAACTCAATGAAATTCTGAAATAGCTGTAAAAAATAAAAACCACCTTCAACGACAGAATAATTCACTTGACGAGATCTGCATTTATTTTTAATGCCGTTTCTCCTTTCGAATATTAAGAGATTTTTAAATTTTCACATTTCAACACAAAAGAAAAATGTAATCAAAGAAATAAGCATGCGTAATTGCATACAAAATATCTTTTCAGTTGTTTTCTTAAAAAATATATTTCGGAATATCTAATATTTTAAAACTTTACATTTAGCCTAAATTGCCTCATCCCTAGAGCGATGGATTTTTTAATTGCAGTCGTCTAGCCAGTTCCCACCTCTAACCCCATCACTACTTACCCTCACAGGAGAGTCTGAACAAAGCCATTAATTTCTCATATGACACTTGATTAAGACAGTAGTTGTCGGCCTAACATTAAAAGCCTCAAGTAATGCCGGCAGCTAACCAGTAAAATTAAAGGATGAGCGTAATGAGTTAATTAAGAATTTAAAGTTTCGCTATTAAGAAGGCTGCATTTTTACTTTGGGGATCTAGATCTCTTTCCCCCCTCAACTTTCAGCTTAGCATCTTTCGCATGCAAAGTATTGGCTCGACGCAAGTCATTCAAGAAATATCTTTTCATTGCTATGGCTCAAGAGTACTCGTAAAAACTTGAAATTGGAAAAAATTCCCTGTAATGAGCTCTTCAAAGTTTTCATCAAGTAAGCAAGACCTTTGATTATCAAACCGAAAATCTGTGAATTCAATGCCTTACGTACCTAATCGACGAAACTTTTATAAGAAGATCTATTCTGATCACCACAAAAAAAAAACTAGGTAATTAACTGTACCCCAAGAATAAATTGTATTCCGAAGCAAGTAAATAAATTGTATATTATGCTGTATATACATATAATCACAATAATTTCAGTGGCAATAGCAAAAAAAATTGTCACCATAGGACTACACTCAAACGCAGGAATGCTAAGAAGGCTTTCATCTTTACTTTTTAATCATTATTTTTTAGGAACACTTTCTAAATTTGACATAAAAGATACATTTCTTAGAGTATAAAAACATTCCCTTGGCAACCAAAATCAACATAATTCAAAAACGCCAACACATTCGACTAAAGAAATAGCTACCAATCTCGTAACTGCATTCAACAGAGCGGCAAGGCTTCCCGTGCACAAAACTATATGATTGCAAAAAAATTTGTTTATGGAAAAGAAAGTGAACATCTTAAGTATTAATAATATGTTTATTAAAATACATTCATTAAAAAATATACGTATAATTAACTGAGATATTTATGTTTTACATAATATTAAAGATGAAAAGAAACTTTAAATAAACTTAAATAAATTAACAGATTTCTTTGTACTCAAGGTAGGTCTAGATAATTGGTGTGTTCAGTGAAAGCCCACCAGGCCACGGCCTCCCCCAACAATATCAATGTGAATTATCATTCTACTTAAAAGTTGAAAAACGTTGAATGACTGTGGAAAGCGACATAATAACAGAAGAAACACCTCTTATCCACAAAATATTTTTACTGGACATATACGTATTTCGAACCCTTTGGGTTCATTATTCAATTCCTTTGACATTGAATAATGAACCCAAAGGGTTCGAAATACGTATATGTCCAGTAAAAATATTTTGTGGATAAGAGGTGTTTCTTCTGTTATTATTATTACTTAAAAGTTGAAAAAAATGCTGAAATTTCCTCAGGTGATCATCAGTACGTCGCCCATTCATGCTCACATATATTATAAAGAGTGTCCCAAATTAGCTGACATTTTAATTTTTTAATAAAACACATTTTTCATTGGAAAATATATAACACTTTTGCTTTATTAGAAAGTAAAAACATGGAGATTACGTGTGATATAAAACATCTGACAAATGGCCCCTCCGGCCTTGGTAGTAGCACATATTCATTCTTTTGAGGAAATTTTCTATAACATATTGTGTTGAATTTCATCTTAAGTTCCTCAATAGTTTGTGGTTTATTGACGTACACTTTATCCTTATGATAACCCCAGAGAAAGAAGTCTAAGTAACATGATCTTGGGGGGGGGTTCTAGAAATTAAGGCGTCGACTACTTAGGTCATTTTGCGCCTTTTACACAAATTATATCTGTAAGCAGCCCGGGACAAACACAAACATCCATGCCCACGGCGGGATTCGAACCCACAGCCAGGCGGACTCGAGAACTAGAAAGCCTACGCCCTAGCCCTCTCGGACGTGATCTTGGCGGCCAAATCATATCACCTCGCTGCGAACAGTTTTCTAAAATTTTCACCATTTTTGAAGTGAATTTTTACAATGTGGGAATGATCAAAATAATTTTTACAACCAGTGAGTTCTTAAAAGTAGTTTAGTTCGAACGTGTAGTTTTGCATAATTTAATCTCAATGTTTAATAATTACAGCATATAAAAATATCTACTCTGGTTGTACCACGAAAAGAATGGCGGCAAATTCAAAATGTCAGTTCATTTTGGGACACCCTTTAGTACATGTACAGTGAGCAAAACATTTATCCGTCCACCAGCTTACATAAACATAAAAACGTTAACATAAATAAAACCAATTAATTTTGAATGAAAATTTACAGTATTTAAACTATATGACATCTGTACTAAATGGATGGATGGGTAGGGATTACTGTACTGAATGGGGAAAGTAAAAATACAGTAGATGATAGGAAACCTTGTAAAAGTAGAGCCAAAAAAATTATCCGTCCAGGTACGTAGTGTAAGCCAAAAAATATTATCTATTATGAAGAAATTAACCAATCACATTCACAACACACTACTTATCAGTATGGATAATAATCGATGTGAAACTTTGCAGAAAAATAAGAAAATAAAGGAATATTCATATGATTTGAGGGGTAGAGTCATAGCTGGACTAAACGATGGGAAAAGTCAGTGTTTAATTGTCAAGGAACTCCAAATTCCACGCTCATCAGTTCATTATATCATCCAAAAGTATCTCACAACAGGAGAAATCACAAATTAAATTGGAAGAGGCACCAAGAGGAAAATATCAGAACGGGAAGACAGAGAAATTGTAAAATACATTAAAAAAGATAGGAAAAAATCAGCTGTAGAACTGCGTGCAGAAGTGAAAAATGATCTAAACATAATCAATTATTCCTCAAATCATTGAAACGGGTTGCATGAAGCCGGCCTTAAAAGATGCACACCAAAGAAAAAGCCCTGCGTCGGTAAGAAAAATCGAGTGAGACGCCTGAATTGGGTAAAAGAATATCTAAACAAGGACAAAATTTTTTTGGAACAAAATTGCGTGGTCAGATGAAAGCAAATTTAAATTATTTGGCTCAGGTGGCTGTAACAAAGTTGGAGAATATCTGGTGAAGCTTATAGACTGAAGTGTTTGAACCCAGCAGTGAAGCATGGAGGAGCAAGTGTCATGGTATGGGGCTGCATGCCAGCTAAAGGAGTGGGACATCTAGAATTTATCGATGGCATCATGGACCAACACCAGTACAGAGAAGTTCTTGATAAGAATCTCCATGCTTCTGCAAGTAAATTGGGATTGAGAAGAAGTTTTAATTTCAGCAGGACTCATATGCTAAACATACAGCTCATTCTGTGATAGAATTCCTCAAATCCTCAGAAAGTTTAAGTGCTTGACTGGCTTCCCCAGTCACCTGACTTAAATCTAATAAAGGACCTTTGAGTCATAATGGAATTGAAGAGGAAAAACCGTAGACAAAAGTCAAAAGCAGATTTAAAAAACTTTATTGACAAAAACTGGAATGATGTAGATAAAAAAAACAAAACCTTTAGTAGAAAATAAGTGCAATCGATGCCTAGACTTTGTCAAGGCCAAAGGAGGCCCCACTAATTTTTATAAATTAAGTTTAGATTGTACATTTGCCCAAATATTTAAGTGGACGGATAATATTCTTGTCAGAAAAATGTCATACAGACCTATTTTGTATTATAATATTTCATATCAATGATAAACCATGAGTTCAGCCTATTATTCTGAAGCTTATAACTGTATAGACACTAGTATGTACAATTAAACATGAATAATGTGAATATGTCACTTAGTGTCAGTCATTTCAATCACTTGCAAATTGGTGGACGGATAATTTTTTTGCTCACTGTATATCAATCATGTGAATATTGATTTCGAGTAGTACTTGAATTGCCGTAGAGAGAATTATATTCGTTAATGGTGATTTGAAGCTGAAAATTATTTGCATTTGGTACATATTCAATAGCTTACAGTTGTTCAGTTCTTTTCTTATCCAGGTGGGTTTCTTGCAATAATGAACAGTCTTCGTTCTTCTTTCTTTTTCGTTTGGTTTTTTTTTTCTGCTTATCATTTAACTTATTAGCACTTTATTGGCTTTTTTGTCACCAAACACTTTGACATTACTCAGTTCTTATTGCATTTCGTGCTTCTTCAACACAGATTTCCCAGCTCCACCCTTCGCGCGTTATTTTCAGGCGCAACGCGTTGCTCTTGAACTCATCCGTTTTCTTACAAGCAGATAATTTCATTTTTATTGTAATCATCTGATGAATTAGATTATGGTAATAAATTTTGCCGAAAAATCGAATTGTGTCCTTTTTTAAATTATAATCTATTCAGTCGGATGAAGCTAAAAATCTTCTGACTAAAAATAAATTCGTGCAACGATTTAAAAATTATTTCTTACTAAATAGTGAATTAAAAGGACAGAACAGAATTAAACAAAAGCTCTGTTTTCTTTTTTTCATTTGAAAGCCCTCCACAAACTCAATCACGTGTCACAACATTTGGATGAGCGATCGGAGATTGGCGTTACTTCGGAGCGCCACGTGCTCCGAAATAAAACAAAAACCAAGACGTCATCGACGTCACCGACATCGCAGCAATCAGGGAAGCGATCGATATCGAAGAAACATGTGCTTGAGAGTAAGATATCAACAGATGAAACGACGGCTCGCCCCTGTAGCAGAAGTAGTTCTCCCCATCTCTCATCGGAGATGCAAATCGGGAAAGAAAAAAGGATGAGTCTGAGCGGTATAAAAGGGAGAGCGCTGGGCAGTAAAGGGGCTGGTTATCGAGATTTTCCAAGGTCCTGGAAAAAGAAGAAAGACTACGCAGCCACAGCAATCTCGCCTACTGATGCCGGCGAGAAAAAAGACCTGCCAAGTGAAAGTCGTTTGAAAATTGTTAAACCAGAAGTGAAGAAAGAAACTCCGAAAAGTTAAGCTTCATGGAAGCGAAGATTACGAGCTATCTTTGCAAAAGGTTGGACAACATATCGACCAGACAAGAATACATTATCGTCCCATTTAATTTGGAAATATTTTAAAGTGAAGGCCGCCCCACTTTCTTGCATATTACTAAAAACTTGTTCATTCATAGAAATTTTTAATATTTTTATCTTGATTGAGAGCCACAGAGTGCATCGTGTAAAAACGAGATTTTTCCTGAGATTTGGTATAGGTACGTTGATGACGTATTCGCAATATTTGACCTGACTAGACATAACCTTAATGACTTCCTAAATGAACTTAGCAACGTGTCAAAATCCATTAAATTCACAATGGAAATAGAGAATGACCAGAAACTACCTTTCCTCGACCTCTTGATAAGTAGGAATAACAATAAACTCTCCTTCGGGATTTATAGAAAGCTTACCTTTGTCCCAGTCTATATTAACAGTTCCTCAAACCACTGTTTTACACAAATACTAGCCGCTTTTCAGCAAATGATTAGAAAGGCGCATGCATTACCTTTGACAAATCAACAATAAGAAGATGAAATACAGAGGATAAGGCAGTTCACGATTGAAAATGGATATTGCCCTGATTTAGTGGACAACTTAATGAAAAAACAGAAGAGACGCGATGTCATACAAGACGCCACAACGTTGGAGCAAGGGAGGGGAAAGCCCAAGTACTTGGTAATCCTATACAACAGGCCCCTTGTTAGGGAGCTCGATAAGATTGCTAAGAAGTTTGGGCTCAAAATCATCTATAAGAGTCCACACACGCTGAAAAGACTACCTGGATCCCAAAAAGATAAGATCACGAACACAGCTCTGATGTTTACAAACTCTGAAGTGTGGCACGTGCCCAGCCGTCAATATTGGCCAATTGCGGAAGAGAATTTCTACCAGCAAATCAGGAACCACAGACCTGAATGTTCGAGTTTTGCCCAACACATCATAACGACTGGCCATGCTGCAAAACCTGATAACTATCGTATTTTGCACAAGGTCAGTGATTGGAGACACCTAAACTTCCTGGAAACCCTTGAAATTACCAAAAACCGGCCTTGTAAACTCTTAAACTCTGATCGAGGAACCATGGACCTCTCGGATTGGTCGACCTTCTTAGAGGTTATTAAATAATTTCGGAAATTTCTCCCATTGGCTTGTAAACTATATAAATATTGATGTAAACTTATTGCAAATCGACGGCTTAGACATTGATGTGAAAATAGGGCTTCGCACCAAACAGGACTGGAAGCTCTTTAAGGATATACTTCGAGAAAATAGCGTTCCATACAAGGAGGTTAACGACAACGAGGACATCAACAAAAATATCAGTGCAATCACTCGTGTTATCAAGGATGCTACTATTTCTAGTACCACCACTGCTGACCGAAAACGTCCCAAACACCTCGACCTCCCTCCTCACATTAGGCATCTCATTCTTGAAAGGAATTCATATAGGAGACTATGGCAACGCAAGCGACTATCCTATTTCAAGACTAAGTACAACAGGCTTTCTCGCAAGGTTCAGGAAGAGGTAAACTTTCTACGAGCAGAAAGGTGGAGCGAAAAACCGAAGTCTTTGTCTGTCCAGGATAACTCACTCTGGGGTACTGTGAGGGCCTTAAAGGGAAACAGACCCATCCAATTGCCGCCACTGCTTGCAGGCAATGGCAGTGTTGTCACCAGTGATGAGGAAAAGGCTCAACTCATCGCCGATTCCCTAAAAAGTCAATTTACCACGCCTGGTGAGACAGACTTGGACAGCCTTCAAAACACTCAGCTAGTTAACAATGGATGCATCGCTTACCAGTGCATTCATCGTGTTCCCACTCCTGTGGAAGTCATTAGTGCCCAAGAAATCTCCGACGTCATCAAGCGACTTAAGACAAAGAAAGCAGCGGGCATTGATTGCATCACTAACAGTGCTCTCAAGAACTTGCCTTCTAATATTATCTCGATCATCACCAAAGCCATGAATGACTGCTGGAAACTTGGTTACTTCCCCGACCAGTGGAAAGAATCCGTCATAGTTACCATACCAAAGCCTGGTCTAAACCCTGCTCTTGCTGTCAGCTACAGGCCCATAAGCTTACTACCTATGTTATCCAAAGTCTTTGAACGCTGCATTCTGAAGAGGTTTAACGAATTGTGTGTAGCAAAAAATCTCGTTCGTGATGAGCAATTTGGCTTTCGCCCAGGTCACTCCTGCCAACTTCAGATCTGGAGGCTTGTTGCAGACCTAAACACTCCTCTTAACTGTGCTAAGTATGGTGGTCTTGTCTTCTTGGATGTTCGTAAAGCTTTTGACCAGGTTTGGCACAATGGCCTCATTTTCAAGATGATTACATGTGGTTTTTCGGACAAACTCATTAGCTTGATTAATTCCTTCCTCTCAAACAGGATATTTCGTGTCAAGGTTGGCTGCTCCATGTCAAACCCTTGTGACGTCAATGCTGGTGTTCCCCAGGGCTCTGTCCTAGGGCCTGCATTGTTCAACTTTTTCATCAGTGACTTCCCAACTTTTACCAAGTGCAAACTATATCTGTTTGCTGATGACGCGGCCATCATGACTACTGACCGCAATCCCGCTCACGTCATATCACGCTTACAAAAGGCCTTACAATTGTGCGAAGAGTGGTTTGCAAAGTGGAGACTCGACCTGAACGTTGACAAATGCAAGGCAATGTTCATTACGAAGAAACTTCGGAAACCACCGAGTCCTCTCTTCCTTTCTGGTAACGAGCTCGAATGGGTTAAGAATTACAAATACCTCGGAGTGATGTTAGATGCCAGGCTAAATTGGAGTGACCACGTTTCCTATGCGATAAGTAAAGCTAAAAAGGCCAAGTTTATTCTGGTTGCTCTTCTGGGGCGAAACAGCGCCCTTGGAATGGATAGCAAACTCTTGCTTTATAAGATGGTTATACGAACCATTCTTCTTTATGGTATGCCTGCCTGGGCTACACTATGTAAGACCAGATGGGATCTCCAAACCTTCCAAAACGTTACCCTGAGGACTATCGCCCAACTTGACAGGAGAGTCGCAACAAATATTTCTATTGCTGAGAATTTCCATATACCTCCAATTGGTAGCTATGTCCAGGAGTCGTTGAAGTTGCTGCCGAAGATTAAGGACCATCCTAATCCTCTGGTTGCAGATATTCTGGAGCATCCACTCACATTTAGAAGTTTCCTCAGGCATCGCAGGCGTCGTCACGTCCTGGACATCGATTTCGACGACATTCAAAAGGCCATCTTTCCCGATTACTGGATCTCGTAGCTCCATGTCCCTCGTCAATCAACAATCAACTTCATCGTCCTTATAGGAAAGGACTCCATCTTATCCCCTGGATGACTTAACTAGGTTTCATCTGGCTTCTTGCCTAGTTCAGTGTACTTCCCTTGGTTACGTCCTGGATGAGTATGGCAGTGAAAGCGTTGCTTTCGGACCGCTCGTTTCGTTTTCCCTGCGCTGTTCGATTGTCGATTATTGCAAATCAGTCCTGCTGAAAGAAGGTCGCGTAGCGACTGAAATGTACATACATGCGGATTAAAGAAATTTTTTACAGAGGATAGCCTCTATCCGAAACGTCAGCTTTTTATTTTTGATTTTTTTTTATTATTAAATATTTATTATTTATTGTATTCCAAGATTCTTGTGTCTCTCCTTCTCTCCTACATCCATCAATTACTAATAGTTACTGGGCATAACTACTAGCGATACTTCTACTGTAATTTCAGACATAAACCGATTTTAAGCCTGGCGAAATTTCCTTTCAAAAATAATGATTTCCCCCCGTTAGAATGTCTATAAAACGTGGCCACGTGCGTTTTCGTTGAAGAGAAAATAAATTCATTCTTATGATAGCGTCGAGCAGTCGTCACAGACGACAAGATTATAGTAGCTCTATAATCTGCAAAAAATATTTAGACACCACCTTAAAAACTGAATTGAAATTGTACGGATATTTCTTGAGTGTCCCGGGAGGAGAGGTCAATATTTCTTGCGGATATAGAAAGCGTTATTGTAAGTCAAAAAGTTTATATAAACATGTAGTCTGTTATTAAAGGTTTGTGAGATAAAGCTGTTAAGTATGAAGTTTCTAATATATTATGGTTTTTATTTTACTGCATTAACATTCTAATAACTTTATCGTAACTAATTTTCGAATACTTCGCCATGTACTATTTTGTTTTCAATTAACGATGCATTTTTCAATTCTTATGAGAGCGTGGAGAGTTGCGCGCCTGAAGGAATCCTCACGTTCTCTAATTTGGTCCAGAGCATCTGTCTACTGGGAAGTATACCAATTGCACATAAGCTCAGAAACCATTAATAAATTTTTAAACTTAACTCATTTTATACCACACGAATTATACCGAGCTTCTCTCCTGGGATACATTGTATAAAATACGCTGCTGAAAAGACGAAACTTTCCCTTTGCTGCGTTTTTAATTAGATTTCTGATGTCTCTTACAATACTCCTGCGAGAGCCTTTTAAAATCGAGTTCTCTTGTGCTCTTTTCTGCCGTTAAAGCACATTTCCTAGTTTCTAAAGATTTTCCATCCGACAACGTTTATTTTGTAATTGAAGAGATAACTCGACAAATAATACCTGAATGAATGATGAAACTGCGTGGTTTTCGTTTTTCAGAGGCTCGCTTATTAAAATATTGGGAAGGAATAGGTTTATGCCGTTGCTGCCAGGACGATATGCGTCACTAAAATGACTTGCGCAAATTCACTGAAAAATTGCTTACACCGATCCCCTTCTCTTTGAATGCTGTTAGCCGCTAAAACAACATTTAAAGCTGACGAAATGCCCTGTGCAAACGTCCTAATTGTTTAGATTCAACTTATGTTTTGGTGGTCTGTTTGTCGATTCCCTGTTCTCGGCTTCTTGACTCTTTAAATGTCAAAATATTGCCTCCATGGGTTGTTAAAAGTGAGTGCTTTTATTTAAGGTTGAGAGTGACCGATCTTCTCAAAGGAGGCATGGAAAATAACTGTAAAAGAAGTAGTAGATTGGATTGGACGGATGTTATTTTTCTCGTCCACATTTATTGATGTTTGAGAAAACTGCTGCATTAAAAATATTAGACACGCTAACAGTCTTGCTTTCCTCGTTCTAAATAAAAACAAAAGTAAAAGGAATTAAGATACCACACTATTCAACTTAGTTTCGTTTATTCGTATTAAAAAGGACGATTTTTTTTAAATACTGGCACTAGAAGCACCAATGGTTATTTCCTTCCTTAATAAAAATTCTGTACCGTAATCCGTTATTTTTAGCTTTAGGCATGATGCTAAAGAATAGTGTTAAAAGGTGCATTCGTGAATAGAGCAATAAACTTAATGCACTGCAAATCGTTAGTAATTTTATCTCATCGAATATACAAAGTTTACTGGAAGTATACAGCCAGGTACAGAGTGTCCATAATGAAAGGACCCTATTGCAAAGCTGCCTACAGACGAAACCAGTCATCAGAAAAGCGTGAAATTTTGTGGAGGACGTAATGAAGGGATAGGAATTTGTTTCAGCGAAAAAATAAAAAAGTTACGAATTTCGCCACCAGAGGGCGTTTAACGTTGAATACCTGTAGTAAAAATTTATGCACCGTCAGGCAGCAGCTAATACCTACTGTATAAAGTCGAGGAACATTCACGAAGATATTCAATGTGTTCAATGTGTATGCCGCTCACAATGACGTTAAGTTTTCGAGATTGCCCTTCATTAGTGAAATTATTTCACCAAAACAGTAATTCCGTAGTAGCTGCTCTACGGAAATTTCGGACTTTGAAGGGGATGCGAAAAGGTCCCATGAATGTGAAAATAACGTAATTTGAAGAACCAGGATCATTGTCAGTTCTCCTGGAAGAGGAAGAAAACCCGTCTCTGCAGACGCATCAGAGGAGGTTTGGCTTCAGGTGGAAGAGGACAAGAACTGCAAATTTACAGGTGTTGGTTAGGCCATGTTCAACTGTCCATAAGATCATGAGGAATATCCTTCGATATTATCCGTACAAACTTTCATTTGTATGTTATCGCATGATTGTGACGATCGACTCCAGTTCTCCCTTCAATTTCTTGCTCGCGTTGAAGTTTATGCAGAACGGCCGTGGAATATTCTCTGAAGAGACGACGCGCATTTACACTTGGACGGCGCAGTGAAGAGAGACAACTGCTGCATTTGGGAACCAGAAAATCCGCACGCTTTCTTAGAGGTTCCGTTGCATCTCCCAAAAGTGACGGTATTGTGTGGATTTACGGCATTATTTATTCTCGGCCCGTACTTCTTCGAGGAGTTAAGTTCTAGAGGTCCAGTGACATGCTCGTTCACCAGGCAGCGATATGCTTCGCAATTAGAGAACGAAATTGTTCCAACTCTGCAAGCCCGTCAGTGCCTTGCACGCACAAGACGGAGCTCCTCCACACATTGCACAGTATGATAAGGATATTCTTAGACGACATTTTAAAGAAGAACGTGTCATCAGCCTTCTTTTCCGTCATGCGTGGCCTGCCCGATCCTAAGACCTCTATGCGACTTTTGGTTTTGGGGACATTTGAAACATCTGATAAGTCGTGACAATCCAAGAACTTTACCTGATCTTAAAGACAGCATTTCACGCCAAGTGCGAAACATTTCGCCACAAACATTTCGGTCAGCTGTGGAACATGCCATCTTGCGATTTCAGATGGTATCTGAAAATGATGCCCATCATGTGGAACATGTTATGTCGTAATTTGTTTTTTTACACAAGTTCAACTTGTTAAACTACTATACACGTGTGGCTAAATGTGTAATTAGTTATTAAAACGCCTTCTGGTGGCGAAATTCGTAAACTCATGTGAAACAAATTTCCATCCCTTCATTACGTCCTCCACAAAATTTCGCACAATTTTGATGACTGGTTTCGCCTGTAGGTAGCTCTGCAAATAGGGTCCTATAATTATGGACACCCTGTACTATGAAAAAAACAGACATTCATTTAAGAAGTTTCAAGAAACATCGTGCACAAGACAATGAAGCTCAGTTCCCTTGGGACTTCAGGGATTCAGGCCTTTCAACAGATTCTCGGGCATTTTTGAAGCGTTTGTGCCACATTTTTATTTTGCGGCACTCATTGTACCGTTCCTGGAAGCTTTCTGAGATCATCCGAATATTTCCACGGAGAATGCTTAATATTAACGCAAACTTTAATACAAATTTCTTGCTCTTGCTCAGTTGTTTTGCTATACAAATACATGTTACTTATCCAATGACCCAATGATTATACAATGAAATCTCATGGTTACGGCATGCGATTATAGTTCACTCTCCTTGAGTGCCAGTTTACGTCAATGTCCCGCAAACCGTTCTTGTTATATGTTCAAAATAGCTGGATACTTTACGGACAGAACCCATGTCTTCAAAGGAAGGGATAGAAATACTTAATGTTATTCATTATACAATTATCGTATAATTGTCAGTGCATACAAATAATAGGAAGGACAACTGGGTTTTTGCAAGTACAGAATATGGTTATTGTTATTTATGTTAACCTAAATATATACAGTAGGTCATACAAAACACATTTACTGCATTTATTATATCAGAAATATTGAAAATAGTTTTTGCGTTTGCAACGAACATAGAGACATACTTCGAATGTAAACGAATAATTTCAAATGACCCAATGATATTTTAAGAAATCGCAATTTAACCAGCAAGTCGCAAATTAAGATTCTTGTAACTTCGTTTTTCTTATGAAACTAAACTCTTTTTACAAGAACTAAAGCATATAACATTCGTGCAAATTTAAAGCTACAGCACTTTATTAGGGTTAATAAATTATTTCCCTAAACTTATTATCTCAAAAGCGATATTGTTTAAGCGCAAAAGAAAAAAATACGAGAATTTAATAAGTACATCAAAATTCTGCTAAAAAAATCACTTTAAAAAAAAGTAATTTAAAAAGTGATGGTTGAAGTTTGCGAGAACCTAATTAAGTTATGAATTTTATGAAACAAATTTTTATATTTTTTTTACATGAACCGAATATTAGCTGTGGGCCGACGTTGAACCTGATGCATTCATTCTTATTAAAATTCTTTTTTTCTGCCACAGCCGAAGAATTCATAAAATTCATTATGCCTCGAGCTGGCTGCTGAAAGAATGGGTCGCGTCTTCGAAATTAATTAAATCAAAAACTGATCTAATGTTTGTCCTTTCATCGACACTTCATCAGAAAATCCTGGCTTTCATCTTTCCTCAGTAGCTTTAAAAATTTACAAGTAAAGTAAGAGGCATTAAATGGTAATACAGTTAAAACGAGCGCGCTTATAATTGATGGTTATCGCATGATTAAGCTAATGAAAGCGACGAGTAATAAGTAAGTAAGCGACTTGCCTAAAATAAAAGAAAAAGATACAAAGCCATCACAGTCCCCGTGTTCAACTCTTCTGTCTTTTAACATGGGAAAAGAGGTTTAAAAGTCTCTGGTAATAGTGTTGAATGTCAAGAATTTGAATGAAAATGCAGCAACATTGGGGTTTCCTCTTTCCAACCGTTTAATTTACATATCCTAGTGATTAAAAATGCATGTAGTGTCCGAATATTTTACGGAAGGTGTTTCTACCATGATCTGCTGGTCACTGTCGTCGAAACCAATTAACTTTCGCAAACAAACACCCAAACGAAATTGCCCGTAACTCCATTTTCTGCGCCAGTATTTTTCATAACTGACCGAAGTATGCCTTGAAGCTTTGGTGCCAAAGAAAGGATCACCTGCTGTCCTTACGGAGACTTTTAGCAATGGTGACTGAGAGACTCGTCTTTGTCTAGCAAATGATCATTAAGTGTTTGCATTTGTCCCCGAGATGTGACATTTCACTTTCGCTGCTACTTCAGGCATTCGTGCTGGTCTGCAAATTTTTCTGGAAAAAGGTGCACGAACCAAGTTTTTGAAGTCTTTTATATTTTATTGAGTGTATTGCTGATTCCTGCTCCCAAAATGCTTATCCCTTTGCTTTTACACATTTTTTATTTGGCTGAAAATGAATACTTGGCCATGATAGTATTGGACTACATTTATAACTTTGGTCAATGTCGCTTACTTTCACTGTTCCTAGTATTTGCACATTCAAATCGTTCAATTGAAGTAATGTACATAACCGTCTGTTAATTTACGAATTATATACGTAAAATAAGTGGCTATAGTACACCTCTGTCCAACGAAAGACAAATTGGGCGTGTCTAAATAAATATCCAACATTAATCGTTGAACACGGTTTAATTTTTATTATAATAAGCCCAAAACAGTATTATTGACCGAGGTTCTTTATGTAATTAATAATGAAATATTTTAATCAAAAGGGTTGTACAGATGAAGCTTATGATAAATTGAAGCCACAACGTCATTGATTTTGGCATTACACAGGCGATGATATTAGCATTATAATTATGTTACATGATGGAACCAATTTGGTACTGCTGGATCTAAATTTAACAGGATCTATTTGAAATTGACCAGCGCATGCATACCTCAAAGTAGCAGCGCGCTCCAATGTAAATGGTGATTTTTGAACAAAAAAAAAATACCAAACAAAACTGGCGCTAAATATATTTTATTGTATGCCTTAACACGTGATTTACAGTAAATATTCAAACTGAGAACCATTCTATGCCAACACGAAGAGAAGATAATAATAAACTGAAGATATACTTCAAACAAATCGTAAATACAAAGAAGAGGTATTTTATGCCAGCGCAATTCTACTCGACGAGAGGTATTTGCAGCAATGCGTTCAAACATATCAGCGGGGATGGATAAAGTAATGGTGCGGATTTTGTTCTTCAATGCGTTATTGGTGTTCGAATTGTTTTCGTATACACATTCTTTGAGATAATACCAGAAAAAAAATCTAGCGGCATTAGATTAGATGATCGAAGTACGCATAGTCCACATGCTATTCGTTAAGTCTACCTGTTTCCTTGAAATTCTGAACGGTATATTGTTGGCATATTCGGCACATTTGGGGTTGTAACCGTTACCTAAACGCCGTCTGAGTACACATTAAAAGAATTAGTCTTCAAATCATTTGTTATACATCGAACTGCAAAATGAATTGTGTCACGGGATTATGTCCTCACTAACACCGCTGTCCATCATATATAAAACGAAGTTTCTTCAGCGCCCGTTTCATAATGGTATCTTATATTTATGGAAGATATAATGGAAAATATGTGTTACAGGATCCATGATGGATTTAGAGTCACCCTAGTTATTAAGCAAAGAAGATTCTAGACCAACCACTGTTTTGTAGAATATAAAAGCAGGCGATAATTAAGGAAGAAATTTTCCATATGCCAATGATGATCGTAAGCAAAGTGCACCGTTTCACATCCAACAGCAACACCTTAGGGGCTCACACATGCCTCAATAATAATAGGATTTCATTTCGCGTACAAGGAATAAGATCTGGAAATCAATTCGGGACCCAACAGCGCTGTCTCTGCAAGGGCATATTGCAGTGACTCCGCAGGAACATCTCCCACAGTTAGGAGTCCTCATCTAGAGATTATCACCTTTTTGCAGTCCATGAGAAAATATCAGGTGGTCATGAGGTTTATAAGAGTGAAGATTATTCATCTGAAAAAAATTCTCGTGAAGTGATTAACCCTTAATCTTCAATTTCTCAAAAACAACTTAACATTTAATAAAAAGTGGAACTGCTCTCGATATTATCTCGAAGAATAAATACATGTAAGTAATTGATTTCCAAAAAGTATTAACAATAAATTTTAATACTGAGCTGTAAAAAATGAAATACTCATTGTAAAGATTCAAAATTTGTGTTAATATTTCACGTGTGACTCTTAATGTGTAAATACGGTATACAGGGTGAACATAAAGTCTTTAGCTGAAAAAGAAATTTAAAAAAAAACAAACTATGTCAGATAGTTTTTTGTATTATGATCACCATCTCAAAAAGTTTTTATACTGCTTGTATGGTAGGAACCGAAGCGATGTAAGTGTAGCTAACATCGGTCATATTGAAAATGGCGTCTATGAGAGAGAATGCTAAATGCGTTCTGAATACCAACCATAGGTAATTTATCAATAGGATGCTGCCCCGCATATTGGACATTATCAGTTCGTGAATTCCTCGATTCAACGATTCCTACAGCATTGCCCCCGCGTTCATCGGACATAACACCCTTAGGCTTTTTCCTGTGGGGATATGTTAATGATAAAGTGTTGGCTACACCAGTCCCCGATATAAACACATTGAAGGCAAGAATAACGGATGCGATATTGACGGTAACAGAAGATATACTGCGAATACCTGGCGAGAAATTGAATATCGTTTAGATGTTTCAGAGCTAACTGTATTAACGATGTGAAGAAAAACTTTGAGATGAAGATCATAATACAAAAAAAACGTATGTATCTATCTGACATAGTATTTTTTTTTATTAATTTTCTTTATCAGGTAAAGACTTTATGGTCACTCTGTATACTTATAATGCAAAAATGATGTTAAAATGTACGAGGGGTTATCAAAAATTAACGCCATTTATTTTTTAAAAGAAGAAATTTAGTCACTGTGTAAAAGTTAACATAGTCAAAAAGAAGGCTGAGTATAGGCACAGACATTGCATAACAAGAATTGTTCCTGCGCAAGCGCACTACGTGTAACCGGTCGTTTTAAAAATGGGCGCCGCTATAACATCGTCTACAGTGGAAGAACAGCGAGATGCTAGAGGGTTACTTTCCCAAAAGATAAGAAACCCGCGGAAAATTCATGAGGAAATGGTAGAAGTTTACGGTGCTGATTGTCTGGGCTATTCAATGTGTGCAAATGGTATAAAGTGCTTCGGGAAATAAGAGTTAGCCTTGCCGATAAACAGCGTTCTGGGCGGTCTGCGTCAGCACAGCACCAGCCATTATCGAGGACATTAACCGTCGCATTTCCTTGAAAGAAGTGAGTGAAACGTTTCACAAATCTTATGGATCTGCATGGGTTATGATGCATGAGAAGCTTGGATACAGCAAAGTGTGTTCGCGTTGGACTCCAAAAAAAAATAATAATAATAAATCTAACACCAGAACAGACCGGCAACAGAATGGCGTGCAGTCTGCAACATCTGCAGCAGCACAACCAGAGGAAAATGCGTTTCTGAACGGCTTTGTCACAGAAGATGAGTCCTGGGTCTTGCACTTCACACCTGAGCCAAAACTGCAAGCATGGTGTGAAAGCATCCACATTAATTACATTTAAAGCAAAAAATTCAAAGTTTCTCCTTCAGCTCGGAAGATTATACTTACAGTTTTTTGGGATACGCGAGGCATCCCAGTCACAGAGTTCCTGCCTCGTGGGCCAACCGTCAACGCCGCTACCTGTTGTGAAACGTTGACTAAACTGCGGCATGCAATTCGGGATAAACGACCAGAAAGAACGGGAGGGATTAACGCCCTCGGACTACCACCTCTTTGGTCCCATGAAGAGATTTCTGTGTGCTTAGAAGATTGACACTGATGAGAAACCCAAATACCTTCATAAGTTGGGTATTCTGAAAGTTGTGCAGCTTTGGGATAAATGCCTAAATCGTCAAGGTGCCTATGTGGAAAAGCAGATAAATACATGTAGTTTCAGGTGCACTTAGTTGTATACCTGTATGTTTTGTAATTTTCTTTGAAAAAATGACTGGCGTTACTTTCTGATATCTCCTCGTCAAATTTTCAGATACAGAGATAGATATATTGCATATGAAAACTTTGTCGGTGTCATTTTGTATTGTTTGAGAGTTGCCAGGAAAATCAGTGTCAGTGAGCTTCATTTATCAAAAGTTTCTTAAGCTTTTATGAATAATTAAAATTGCAATTTAATTTAATAATTAAATTGTTTTCATTGATTAAAATTGTTTAGGAGAGCCTTTTAAAATTCTGATTTAATTATTGCTTTGCAGCAGCTTAAATTTCAATCTGTAAAATTAGAATTCCGTTGAAATATTAAATGGACAGTTCATGTTACCTCATCCGTCGGGATGGTTATCTATAAACCAAACTACTTGACTCAATTCGTCGATTCATTACAGAAGAACCTAAGAGAAAATAGAAACTTTTTCCCAAATATATTGCAAAATTTATCTTGCTATAAATTTTCAATTATTTGCTTCGAGAAAATATGCTTAGCCTTTTACTCACTTCTAATTAGCTTTCACTCATGGGGATAATTGAGACGGCGGAAGAAAAAATAATAATGATAAACATTCAACGTTACTTAGGGATTTGAAACCGCAAACATTTGCTTAGATAGTTAAAACTATCCAACCAAGCAGAGTGCCGCTTAAATTTTTCAAAGATCTCTCCAAACCTTTTCATTTATATGTCTGAACGTTAGAAACATTAAAAAAAACAAACTCTTTCACTATTCACAATTAATAACACAATTAGCATAGGAGGAATGTAGAAGAAAAGAAGGACGAATCACAAGAACTTTGGAATAAAATTAACATTGATGATGTTTTAAATAACTAGCATCCAAAATGGTCGTCTTTTTGCTTTCTAGAAAGCGTCCACGGTTTCCGAGATGTCAAATGACAAAGCAGCTATCAAGACTGATCAATACAATTTAACATCGATAAATCAAGTGTTATTAAGGTTAAAAGCGCGTTCTACCAGGGTCAAAATTTAAATGATGGAAGGAAAATTTAAATATCTATTACAATAATGCAGACGATCGATAATGGTTAATATTTTGGTTCTCGAATATGTGAGCTTAAACTGCTCCAAAGGTCGCATAAAAATAATTTTTCAAGAGAAACGTCTAAGTCCACTTTGGGACGGATGTTAAATATCATCATCCTCTTTCTCTATGGCAGCTGGACTATGAAATGGTTAATAAAAGACAAACTAAGGAAAAACCGGAAAGTAAAGGGAGTCGTTGAACCCCATGGCCACCGTTTCGGGTCATAAAGGGAAGCTGGTCGAAATTCACACAATTTTTTTTTTTTTTTTTTTTTAATCAGAAAGTACAAAAATTATATCTATAAAGAAACGTGCAATAGCAATTTAAATTTTTTGAAATAGAAGATAAGTAGCGGGATTACATGGACCTTCCAAATGTCATAAAACGTTTTTATTGATCAGTCAATTATTATGGAATATGATATTGGATGTTAAAAGCTAAACAATATAACCGAATTTATTTTAATTTAACTATGCGTTATGACTCCAATTTGTAAGCATTTTGTGCCACTGAAAGCACGATTATGAAGGAGATTTGCATAACAAATACAGGTGAACCTTGTTATAACGAACAGCTAGGGACAAAAAATTCGTTATAACTGGGATAAAAAAAACGATAAAAAACGCTTAAAAATTATTTATTTCCAAAATATGACAATACAGCTGCATGTTTTTTACGTTAGACTTTTGCAAGCAGTTTTGCAATGTGTGCTTCAATGTCATCGATTTTACCTAAAATGGAATCGGGAATATTTTCTTTCGACTGATAAAAATGTTTTTAAATTGAAATTGCTAATAAAGCAACTGTCACTTCATTTTCATCATCAGACGAAGAATCCTCAAAATCAAGTCTTGAGGCTGCATATTATTTTCCAAAATATCTGGATCAGTTAATTCATGAGCCACCATAAATTATTTTATTTTTTCTCTATCTGAAAGTTGATAAAGTTGGTCGAGATAGTCCGAACTTTTCTGCAATAACCTTTTCTTTTCACCATTTTCTACGCATTTTAAAACTTTAAGCTTAAAATAGGGTAAATTGTTTTCTTTTACTAGCCATGTTTGTAACGTCCAGACAAGTGAGAATGTGGGATTCAGATAGAATGAAAACCCGTTTCCTGTGGGGTTTTTTCCTCTCACGCTTCACATGCTTGAATGTTACGAGCAGCGAACAAAAATTTTTATTCGTTATAACGAGGAGTACGTTGTATTGAAATTCGTTATAACGAGACTTTTTTGCAGTTACAATTTGCTAGGTCTTCAAAAATCCTGAATAAGCGGCCCAATCCCCTGCCCGAGAAATAAATTAAATGAAAAACAAGTTTTAACACTTTTTAAGAATTCGAATTTTAAAACTTTTTATACTGGATTGTGTTTTCACCGGAAAGAATCAGTGTTCCAAATTTGGAGTCGCTTAAACAATAGGAAATGGGTGAAAGATTGATTGCAAGATTTGAACGAAACAATCGGAAAGTGTATAAAAATGTCCATCTGTTCGTTCATCTAGAATAATCAATAAATTGCTACGAGTAACACGATAGAATCGTTTATTTCTTCCAACAATTATTTCCTAGAAGCACATCTTTCTTCATCCATCAGCGCTTTATAAATCAAACAAGAAATTAATCCCCCGAGGAGAGTATACGAAACCAGTGGAAGCCCTGAGTCCATTTCTTTTTTTACCCCTTTTATCCGCACTTTTTAAAACCCATGTTTTTTTGTTTAATCAAAAAATTGATTTTCTGTAACCTAGTATTTAGAAAATGTGAAAGAGCTCTATCGTCTTTCGTTTCTTATCATATCCGATCGAATCACATATCGCATGCCCTACGTTCCCATTTGAAAACGTTAATAATTCTAAAGACCAGGTGGCTGCTACCCCCACAACTCCGATCCCACTGAGATAATTTGGTTCAAGCTTCATAATAATGTAGATCTTGCCTAGAGGAAACGGTTTGTCGAATTTCCCCTCTTACATACCTATATACCATATAGATCAGATCAGAGATGTCCCCTCTAACTCCCATCCCTATAATTCTGTCCCCAATCAAAAGCAAACTAAATAATGTAGTAGGACATACCCATGGTACGCTATATTTCGAATTTCAACCTTCTACGTCAAAAAATGTAGAAAATAATTTTTAAAGGGGACATGACAGACTGACAAATGGACAGATGGACTAACAAATGTAAAACTAATAAGTAGCCCCATTCTTCTGCTAGTTAATAATACTTTTATTATAAAAAAGAATGGAAAAATTATTTCATAGAAAAATACGACTGGAAAGTGCGCAATGGATAGCAAGGTACATAATAAGATAGGTAATATTACTCTCGATATAAAGTGGAAAACAGCAGTTCAAGCAACGATCAACGACCAAACTAATAAGAATTGCTAAGATCCAAGAAGGACGTGGAAGAGTCACCTAATAAAACAGGATGTATGGATAATTTGCATTTCTTAGAGCTCAGAAAAATAATTTTGTATAAATTGTGATAATAAAATACTGTGTATCAGATAGTTTGTGTAAATAACTGTAGGCGGTTATTTTAAGGCCGCCTTCTGAAATTTCGTCATAAATTTGCTTAAGTATTTCACATCAAGTGGTTCTTGAATCTCACTCAAAAGGGAAAATGATTCATAAAGTAAGAAAACTTTTATTTGTTTTACCAAATATGACAAACTTTTATGGCTCGGATAAAAACGAATCCCTGGATGAACGACGAGTCCCCAGCTCGAGAGAAATGTTTTTTATAGCTATGGCCAGAAATCGAAAAAAAAAACCCAAACTTGATGGATAAAAATCGCATCCCAAAAGCAATAAATAACTTTATAACGAAATGGCAACTTGCATTACTTTTCAATCCCGCAGTGATTTCCAGGTCGTTTATGACATCACTTCTTTTTTCTCTGAATGCGAATGTATTCTTCTGGTTCACGTCAGCTCGAATCAAGAGTCCAGATCCGCTAAAGAATATTCGTGAATTTTCCTAAAAAAAAGAAAGCTTCGAACGAAATTCTTCAAACAAAAAGTAAAAAGCCAGGTGAAAAGATGGATTGTTTTCCCATAAAAAATTCTTTTCCTTTATTGTGGAAGTTGTCAACTATGGCTTCTGACTTGTTTCCTAGCAGCACTTGTCACAACAAGAAATTTCGTCTTTTTTATCTACCGTTCACATAAAGGAAATAAAAACTCAGAAGAAAAAAATGGAAATAGAAATAAAATTACTAATTGCTCTGAAAGCGATACACTGAGTTGAAGCAACGGTTCGGGGTTTAAAGGAGAAAATAAAATTTATGGCTGACATAAAAACCTTCGACTGCACAATAAATCAAACATTCTGTTTAAAGAGGCAAAAGTCGAGGTATTTCTGATAATGAAAGAAGTTATTTACAAAAGATACGTTAAAAAGTAATAAGAAACACGTTTCAGTGAAATTAATTCTGATCTTGACAGTAGGATACAAGTTTGTTTATATTAAAAGCTTTATCAGGATGCTAAATATGGTTTAACACTATTTATTTCCATTGGATGTTATTATCTTTTATGTCGTGGCGAAGAATTTTTATTGATAGTGAGTTCTGCACAGGATTAAATGTAATATTGTAATGCACAGCGTGATCACGGAGCACAAATTTCCTGTTCTAAAATTCAGGTGCGTGAAATGCAGATACATAAAAACTCCGTAACAGTCTATCTTCAATAAGTACTCGTATATATTTCAACGCGGCATACAAGATCCTTTTGAACCGTTCTGTCAAATTTGATACAAGGTACTGTATATTGGAAAACGTTTTAAGAATTGGAAATCTATATGAAGAGTACTAAATACAAATAACATTTTGCTCTGAAAACTCTGTGGAACTCAACACAACTCGTATTTGCAGCAGCACTTTCCAGCTTATATGATATGGTGTAAAGATGTTGCGGATGTTGTCCTTTAATGCGTTCATGGTCTTCGAACTGTTTTCGGATACGTATTATTTGAGAAAGAAATCTAGTTGCGTTAGATCAGGTGATCCAGATTCCACTACTGTAAGTGATTTAGTATTAGGTTAGGTTAGGTTAGGTTAAGTATAGAAGATCTTTAACAAGACTGATGGACATTTTCTAGCACTGTATAAAACTAATTACTCGTCCCTATTTTAAGAAATATAACTGATTTAGTAATTTTGACTTGTTCGGCGCATCTCTGGTTGCAAACGGTTTTCTTAGTGCCGTCTGAACACTTTTGAAGGAATTACTCTTCAAATAACACTCCACCATGAACACCCTTTGTTGTACAAAAACTCCATTTTGCATTGTGTCACGTGATTGCATCCTCACTAACACCGCCATATACCATGCATATGAAGGGTATACACTGTGCGAATTTTAAAATGATATTAATGGAAGATATGGCGGAAAATATAGGGTGTAGGATTATAGAATGATCCTGTCATCTCAGGCTGTTTTGACACGGCATTTACCAGTCAAGGGGAAGCATTAATAAAAAACCGAATTATTGGGATTTAATTACTGATTATTTCTTCCTGGTTTCATAAACTAAAATTCGAGCAGCTTTTTTGATCACGCTAAAAGATAATTTCAAGCAAACATGAACATGATTATTTGTCTGGCAAAAGCAATTGGATGTGAATTCTAAAAAAAAATTAAAATTTTAATTAATTAATAAAAACCAACCAATGATATTGAACTAAACTTTATTTTCCAAAGTGCGTGCAGTTTCACGAGATTGAATAGAATAGACTAAAAATTGTACAAAGCTTTTTCTAGCTTAAGAAGGATTCTCTTTCTTGATTTATAGCAAAGTCAATGGAATTTAAGTTGATGAGTTCAATGGATGCCAGTTTAAGGCATGTGAAATACAAGCTGAGATCTCTGTCTCCCAAATTTGCTATGAACCTTGCTTTAAAGCTCTATTTCCACGAAAGAGTGCAAGATATTATTTCTATTCCCTCTTACCCAAAAGTTTATAAAGAATTGCTAAGTAGTCAAGATGAACAGTGGAAACATTATCAGAAGGGGGGACTACTAAAACAACATTGTGTCATTGTAATACTTCTCAGACTTATTCGTCATTAGCTTAAATGTAGTTATGAATGTAGAAAAAAAAGTAAAACCAAATAATAAATGAAAATGTTGGAATCATTTTTTAAAAATACTTGATCATCTACTCTCATAATATGCCGTCGCTATTAACAAAAATATTTTTAACGACTTCCTAAATCGTAAGTCCCATTTTATAAATTAGAATTATTTATGAGAATAAAGTAAACACATCACTTAATCACATTCAAATGCGAAGAAACTATAGCTGACTAAATGATGTGCTTCATTGGAATTAAATGACATTACAATCATTAAATAGCTAAATTCATTATAATCTCTACGAATGCGATTTTACAAGCTCGAAAAATTTCCAAAGAAATCTAAATGAAAGGACGGCTGATTGATATAAATCGATGGAAGGCAATGGCGTGAGGGTGCGTTTAAAGGTCAAATCCAACTCCCAATTGCAAGCGCAAATGAAAACGCTGCAAAAATTTTTATCCTTCTACACTAAACGGGCTATCTAATGTTCTTATAATATTTTTATTAAATGAGATATTTGAACTAAATTATAACCTCATTAAGTAATAAACACCAGGCCATGACTTAACGTAAATTAACAGATTGATTTCAATGAGATCTTGCGACACTAATATACACATTCATAAAATAATACTTTTAATGCATTCATCTACGCATTTATATATAACACATTATATTTTAATAATATAGTGCTGGGCCTTGCATTGCTCTTAAATTAAATAAAAAGAGACGGATCAATAGTGAAGCAGTACGAGTAAAGTTTAATACCGATCTGTATTAAATTCTAGGCGTATTGCTTTACTCTCAACCCGTCTGACTTTCTTTATTTTACTTTTTCCATATAAATTGTCCGTAACAACTCAATATTGTCTTCCTTCAGCTATGTGCACCTTCGCTACCGGTATGGCAGCCTCTCATGGTCCACTTGAGCGAAGTCTTGGATATTTGATGGACAACGTACTGACGTCAACTTCACCGTTAAAGGATAGTTAAACAATGCCAAATGATTTGGTATAAGGCATATACAATTTTGACGTTTGATGGATGCTTACTACATTATCAGGTCCAATAAACTCGCCCCTGGAACGATTTTCTGGGAGTGCGTAGCATGCAGCCTGAAGAGCAACTTGCAATGCTTCGAATTTTGCGAAGTCCGTTCGCGCAGGGGTTTCTTCAAGGTTCGACAGGTGATAATCAAAAAGGGCCAAAATGGGGAGTCAAGGGAGATGGTTCAGTATCTCGATGATAGCGGATGTTGTTTCTCGATTCGTATGGAGACGCGAATTATTGTATTGCAGGAGTATACGTTTCGCCCATTTCCCTAGCTGCTTTTTTTGAACTGCGCGACGGAATCTACGGAGAGTCGGCACATACATGGTGCTGTTAAAGGAGTTCCCGGGTTGCAGCCAGTCGATGGGAATGATGCACAGTTGAAGAGATTCCAAGTATTGAAAATTTAATGAGGAGGCCAACATTTATATGGCTTCCAAGAAATTAGCACAAAACCTACAAGAGACAAGAGCATGAGAGAGATGTGGCTTTGATATTCTCGGAAAACATTTCTCCTCGATGCAATTTAAAAAATTTTAAAGAGCAACAAAACAAAATTTTCACCACTTAATTATCATATATGAAATATTTCCTGTATGTATCTCTTAAAATTTTACAAATAAAAGTCGATGAAACTAAAGGTTCTTAAAAAATAACCTATTGCAACTTAAAGCCGAAGAAAATTATAAATAAGGTGACAACCTCAAAAGTGGCACGTGGCTTATTACAGAAACAAATTGTGTCTAAGTAATGTAGCAATTCTTCAGTGAAGAAGGCTACTCACTATTAACCTTAATCCACATCCAAGAACTTCCGAATAAACCCAGATAATCTTCTTCTTTCTCGCGCATCTCAAGATCCCTATTAAATTCCTTTTGCCGCCTAAGAATAAACCAAAAGCGCTTTCGACTTAATCCTCTTCCCAGTCAAAATAACGAAGTAATGGAGTTTGGTATCTCAAAACTTTTCTTCTTCAAAATATTACACTCATCAAAACAAAAATTATTTCCAACTCTAACAAAATTAAGTTATAAATTCTACTCCCCTTTGCTTAGAAATTCGAAGCTTAAAACGGTAATGTAGTTTACATAAAGTTGTTTCGATTTCTAAAAACTTTTTCGGTTTTTCTACAACATAGTTCTTTCTCCACTAAATCTTCAATGAATACGTAACTTAAATACTTTACAAAAACTTTTTTATTCTATTTGTATAGCATGTAGTCTAAAGGAATTGTATTGTTAAAGCCTGCGATGGACCAATGAAAGCAAAGAAAAGGAAATTCGTTGTCAGCGCCAAAGCGTGAAAGGAACTGATTTCTCTCGAGGTAGACGCATTTCCATTTCCAGTCACAACAACGGCTTCCGTCGGATATAAATAAATCCTTCTCTGCTTAAGGATGGCTTGAATTACTTCCACAAACACAGCGCCAACTTCAATACATAGAAGGCGATATAATATTAAAAGGGGAACAACTCAGAAAAAAAAAGTAAATGGGAAAGCAAAATTCATACGCCAGATTATATAGATACAATATTATTAGATAAACCTGTGACCTTTAGAACACAGAAACAGAGAAAATAGAATGAAAAAGAGACGGGCTACCTTTCTTAAATGACTCCATAAATGCTACATAAGGCCTACCAAACTTTTTATTTAACCCAAATTTCGTAAGACAAGAGATTAAACTCATGCTATATTCTATAAATGTATATTGAAGATAATTTGTAACCTTTTTAAGAAATTTTCATATATCACTTTTTCCATTAATCTTCATTACAGCTGTATTTCATGCTCAGATTATTTATTAAACCAAAACAATTGAAATTGGATAGAAATTCTTAAATAAAAATACTTTGTCTTCTTTTCAAATCCAATATTTTGTCATATGTATAAAATACTACTGAGGTTATTTATTAAACCTTTCTTTATCGCCTTATTTCTGCGTAACTCTTATCTTAAGAAGAAAATTCTTAACTCCTTAAAATCTTAATTTTATTGTTAATATTTATGTTCACCACAGAAAATTACATTTAGAGTTCATTAACTAAATTATGATGTAGGTAAGATGAAAGAAAATCCAATTATTAAATCAGAGATTCTCTATGAGTGTTCAGAAAGAACATGCAAGTGCCCAGAAATTAAAGAAAAGAGCTCTCACCTTCACTAATTAGTCGAAAAACGTCAAATGATCACCACCTACACCTCACTCCCTATTCACCAACCCACCTGCTCTGTATCTCAATCACAGTTTTGTTAGTCAGAAAATTGAAAGTTTCGAGTGGTAGGTTGGCAGAAAATTTATCCTTATCAAACAAAAATCTCGAACGCCCTGGAGCAAGTTTAAACATGCAAATTAAAATATTATTCGCTAACATAGCTTCATTGTTACATTATTAATTATACATTTCTTTTAAAAAGGACTTCCACTATGATGTGTAAATGACGTAGCCCTTGAATTTAAAGTGGATGTAGAAAGAGACATGACCATTTTTTGCTTGCTCTGACGGACTGAGCTCCTTGCAAGTGTGCAATCGATAAAAGACCAAGAAGCCATTCATTCTTGTTACTTCAAGGCAATCTTTAATGGGATCCTTCTCAAAATTACTCAGTAAATTTCACCTTCTTTTTAAGAACCTCTCTTAGACTTCCCCACTTAAGAAAGCAACGAAAGCAAAATCATTAATCAATTTTTTAATCAAAAAAGTGAATAGTTAAAAAGAAATCTTAGAAAAATATCTTAACGAGAAAAATAAATATTAGGGCAAAACCCCAAAAAACATATTTATACTTGATAACTCGCTTTATTATGAAATGCGATTCCGTAGATAGAGGTTTATTAAATATTTTAATAAGAGCGTTCCTGGTAATAAGAGTGTTACTGCTATTAACCTTATCTCTAAAAAATAGGACAATATAATTTCATCATTGCACAATTTTTATGACCAAAATGTTACTGCTAAACTTAAAAAAAAAATTAGTCTTAAATTTTTTTAGGAGTCGTTTCTTCTTTAATCCGTAATAAGAACTACACGCTATTTCCAAAGAAATCCACCACAGAGGATAAAATTCGATTTGTTTTTCTTTTTTGGCAGGAAAAAACAGATATAAAAACTCTAACAACGATTTGGTTTTTTTTTTGTATAAACAGTAATTATATTATTTTTACGAACATAATCCCATACTAAATGGCAGATAATTTAATAATTAATTATAAATTACAAATATATAAGTCTTTCATCAAATTAAAGTTACAGTTATCTCTTCTGGACACAAAGTTCTAATCATAAAAACTTTCGACCTTTCCTTTACTGTTGGTGCCATTGAGTCCCAAAATCTTACAATATTACGTACAATAATAGTAAATTTACTAAGAAATCGATTTCGTGGTAACAAACGGAGGTTCAGCTTTCCAAAAAATATAGATATTAAATCCCTGGCAACAAGAAATTGGCTGTTCAGGTGTTAGCTTGAGTAATGCCTTATTTGATGGAAATAATGAAACGATCTGTGAACTTTAGGATCTATTAAAGTAGTCTAAACTCTTTAGTTTGTTAATTATTAATCACATGTTAATTATTAATAATGAAGTCTACTAAAACATTAAAGAACAATGAATTTAATGACTAACACATTTAACGCCGTGTGGAGTGCGAAGTCAGGAATGAAAATTTCTGATTCAAGAGCTCTTTAACTTTTGTATTTATTTATTTTATTTCTTATTTATTACAATTGGATCCAATACGTCCATCCAGGGCCTGTATGGCCAGAGGCCGACGAGCTGGGTCCCTGGATGGACCTGGATTGACGACTGCTATATGATGGTCGCAGCAGCCGGGGGAGGGGGGGGTTGAAGTTGAACAATCGTGTCTCGCTGATGGTCGCCCGTCCAGTGTGACTACCCGTGCCTGGTGTTGCTTCACTTACAGAACTTGTGTGCTCAGTGAAAGCCCACCAGACCAGAGCCCCCCCCGTCAAAGGTGGGAGAAACTTACGTAGAGAATCGCTTTCGAAGAAAGATAAGACCACAGAAAATTGAGAATGAAAAAATATGCCGACAGTCTTCGAAGAAATTTGAATCCGCGATTTCGAATGTTACAATCGGTCGCATTTTATTTGGACCATCTGAACCTATAATATCTCTAGCAGCTATTTCTACACAAACAGGAGAGCTAAGTTAATCAAAAGTATGGAAACTTAAAAAGAAAAAATGCCTTAAGGTTTTTCGTTAAAATCAAACATTTGTGTTGTTTGCCCTTTAATTGCAAAAACACGCAAAGAGTTGCTTTCTAATCCGATTACACACATTACAAAATGCTCAAAGAAACAATTAGCGGGAAATAACAGGATCTAAGCAAATGCACGATAAGACAAATGCTTGAAGCGGAAATGATTGGAAACATTTAAATAAAATAAAATCTATGAAAACTTCAGATTACAAGTAAAACCATAACACTAGCTTTATCCAAAGAAGGCCTAAGAAAAGAAATAAAATTAACGTCTTTCTCTCCATAGATTTAATTGAGACATCAACTTAAGTGATTCAACTTAAGATAATTATTATCACTCAAGAGTACTCAACCTTCAAAGTTCTCACGAATCTCTTGAATCAAGTAGGAACTCATTCGTGCACAACCTTCGAGCTAAGCGAAGTGACAAGCAGGTGAAAAATTAAACTGCAGCAGCCTTTTTGAATTAGTGCTGAAGTCGGTTAGCTCCAACCATCCATCTACAGTGTTAGTGTTGTGATAACGAGGAACAAGACAAGCAAGCGTACTCAGGCCCCTTTAATAGTTTGAATGTCTTTCTGTGATAGCGCTAACTGCATTCGTCTAAATCAATTCAAATGGAAGGACGGAGGAGAGGCAAAGGTTTCAACAAATGAAGGAAGGCCGTTAACGATGCTTGCTTAACAGCTTCACCGTGTCTAAAGGAAATGTGCCTTGCAAACAAAATCCGTGTTCCATTTGAACATTTTCACCTCTGCTTTTCAAAGATTACTTTTGCTCCAGAATGGCTAATGTCCGTGAAATTACAGGCGGCAATAATATGGACCTGGGAGCAAAATGCGAAAATTACTTAAACGGTAGATGTCACGCTTATGTCCTCCTATTCTGCTAAATAGATATGAAAAATTGAAAGAAACAAATAAAAATTATCTAGAGCTTAGCTATATCGCACTTTAGAAGCTTCATTATCTTTCACACAAAGTGCGCAAAATTTTATCAATTCGTATCACGTTTGTATCATCTAATGATGCTTTAAAACAAAATTGTATTCGCTCATTTCCTTAATTGGAAACTTCAGATCATATGAATAAAAAACGACCACTAGGTTTTTTTTTAATATAAAAATTTCTATAACGCACCTGCACTTCTCACAACCTTATTTACCTGTTACATCGCAAGATTTGCCAGAAACAATATGTTGGAGAAACGGGTAATACCATACGTACTAGATTCGTCAGCCATAAGTTCGAAACCCATGTCGCTAAACACTTTAATTCCCCTGGCCACTCTTTACAGGCCATCAGCCTTTATATTCTTCGTAGTAACTTCCATAACAAAAAAGAAAAAAAGCAATTCGGCTCTTTTCTTATTTGGAAATTTAATTCCCTCACCCCCAATGGCATTAACTATTAACAAAGGCACTATTCCTTCATTACCTTTCCCATATACAAAGGCACTATTCCTCTACAACTTCAACTATTCCCTAATATGTCGTAGACTTTCTGGGCCCTTTCCTTTCTTTTTATCTTTTCTCAGTTATTTCCTCTTTTTAATCTTCTTTAACAGTTTTCCTCTTCTATGTTCATTTTATATCCGTCCCTATTTTGTAGGCTTTCTATACTCCTTTTTTCAGTGACCTTTGACCCGTAGCTCTTTTATACGTAGCCCTATCATCCCTAACCTTTTTGTTAGTTTCAGGATTCCCACTGAAATTCTTAATCCCATTTCCCTGATTTTCCTTGACATCGACAGTCTCATTTCCCTGACAAAATCGTAATTTTTTTTGAAACATTTTTCTAATTTGAGATCATCCATCGTAATTCGGTTTATTAGTTAGTTATTCGATTAACATAACGTCTCCAGTTAAATCTATTTCCCTGACATTTCCCAGAATAAGTCTCATTTCCCTCACAAATGCATGAAAGTGGCCCTGCTTCCCTGACTTTCTCTATAACTTTTTATTTCCCTAACATTCCCTGACTTTCCAGAATGTAGGAACCCTGTAGATTCTGCCATTTTAATTCTGTATGTGTTTTCCTAATGCATTTTTTTCGCCGCCCTCCTATCACCTCCTATTTGTCCTCTTTTCAGTCCTATCCCAACACGTCTCTTAATTTCCTGGCATCCCATTGACTCCCTGGTCTCTTCTAGTATTTCAGCCAATACTGTCTTACTAATCCCTATGCTAACTATATATAAAGTCGTCCTTAAGTATTCCTTTCATAACTTCAGGATTATTCTTTGCTTTTAGAGACATTCTCTTTGCTTTGATAAAGGATAGTCTTTATCCGAAACGTCAGCTTTTTATTTTGGTTTTATTTATTAATTATAATTTTTTATTTTATTAATTATTATTTATTTATTTTTTAATTAAATAATAACTTTTATTGTATTCCAGGGTTTTTATGTCTCGTCCTTCTCTCATATATTATATCCGTCTATAATGCACAAAGAAATTTAGAAAGCAAAAATAAATAAATAAATAAAAACACCTACATTAGAAGTATGTGCAGCATCCGTATTTGGATGGATGGATGGATTTCCAGCTCGCTTCTTCCCCTTCCAGGAGACTAGCTGATTGGGATGAAAAGATGATGGTGAAAATAGACAAACACAAACATCAATGCCCATGGCGGGATTCAAACCCGCAACTCGCTGGTTATGAGAGCGGCAAGACCTGCGCCTCAACGCTCTCGGCCACCGAGCCGGCTATCCATATTTTCAAAATCCATATATATCCATCCATTTGGTATAGCCTGAATTAGTTCTTCAAGTGGCTGCAAGAATCCCCAGCTATCATTCGCAATGGATAGTTTCGCAATTATAATTAACGAATAAGATGGAATTAATTGAAAATTCTTATTTCTAAATTATTGGGCTTCTAAAAATCTAATTTTGATACGTCATAATTTATTAAGCATACACAAAAATTTATAGGTCGCCTAGAGCCACTGTCGCATAAATTTATAGGTCGCATAAATTTATTCTTTAACGTGGGAAGACGATTCTTGAAAGCGAATTTTGACACTTATATCAGAACGTTGAATGAAAACATAGCAACACTGGAGTTTTCTTTTTTCAACGGTGTAACTTCAAGTTCGAAGATAGTGTAGCTGTTAGCCATAGAAGGCAATGCTAGTGGCTGTCAATTACACGAAAAATACGTATTTATAAGGGGATATCTAAATACGTATTTTTCGTGTACTTGACAACCGCTAGCACTGCCCTCTATGGCTAACGGCCACACTATCTTCGAAAACAATTTATTTCTCTTCAACGAAAACTTAGTGCTAAACCTGATATCATTTGAATTTTCAGAAAAACTGTCACTGTTTGAATGCATTTCTGCCAATTACTACTACGATTAATGTGTACTGATATCACCAATCAGGCTAGGAGGAAAGGGGAACTTTTTTGACCTGGCGTAGAGGCATATACTGGGTGACAATAAATTATGGCAACTCACTGTGTACAAATTTTTTAATCCAAAAAACGAAAAGTAAAGCAATTGACAAGTAATAAATAGAACATGGTCCCTTGGTAATAACATGTTCATTCGGTTTCGAAGTGGGCTCCTTTGGCGGCGATACAAAGCACCAAACGTGTCTTGAAATTTTCAGCAATGGGCTGCAAGTCGTCGGGCGACAATCGGTCCCATTCTTGGCACAGGGACTTCTTCAGCGATTCCAAACTGTTGTGGCGTTTAGCACAGGTCCTGGCTTCCAAGATCGACCATATGCTGTAATCCATCGGATTGAAATCCGACGAGTAGGGCGGCCACTGCTGAGACGTAATGAAATCCGGAAAATGGCTCTTGCACCACTCCTGCGTCATTTTCGCTCTGTGAGCTGGTGCAGAATCTTGTTGAAAAGTCCAATCCGAATTGCCGAAATGCTGCCGAGCCCAAAGAAGTACCACAGCCTCGAGAATGTCACGACGGTAAATCGTTGGTTGATTTTGATTCCTTGGTCCACGAAAACGAGAGGTGTCTGGCCAATGGCGCAAATTCCGCCCCAGACCATCACGGACTGCGGATTTTGGCGACGTTCGATGACTGCAGAGGTGCCGGGTGCCTCTGCTGACCACTCTCTGTCGTTTTGGTGATTGTGTGCCTGCTCCACAGTGGAGAGCTTCTCGTCTGTGAAGAGGATGCGCTTCCATTTCTCACCTGCGGCCCGACGCTTGAGTTGGCGGCATCTGTGGAGCCGTACATGCTTGTTTTCGTCTATGAGGAGCTGGACTTTATGGAGCTTGTAGAGCTTCAGTTTGAGTTCCTCTGTTGCCATTTTCCGCACCGATTCGCGGTAGATTCCGGTCTCACGAGCGATTTGTCTCATTGAGACCCTCGGATTTAGCTGGACTCGCTTTTTGATGATTTTGCCGTTCCTGGACGTGTTGGTGGTACGCTTTCTTCCTCTTCCTGGACGTTCGCCTTCATGGCCAAGCTCTTTGAACCGTTTGACCGCTTTGGAGACGACGTCTCTATCAACAGTGAGCAAACGAACAATTTCACATTGACGCTTTCCTTGACGAAACAGCTCCAAAATTGCACTGCGTTTACTTGACATTTCAAAACACACATCAATTAACTCATAATAAGTTGAAACATGGACGACTTGCCCAAGAACATGCAGTGATTGCAATGAATTAAAAATTATTTGGTGTCGCTTTAATATATTCGCGCCTAATATACAGGGTGTAAATTTTAAGTTGACAAAGCAGAATAACTCGAAAAATAAGCTTCACACGAAAAAATGCGTATAATCCAAAGTTGATTATTTTCGAGGGGGCATCTGCTGGTGCTAAAATTAGCCCACCCCCCCCGGCCCCTGGGGGTGGGGCGGGGGGCAACTTTAAAATTTCAAATGGGAACCCCTATTTTTTATTGCAGATTCAGGTCCTACATAAAAAACTACGTACATTTTGTCTGAAACATTTTTTTTTATTTTTGGTAGATGGCGCTGTAATTCAAGAAAATCCATTTTCTCATTTTTGCGTGGAAATGGTTACGGAGAAATAAAAAATACTTATTTACTTCGTAAATTTTGCCGCAAAGTTATTATTTTATTATTTTTTGCCGCGGATTAGGATAATTTTGTTTTGTTTCGTGGTCATGAGGCCACACAACTTTATAATTATCAAACAAATCAACTGATTAGCTAACTAACTAACCGAACATCCTACGTACTAACGAGTGAACTCATTAACTAACAGAGTAAAAAAGTAAAAGACTGTGTAAAGATGAAGTTATTCCCGTTTAAGATTTGGTGGTCCTTAAAAGGACCGATTGTTTTCGTTTTATTTTTTCTTATTTGCAAATACTTGCAAGTAAATGAATTTCGGGGTGCTTGTATTTCCAGTGAGTCCCCTCGCCTCTCACTTTCGGCCTGCTTGTTGTCCTTAAATCCCTTGCATCTCGCCGTTTTATGAAATTAAATGTTCAAATTGATGACCTCCAACTTCGATGCATTTATTGACTCGTTTTGTAAATTCCTGAACACATCTTGATAACATGTCTGGTGTAATTGCAGCGCAAGCATCTCTTATTCTTTGAATCATGTTTTCGCGAGTGGTTGGCGTTTCCTTATAAACGATATCTTTGAGGTAACCCCATAAGAAAAAATCTGGCGATGTAAGGTCAGGCGATCTGGCTGGCCAATTCACAGGACCTTCCCTGCCGATCCAGCGACCATGGTAAAGTCGATGTAGTACTTCGCGCGCTACTAATGAATAATGCGCTGGACAACCATCATGTTGAAACCACATGTGTTGTCGAAGTTCAATACTCAGGTCTTCAAGTAGATCTGGTAGTTCATTTTCAAGTAGGTTACGATATTTGTTGCCATTCAAATTACCGTCTATAAAATATGGACCGATAAGTTTATCGCCAATTATCCCACACCAAACATTAATTGACCAAGGTCGCTGATGGTTGACTTCTCGAATCCAGTGTGGGTTCTGTTCACTCCAGTAATGCATGTTATGTCGATTAACTTCCCCGTGGTTTGTGAATGTTGACTCATCGGAGAAAAGAACTCGTGCAAAAAAATGTTGGTTTGTTTGCATCTGCTGAAGTGCCCAGTGACAAAACGTTAGACGGTTTTGGTGGTCATTGCCATGTAGTTCCTGATGCATAGATACATGATATGGATGAAATTTGTGGAGCTTCAGCATTTTCCAAACACTCATATGTGAAATTCCTGATTGCCTTGATATTTCTCTTGTGCTCGCATGTGGATTATGAGCCACAGCAGCTAGGACTGACACTTGATTGTTTTCTCCACAAACAGTAGCTGCACGGGTTCTTTTTTTCTGGTTCACACTACCTTCCGCAGTAAATTGTTTAATAACTCGAACAAAAGAAGACCGTGATCGCGTTTGGCCAGGAAAACGCTGAGCATAAAGCGCGACTGCATTATCAAAATTTCTCCCACTTTCTCCATAAATGTACACCATCTCAATTTTTTCTTCCACAGAAAGATAATTCATAATGTAAATTCAAAAGCAATACGGCGTTGTACACTCACAAAAACAGTTGAAAAATTACAATCTTTTCTTCTAAAGATCAGAATTTAAAATGTAAACATTCTGAAAAAAATGCCAATGTTTACGTTATTTGTTTGTTGACGAAATGTCTTCAAATTACATTGTAGTTAAAACAATGTAGGAATCGAAATGAATAATAAATTAGTTATTTCCACGCAAAAATGAGAAAATGGATTTTCTTGAATTACAGCGCCATCTACCAAAAATAAAAAAAAATGTTTCAGACAAAATGTACGTAGTTTTTTATGTAGGACCTGAATCTGCAATAAAAAATAGGGGTTCCCATTTGAAATTTTAAAGTTGCCCCCCGCCCCACCCCCAGGGGCCGGGGGGGGTGGGCTAATTTTAGCACCAGCAGATGCCCCCTCGAAAATAATCAACTTTGGATTATACGCATTTTTTCGTGTGAAGCTTATTTTTCGAGTTATTCTGCTTTGTCAACTTAAAATTTACACCCTGTATTTCTGTTGCCATAATTTATTGTCACCCTGTATGATGCGAGACGTGTTAAGGAGGAAGCAGCTACCAGTGCAGGGTTTTCCCAAACAATGCGTGTCAGCAAGACCTTCTACATAATACCAGGCCAGCTCACTCAGACAAAATGGCGGCAATTGTAGGTTGGCAGATGATATAGCTGAGATGGATTTTTTTTTAAATGCTGAGCAAAAAGAATGTAATAATGCACAATATGTTTTTTTATTCACAATATTCTTCATGTTGAAATATTACAATAATGTATTTTAGATTTATGAGGCTACACTAATTTTTTGAAGGAGAATCATTTTGTATTACTAGAGTTTAAATAATTAGACGATGGTTTTAGTAATACTATATTTAATATTGAATCAGTTGGAGATTTTCCTGAAAATCTTTCGCTATATCATCTGCCAGCCTACAATTGTCGCCATTTTGTCTGAATGAGTTGGCCTTGCCAATAGGAGGCCTTGATCAGATATACTGTATAAACAAAAAAAAAAAAGATTATATAAATACTAAAAATCTATAATTTTATAATCTCATATTAAATTAAAAAATATAATTAAAACATAAACAATTGGTTCAATTGACTAAACCTAATGATTTTATGTAAATATGCTATTCTTTTTAATAAATTTATATGAAAATAAAATCTAAAATAAATCTGTGCAAAATATGTTTTTTTTTTAAATATGAGTAAATCTAAACGGTAATAGATTTTATTAATGAGTAATATTTATCTAATAAATAAAGAAACCACTATTTCCACAACATTATTATTATTATTATTATTATTATTATTATTATTATTAATTATTTCTTCCCTGTTTGACAACATAGGGTTTAGGCCTTTCGGTTTTGTGGTCGGTTTTTCCCCGTTGCCGTTTTTCTATTACCGATTTTTTTTTTATTTTAATTTTTTTTTTATTATCATTATTGTTATTCTTATTTTTGTTTTATTTCATTATTGTTGTTCTTTTTTTCCTTTATTTCTTTTCTTTTTTATTTTTTTCGTGGTTGTCCGTTCATTTTACTATTTTATTTCATTTTTATTGTACTCGTTTCATTAACCCCGTTTTGGGTTCACGCCTGTTGGGGACAACATTGGGTTCGACCTTCTAGTCTATCTGGTGGTCATTTCCCTCTGTTGTTACATTATTATAATTTTTTTTAAAATTATTATTAATTTTTGGATTTTTCCAAGGCCTTTGATAGAGTGAAAATCAACTCTTGCTCGTTGAGCTACATTGGTCTGTCGACTTCAGCACTTGCTTTGGTTAAGTCTATGTTGGCGGGTAGATGCTTCAGAATGAGATTCCAAAAGTCATCGTGCCCTGTCTACGCTATTGAGAGTGGGGTCCCGCAGGGTTCTCCTCTGGGCCCATTATTCTTTAATATCTTTATTGCCGATCTTCCGCATCTTCTTAAGCATCTGCCTATTCAAATTCTTTTGTATGCTGCGGATGACATCAAGATATTCCATGAAATTGATGATTGGAATTCCTGTAGGGTTGATCTCAATGCCCAAAAGTCTTGCGTGGTTTCATTTCATCGCAAAACTGCGCCTTTTCTATATGATTACTAATTTGCTGGAGAGTACTCGGCCAGGTCTAATGGTTTTAAGGAATTGGGTGTGGCTTTTGCCGACAATTGTTCTTTTATTAATCACATTGATCAAATTCACCTGGATATTTCGCGCTGAGTTGGTTTAATTAAAAGAACCATTCACTATTTTTCTGATGTTAAGACTTTACTTTTAATATTTAAGGCTTTTTGTCGTTCCGAGGAATATACAGGGTGTTTTTGAATTGAGTACAGATTTTTTGGGAGATGATAGAAGAGGTCCTTAGAAGTATTTTTTGTCATATGAACATGGGGTCCCCGCAGCTCCGTTTACTTACAATACAGCATTGAACAATCAAATGACACCAGGACGCAGTGTGCGTTGGTAGGCCTAGATTATTAACAATTAACACAAGCAATCTACTGTAATAACTTTTAAAGTAATTGTTTGCAAAGAAATTTCAAGGTGCACGTGCTTGTTTGTTGAAAAGTCTTAGGACAAACTTCGTCAAGGAGATTCCATGGTATCCAACCCCTTTGTAAAATACGATTAGTCCATATGTAAATATGGGAAAGCAATAGGTAAAGATTTGTTTTAAAAAGTTCACTTGATGTGTTAATTGTTAAAAATAAAATAATCTAGGCCTACCAACGCACACGGCGTCCCGGTGTCATTTGATTGTTCAATGCAGTATTGTAAGTAAACGGAGCTGCGGGGACCCCATGTTCATATGACAAAAAATACTTCTAAGGACCTCTTCTATCATCTCCCAAAAAATCTGTACTCAATTCAAAAACACCTTGTATATTGCTCTTGGATTTGGTCCGGCGGTAACTTGCAGGCCATTTCCAGCATCCAGCGCAAACTTTTTAGTTTTAAAGCCTTTTTAATTAAGAATTTTAATTGTCATAATCAAACTTCCCTTAATCATAATGTGTTTAATATTAATGTTATTATTAGTAGATATCTTCTTAACATTTTACTTACAAGGGAATCCCACATAGCCATACAACGACTCCCGGGTAGGCTATGTGTGCTCGAATTTTTTCGTTTTCACGGTATATTTTGAAAGAAACAAAATTTCGCACTCTCTTCTTCTGCAAGCATCTATAGCAGCTTCAGGTGAGTAACATATTTCAATATGGTGGAAATCTGTGACATACATGTTCGAGGGATTCCCTTGTTAGTGTTTTTCATGGTAGATTAAGTGTTCTCTCTTTAATTAACGAATTTAACTTTACCAGTTTGAGAAAGACACGTCGAGGCTTTGTTATTAACCCCTTAATGAAATGGAGGACCAAGATATCGCTTTTGAACCCAATTACGAAAATTGTTAATAATTATTTGGAGTATTTTAATAACACCGACCTCGAGACGTCTCATGATACTCATGTTTTTCTATTTACTTAAAATTTTAACTTCTCCTTTTTCTTCTTACTTAATTTTAACTTTCCTTTTCTCATTTATTTTTCCCCTTTCTTTTTATTTATTTTTTTCTGTCTTATTTTTAATTGTCTTTATTTATTTTTTTTTACTTTTGTTTTTGTTTTTATTTGTCATACTTTTATCCTTTTTTCATTAACCCCGGTTTGGGCTTCTCGACTGCTGGGGGACAACTTGGGGCCTTCCACCCCCATTTATCTCGTAGGACTTAGTCTTGTTGTTGTTACATTATTATTAAAAAATTTTCATGTTTTTTAATTATTATTATGTTTTTGGAAATACTGGTTTCTTTATTTATTTGATACAGTTTACTGTTTTCCACAGTTCTGGAAACTTACTTATTTGGATGAGTAAATCTAAATAGAATCCTTCTGAAAATCCTAATACACGTATTTTTTTTTAGAAATTTTAAGGTTTATAATTCTTGCAGCCAAATCAATCAATTGTTCAATGTTTTAATTTTATTTTTTAAAAGATTATATTTTCGTATAGATTTATTAAAAATAATAGCATACTTATAGAAATTTTATAGAAATTTTTAGGTTAATAATTCTTTAGCAAAATCAACCAATTTCATTTGTTTTCATTAAATCTGAGTTTATATAAATTATTGATGTTTAGTAGTTATATGTTAACTAATTCCTCAAGAAATTATTGCATGAAAACAGATGATTAATTGCTTATCTACAAAAATTATGAAAAATGAATATAACAAAAACATAAATTGGTCTAAATTAAACTTTCGACAAACTGAAGGAAAAAGTGGAGAATGTAAAACCACACAACCAGGGAGAAAACACTATTCCACAAAAATGTTTTTAATTCACGTATGTACAGTCATCAAAGGGAAATAATCCACACTTGAATTTTACTCTAAGTTTTACCGTTTCAATATTAATTTATTTTTAATAATTTAATATTACATTTACAATTAACATTATTAAATTTAAATAATTATAATTAAAAAAGCTATTTAAACAACACATTAGCATGAAATGTAATAGTAAGTATTAAACTCGTGTGGATTATTTCCTTTGGTTGACTGTACATTTCGCGGGCAACGCCACCTTCATCAGCGTGATATAAACAATCTGATAATAATATATCGGAAAATAGACCGCAATTTATAATAAGAAAAATTACAAAGTTTAAAATTTTTAAAAATGAACAAAAAAAACCCTATAAAATGACAATATTTCAAAGTAAATAATCTTATTCATGTACACATTTACAGTTTACATCCAAATGTTTCTGTTATCTTTTTGAATTTTTTTCTTACAGTCGGTGGCCGCAGCGCGCAGTCATGGTTTTTCAGTGAACCGGCCTGGTGGGATATAGGAGGCCTTGAACTGTAGTTGGTGTCAGTGAACTGTAGTTGTTCGCGTTCGTCGGAAGGGCATGGTGCATTACCAATTCGTACCGGAAGTGATGACAGTGAATAAGGAGAGGAACACACAGAACCTAGCCCGCCGGAAACTCTGGAAAAGCAAAGTTTGGGTACTGCGACATGACAGTGATCCTGCACATCGGTCTTTCATGGTGCAGGCTGCACTGGCCAAGATGGAAACGTCAATCCTTCTACACCCTCCTTACACACCCGATCTCGCCGAAGACTATTTCATTCAAAGGCTTTCAGCAACTGTACTCGCCTTGGCAGAAGTGTATAGTTGCAGAAGGGGAGTACTTTGAAGGTGGTTATGTAACACACATGATAACAATATATCATATCCGTCAGGAAGGCCAGTCTCCGAACTTATTGATCGCATATGTATGAGAAAAACATGAATAGTGAATTTTTCGGAAAATTCTTTATGAAAATTTGTGTAATATTATATAAACACATGTAGATAAAGAAATTATTGAATAACACAAAGTTTAATCTATCCTTTATTACGGAGTTAATAAAGGTATGTTAAGTCCTTTGCAAAAGGTTTTGAATGTTTAGAATTTAAAACCATTAACAGATTTAAAGCAACTCTTGGTGAAACTAAGACCTGTCAAATCAAAATGCCAACTTCGATTATTTGTTAACTTATTAACATTGCAAAATTCGAACATTTAGCATTCAGCGGTTAAGAAATTAAATAAATCAATCACAGAAAATGACAGTCTCTGGACAAAACTATTTATTTGATGATTGGCTAATGACTAGCGAAAATGAGCAATAACTTTCGGTTTCTACGAATGAAATCATATGGAATCATCACAAATACCCCTAAAAATAAAAGCTGATCACCCGTATGAAAGCTTTAAATAGAGGTCACGGGATAAGGAATTTAAACAAATATAAATGATAATTTAGTTTGGAAAACGAAATATGCACAATAACAAAGTATATCTTAGAATTTTTCGGAATTCTATTGGTAATCTGTATTATTTCAAAAGAAGAATCCTTTTAAATTCGATTCTTCTAATCATGTTACTCTCCAATTAAAAATTAACTTTAGAATGACGTTGTTCGCGTCATTGCATTACGATTTAATTTGCTTAAAAACTGAACATGCTATGGTTACAATGAATACTTTGCAATCGTTAATGGGCATAATTTCATCATTATGTATCCTCCCACACGCATATTCTCAATCTTCAAAATTCTGCTTAATTGACTATGCCATCGTTTGTCACGCCTAACGTACAGGAAAAAATAAGAGAAAATCAAAAAATTAATAGAGGATTAAGAAAACATAGTATTAGAATTGAAGCGTCCCCTCGAAAAGGGATCTAAGCGCCAAAAGCTGGTTTTTGAAAAAAATACAAAAATGTTCATTTAAGAATTTTATCCAAAAAACAAGTTGGCATTTTATTAAAATACAACAGTGCATCTTATTTAAAGTGCTTTGGGGTCTTTCTGTTATGTGTTTTGTTAACAATAAACAAAAACGTCTAAATGCAGTGGAATACGGATCTACGTGTACTATGTCACATAGATCCTTTTTCAATGACAACATTGAAAAACACACAATCAGTTTAAATTTTGTTCCAAAACCATTATAAAGTCTGTTCTGATAAAATATAATATTCCAAGTTTTTTTTGGAAGGTCCTTTCACGAGGGCTGCATTAAAAATAATTTTTTTAAAAAAAATATGGCTATATTTTAAAATATTAAAATTGCCCTTTTTTATTACAATGTTGTATTAAAATAATAAAAACATTCTTACATAATATTGCTTTATTATTATACTGATTTATCAGGATGAGTAAAAGACAATATTCAATAATACTGTATTACCTTCTGAGGCCTGTATTTCTGGCCTAATCAAAAGATCACAGCAGAATGATTAACATTCTTGGAAGACACTGACTAGGTTGCTATCTGAGCCAAAATACAGCATTATCACATTTACTGTACTTTTTATAACGCCACTTTCTTGTTTCCAAATTAAATCTTAATCTTCACTGGATATCTCTTCGTAGAACTGCCTGTATTCTTGCGGAAGGTACTGCATCATATCTTTTAAATCTCTCAGCTTTTCTGGTTTAATGGTAAGACGTCCACTGTATGCTGATGGAAAATCTTGGGGAATCATGAGTGCACGTCTGGGTTGGCCTCTGTTATCGACAGGTACTAGTCGGAAAGTATTCCAGGCTTCCATGCATTGTGCGTTTTACGGACATTAATGGCACTAGGATCATCCCTTAGAAGTTGAATCCAATTTTGTGTCGCTTTTCTTAAGTTTTTTTCTACAGGAGAAAAGTCGAAGAAATCTTGCTGTTCCATAACCTTGACTTCAAAGGGGTTCGAAGGCCGGGCATTGGCGATTATACTTATGAGCTGATTTGGAACATACATCTGCTCTTTCCTCATACATCGCTCAATGAGTGCGAAGTCTCTATCGCAGGGCAAAAAAGAATGGCCCGAAACCAGAAACTTCTGTTCAACCATACTGAAATATTTGTTTTTGAGAATGTAGACCAAAAGGGAAATCACCTTCCAGTTATTATTTTGGCCGACACACCTGTCCGACCAAATTATTAGTTTTCTTTCTTCTCCATTAGAAAGTGGTTGAACATTACATTTTATATAGTTTAATATGCATGAGGCGATGTCAGTTGATCCCCTTTTAGCTGTTGTTTCATCCCAGACACACATTCTTGCATGTCCTGTAGCTACATTATGTATTGCAAAGTTGTAGCAAGAGAGCTGTCGCTGATAAAAAACAGTTGAGTGACTTAACGTTGGTAGAAAAATGACTTGCTCCAAATCTACGCATAATACAGTGACTGCAGTATCATTTTTACTACATTCAGTATCTTCTCGAAGTGAAGAATATCCCTTTCCAGTTCTTTGTGTATCTCATTCTGTTTAACAGGGTCTTCTGCAGCAATAAGCTGAATGTACAACCGATCACACCTCTTACATGTGTCTGATTTTGGTTGCCCGAATTGCAAGTTGAATTCCTTGTTAAAAATGTGGCTATATAGCCATTGCCTCACCTCGAAAGTAGGGTGTTTTTCTTGAAACAAACGAAACATCTTTGAAAGGGACAATGAAGGATGAAGATATTTTCTGGTTTCAGTTAGTTTAGCCCTACTGTAGTGATTTTCATACAGGGCAAAAGACTGTATATGGTCACGCACAAGTTGTTTGGCTGCTTCAGAAATCCTATGTGGACGATTGCCTGTAGGTAAGTTTGTAAAATTTGACGTGCAGCTTAATCTTCTGGGCTTGGGTCAAACTTTTGCACCCATCATTTGCACATTTGCATACATATTCCTGTAAATAATATAGCTTATTACACCATTGATCTTGAAATAAAATGCAGGATCTATAGTTCATTTATTTTGAAGAAATCTGTTTAAATGTAATACATAATAATAATGTATAACAATATTTACAAGTATAGTTTTCCTCGCGCTATAAAAGTGATAAATCAAGCCCAACAATCGCGCCAAGGTGTATAGATCCCTTTTCTACGTTGTCGATACTTAACATCATTTGGTGTTTTTTTTTGTTCAACAGTCCTTCCTTTCCTCGTTTTGTACTCCTTTCCTGAATCTTTAAGTCTTTTTCTTTCATTGCCTGTCCAGTGAAATGGATTACTATCACGTTTTTTCCCTTTATTTTGATTGTTTAACTGCGATTCAGTCAAAATTTTCTCCAAGCGAGCCGCCATTTGTAATGGAGATAGATCACTTTTCCACGAGGAAGCATTTTCACTGCTAAATATTTGCTCGAATTGTGATGATTAGTACCGACAGGTGTTACCACTGTACAGGCAGCTTCGTATATTACCCATTCTTGCCATTTTTGAAAAATGTAAAAAAATGGCGCTTAAATCCCTTTTCGAGGGGAGTCTTCAATTACTAACCATGATAGTTTTTATCCTCTTGCATGGAGATCTTATTTCCTCGTTCATTTTACATTTTATTATTAGGAAGTCAAATACAGTAGCTAGCAACATCACATAAACACAGATGTCTCCCAAAAAACGAAGAAAGATGAAAATATTTCTGCTAACAAATTAAAAAATAAATGAAATCTGCTTCAAACTCCCATGTGAAAAAAAACCTCCTATGATGTAATTATTAGAAAATCCTTATAACATAGAATCTCATTCTAATTTAAAACACGAAAGAATTGATATTCTAATCATTGCAATTTAGTAAATATTAAAAGGAATTCGAATGAAACTTCAAAAAATTGTCAATTAATCAAATAAAGTCGAAAAAAAAGCAGAAATCAACAATAATTATTCTCAGGGGTAATAATTTTTATAAGACACTATTGTTAAAAACCTCTTCGAATATTACTCGTAGTTTGTGGCAGGTTTGACTATGCCAAATATGAAAGCCATATTCTAAATACGAGGGAGGATCAAAAAGTAACCTTAAAAGTATGAATCGTCGCACGACTGTCCCATAAATTGGTACCACCTTTTACTCACACACAAAAGTGTAGCCAACAGATCTTAAAGCCAGAGTTAGCGATTGGTCGGTCATAAACCCCGAATAGCCAACTGTGAAGTCATTTTCACGCGTTCGAAAGTTGCAGTTAGTGCTCCTATGCCTAACCGATTAGTCTAACCGCCCTTACCGAAAAAAGACGGTTAGTCCAGTGAGAAATTCTCTCTAACTCTTCTCACCGGTTAGGGTTTTTTGACGACAGCCAAAGACACGGCGGATTGTAAAGATGTCGGCCCCACTTGCTACTAGTTCCAAAAAGTGGCGTGTAGTAGTAAGTTTCTTGAGCAGTGATGGTGAAAAACCAATTGATATTAATCGAAAAATGCAAAGACAGTGCGGGAAAGTATCACTAGAACAAGTTTATGAATGGGGAAACTCAAAAGTGGTGACAAGTGTAACCAATGCTATTCGCTCCGGCAGAATTCAAACTGCGACTACGACTGACATTGTGGGTGCAGTAAAACGAGTTGTCAGAGCCGACAGGAGGATGACAGTCAACGAATAGTAAATTGGTGAATTATATCAATCAGTTATGGATCAGCACACTGCATTATGCTACAGTTTAACAAAGTCTCCGCTGGATGAGATAAATGAAAGATATTCGTGGTGAGGCTTGTACAGCACTATTGCAACGTTATGAAGTTGCGAGTGGCAACTTTCTGCCACGGATAATTACGGTAAAGAATCATGGGTTCATTACTTTCAGCCGGAAACTAAGAGAGCAAGCAAGGAACAGCGACAAAGATTGTAGGTGACTGAAGATTGAAGATGCCACTAACAAATCAAGAGCGAACTGAGATGATCCTGATCTCTGGCGAAAGAAACAGTCGAGTTATGGCAGACGATTTAACAACTTCTTTTAACGCATTTGCGTCCTCTGTCTAAATTCAAGAAACATGGGATGCGAGTTATATGCTGGACGGTCGGGTGGTCATGTTGAATGACTTCCGACATTATCTGACTTCACACCCCTCGACTTTTTATTTTGCGGAGACACTTGAAGCAAAAATTCGTGATTATCTGAAAGAAAAGATTATCGAGTGTTGTTAAAAAATCTCACCAGATATGCTTGATGGAGAATCCCATGATTGGACTATAGGTGCCTGGAGCTCTTTATGCAACAAGAGGGACAGCATATTGAACACATACCGTAGCAATGCCAATGGCATAGCAATAGTACAATAATTAATCAGCCATAGTAAATGTCCCATTTTTAGGCGCTGGGTGCATGGCCATAGTTCCCAAAACCATTCGTTTCGTTTTTTTTTATCATAAACACCGATGCACCCCAAAAAAATGAACAGTCTGTAATTAAACTTCACCTGCAATGATTCAAGTTTCCGAAATGAGTCTGAATGCGGCCCGGACAGTGCAGGACCCCTTCTTACTATCAGATGTCACACAGGATCGGAGCTATGGTTTGGAGTGTCATTGGTCGGACCCTTTATTTATTGTACCTTCCAGAGCAACGTACTTTGAGGTTCCGTTCCTTTGGTTAGTCCTTCTTTACAACAGGATAACGCCGAGCCATACACGGCACGCCTCTCCAAGGACTGTCTCCTTGCTTGCGGCACACTACCATGGCCAGATCTCTCTCCAATTGAGCGAATTTGGAATGTGATTGAAGTCGCAGAACTAACTCGCCAATTGGAATCACTGGCAAGATATCACATAACACAATCCGGCAGCTTCATGAATCCACAGGGAATGTCACTAGCATCCGAACTAGAGTTAGATCAACACCATATTAATTTGCTCATTTTTAATCAAAGAGTGTATTAAATATTTGAATCAATCTGTTGTCCTTACTGATATTTCCATTGTAATGGTATTGCTAAGTTCATGAATTTAACTTGCTTTTATCTATCCAGGAATATCTCCGTTCTGCTAATATGTTTTTTTTAGTTATATTATTTTTTCATTTATTTCTCTCTGGTCCACCATGATTCCAACTACCAGAATTCTCCAAAATTTGGGGATAGAATAGGCCTACTCTTTTTCGCAATATATCTTCATATTATCATCCATTCATTTTGGGAAGACTTTATTATTGTCGAAGGAATTGACTGTAATCAATACTTAATTTACTTTTGAATCAAAAGTAAAACAAAATAAATCATAAAAAGCATTTTGATTAATGCAGACCAATTCAAATGCAATGTAAACAGGTCTTTGTAGTCATGACAACCGCCTCATTCTTAGGCTTAGTTGCTAAATATCTTGTTCAGCAAGGATTCGATAAACAAGTCGTGACGTCACATCGATTGAGAAATCGCTTTCGGCAAACGAGTTTTCTCACGAGAATCTTGGTAAAGAGGCTAGCTACCATCGTGCGAGCTAGTTTGGTAAGAACAAATGTGGCAGCTTTCGCTGAAAAAGTGATTTTTCAGCGCCAGTTACGTTTGTCGGCTACATCCGTTAGGCAAAAGACCGCCTGATGTTCTTGTTCCGAAGGTAGATATTACGTGATGGCAGCAAGATTTTTCTAGATTTGTCCTCGTTTGTCGAATACACTTATTGATTTGGTTTGCGAATCTGGCCGCACGTGTTTTTACAGTACATTGTTTTCCACACTTAGAAATTCCTAATTTTTTTAAAAATGCAAAAAGGGACCTGAAGGGAAAATATAGATTCCGAGAAAAACGCGTTTAAAATTTGAAGACATGTACGAACATGGTATGCAGCTCTGTCAGAAGCTAAAAAAATCTACAACCTGTGAGCGATGTAAACAACCAGGGCATACCATACATTCATGCAAACAAAAACGTTAAATCAACGTGTGTGCTGTGTAAGCGAAATTGAAACTGAGGTGCGTGAGAAAAATCATTAATATAAAAACTGTTCACTATAATTATGTTCTGTTCAGACTAAAATAAAGTTAAAATCCAACGATTGTAAATCATCAAAAAAAACCAACAAAAAACCATTTCCAATCTCTTCAGATCCCTTTTCCCGTGACCACTCATAAATGTTTGATCACAGAAATCCATTCTTGACCGACTCAACTTACAAAGCTGAATATGAACAATATTATATGCTTATAAAAGGAAGTGCCTAAATAAACACTTCAAGATTAAAACCCATTGGTCAGACAGTTGATTTTTTTCCAGTTATTTCCAAGTACTTTATTGAAATTCAACAGGCAAAAAATGAATTCGGGCGAGACGGAATTCATCTTTTGTGTCTATGATTCCGTTGCCATCCTTTCTTCGTTGGCTCGTGAGTAGCATTTCTAATTCGGCAGATGTAAGAATCTGGAAAGCCATCATCCAAATCTCATTTACCCTCCATACAACGGCTGAATAAAACTTAACGCAACCCATTGAGGAAACAAAAAAGGGGAAAAATAGCTTTAAAAAATTAATTCTGCATTATAAAATCTTCTCAAATTAGGACAATGCTCTCAAGTATATTTAATAAATTCTTGCAAACATTCTAAGAATGAGTTTTACCTGTGACGTAAGGGTAATTTTAAATATGTGAATTTAAATTAATGATGGATGTAGGAGGACGAGACAAAAGAACCCTGGAATAAAAGGATTAATAAAAATAGAAAACTGTCGTTTCGGATAGAGGCTATCCTCTTTACTTATTAGTCCAAGCTTGAACAAAGGATAGCCTCTATTCGAAACGTCAGTTTTTTTCAGGATCTTACCACCCTGTATACTATTTTCATTATTTATCATGAATTTAAATCAGTTAAAGCTTATAATAAATGTTGGAAATTTTGTTTAATTGCTTCCACATTTAAACCTGTTATGTTTCACATCACAATAAGCCTTGTATAACCATGCAACTGCAGTACATCGGCCTCGGTGGCTCAGGGGTTGCGTGATCGCCTCTGATGCCCGAGGACGCGGGTTCGATCCCGGCCGAGGACGACGAGGATTTTTTCAGGGGGAAAATCCTGAGATCACGCACTTCCTTCGGAAGGGAAACAAAGCCGTTGGTCCCGTGTAGTCGTCTTTCGGCTGCACATTAAAGAACCCTTGCCAGGCAAAATTTGCGGCCCCTATAACGCCGTCCTGAAATGACCATGGCAGTTGAAAAGGACGTTAATACCAAACAAACCAAACCAAACCAGCCAACTGCAGTACAATAATAATTATAATCTTGAAGTAATTGAGTTATGATTAATTGTTTGCATATTGCTCAGATTAGTATATAAAAATTAGAAACTCAAAATTGCATTTCATTTTGTATGTCTTATTATAAATTCACTGAACGTTTATTATTTCTTGGGAAGTTCTCAACCTTAATGGTTTCATTTGCAAAACACAACTTGCCTCAAACTATAACAGTCGTAAACACTGATAACAGAAATTATAGTCCATCAACGTGCCTTAATTATAATAGTAGAGGATTTTGTTAAGTGGATCAAGATGTTTACAAGAATATGATTTCACTACTAGTTCCATTTTTAATTTCATTTCCCTGGCGGTTTTGTCGGCCAACCTGAATGACTTTTCCGCCTATTGTTAAAACGAAACGAGCGCGTTTCTAGACAAAGCGGTCGTAACAAGCGCTTACACATGTTTAGAATTTTTAAATGATAAACAAAAATTAGCATTGTATTCATTCATGGCTCGTATATACGAAATGATTGATGTATTATCACATCCCATACCTTGGTATTCTTAACAGCTAATATTTGAGCATCTACATTTTACTTGAAGGAGTTCATGAAAATAACTGAAACATTGATACAGTATAGCCGAGCTAAGATCTTAATGATTAATTTTTAAAAACAGAAAAATATATAGAAGTTAATCCAGTTTGAAGCTGTCGTTCAAACGTACAGACCAAGCGTGCATTTTAATAAGTAACTTTAAGCTAAAGCTCTTAACAAATAAGAACGCATTTTACTGATAAAAATAAATATATTAAAAAAAATTAGTTAAGGCATCGTGATCCAACGATATAAGGGTTTTAGCATCAAAATGTTACGAGCAGTAGCGGCTCGTGACTATAATAAGTGGAGGGGCACAAATTTTCAATTTGGGGCCTCTGGGGCTCTGCTGGGGCCTATATTACTTTTTTGTAGATTTGCAATATTTTTTTAGTACCAAACTGTGAATATACAAAATTTCAGGTTCCTAGGCCTTTCCGTTCAAATGTTATAGCTTCAATTGTATTTGGTGCCGAGGATCCTGGCGGGCTCCTAGAGGCTTATATCAGCTTCCTTCTATATTGGCTATATGTTTTTAGTACCACACTAAAATATAAAAAATTTCAGGTTTCTAGACCTTTCCGTTTAAAAGTTATAACTTGATATGTATTTGAGACCTCGGGGTCTTCTGGCGGGCCCTAGAGGCCTACATCACATTTCTTGTAGAATTGCTATATTTTTTTAATACGACACTATACATTTTGAGGGGCTCCGTGCCACCCTAGAGAATTCGCTATACTATTCGCACCGTCCTCTGTATAGGGTCTACGTGTGTACAAAATTTCAAGCCTCTAGGTCAATCCTTTCAAAAGTTATGGCGTGTGACATACACACATACAGAGTACATACGTACATCTGTACAGTCATTAATAGGGTTTTATCATGATGCTATAACCCTAACAAGCGATTTTTTTTTTGTGTGAAAAACAATGCCAAAACACGAGACGCTTAGTCATGACTACGAAGACTTGTTTACCTTGCATATGAATTGAATCTGAATTGGAATGTTTTTGTGGTTTCTATTTCTTTGGTGATTTAAAAAGGCTTTAAATATCGACTGCACTGAATATACATTTGAACGAGAGTAAAGGTAATTCTCTATAATTCCAGAGGTGGTGATGAGCGAAGACCATGTGTAAAATATATGAAGAAATAAAGGCAAGTCAAATAGGATGACTCTTAAATACATCAATTTAACGGGATGATCAACGGGATGATAAACCAAAATAATATAACGTTGGACTAGGTTCACTAGGATAAAATTCATTTAATCAAAAAAGTAATGAAATTCACATTTATGAGGTCTTGATTTGTTAGGTTTTAGCCCTTTCAGAAATTATAATAAACAAGGAATTTATATCGTCGTTGTTACGGCAATAGGTGATTCTTCACAAGAAAAGAATAAAACAGTTCATATTAACATACGAGGTGCTACCTAAAATTTCCCGAAATTGTTTTATTCTGACCGAACCGTAAGAGGCACGAAGTTTTGCCGATAGATAGTATTAGGTGTACGTCTCAGCTTCAATTGTGCCAACGGTCTCATCCTATGTCCACGTGATTTTGAAGTTTGACCTATTTTTCTCACTCTTTGTGTTGGTCGCGTTGCGATTCTTGATATTAAAGCTGAAGAAAACTGCGGCTGAAACCCACAGAGACTGTTGAAGGAGGCTTTTGTTGAACAAACTTTAGGCCAAACATTTGAGTGGTTTAAGCGTTTCAGAGATGGTCAAGAGTCTGTGGAAGACGACAAACATTCTGGTCGACCGTCAACAAGCACAACTCCGGAAATGATCACGAAAGTGCGGACGTGATCCGAGAGGACCGAGTGACGTCACAGTGATCGCCTTGGACTTTCATACGGGACGTTTTGAAACGATTGACGGAAAACGTGAGGCGCAAAAGGCCAGAGATGTGGAAGAAGAAAGACTGGCTGCTCCATCACGACAATGCTCCGGTGCACACATCGCTCACTGTGAGGAACTTCCTCAACAAAAACAACGTGACCGCTGTCCCCTGGCACCCTGCGATTTCTACCTCTTCCGAAAATTGAAATTGCGGTTAAAAGGACGGCGATTTGACGTCATTGAAGTGATCCAAGCGGAATCGCAGAAGGTGTTAAACAAGCTCCAACCTGAGAACTTCCAGGAATGCTTCCAGAAGTGGGAACATCGCTGGAAGCGATGTATAGATGCCAAGGAGAGTTCTTTGAAGGGGCCGGTGGAAATTAAAAGATCGGGTGAATTCCGTATTTTATTGAGGTACATTTCGGGAAATTTTAGGTAGCATCTCGTATGTCCGGAAATGCATAGTTTCCATGGAAATGGCAATATTTGTATCCATGATATCATGCCCCCATAAATCTGGGTTTTTTTCCTGTTGCATATTGGAATGGTAGAAAGGCAGCACGAATCAATCAAGAAAGGTTTCCTGGCAGATAGCACCACCCGAATCACAAAACGGTTTGCAACCATCTGTTGGCGTTTGTGTGAGAAGGGGTTCTTTGTGGCGTTCTTTGATGGAAGAGGCGAACTCTGATGTTCGTACAAAGTGCCAATGCAGCCTGTGATGCTATTCGGTACAGGATTAGAACATCTGAACGAATGCGGCAACTCATGATGCGACGTGTGAGCGCTTGCACTGCATCCCAAGAAGGCCACTTCGAACATCTTTTGTAACGTTGACACAATTAATGCCACAGTAACGTCATGCTTTGTGCAGATTGCTCTAATACAGACAAACCGTTCATTTCCGATTTTTGTTCCTTTTTTGTATTTCTTTTTTTTTGTTCCACCTCCTGAAGTTTTACTTCATCTTGTGTATACATTGCAGGATTTACAGATTATAATTACTGATGGATTGGGTTCTTTTCCTTTATGATGCACGATTCACTGCTTCCTCGATTGCGCTGGTTACGCCTCTTGCTGAAAATCTGATATCATTTGATGCTTTAAAAAGTCGTTCTCTTGTCAAAACAATGCTCTGAAGATTTTAGCATTACCCTATTGATCATTAGACGACCATCTTTTAACCCCATGGGAGAATGTATAAATCACCTGATCATATGTAAAAAGTATTAACCTCATTAATTATTAATTTTATAATTGATACTAAATTAGAATGTTCAACAACTGATCAAAAGTTTAATTTGCTTCTGTGACTTTCTACAATTTTTAATGAAATAAATTAAGTATTATATGGTGGGTTCGAGAGCAGCGTTACGTGATTATCGAGGTTCTGAAGGTGCGCTACGGGTGTGTTACAAGGAGGGGGGTTAAAAATGAGCCAATTTTGCGTTACGTAAATCATGGGCGACCCCTTAATCGCAGTGGCTATTTGCACGTCCGTCTGGTCAATAATGAAGTCTACTAGAAGATGGTCGATTATGATTTATTTCGCTTCTGAAAGACGAAGCACAGGGTATGTTGAAATCAAATGTAAAAAAATCTTGGCAATCGAAAAATGTAATTGCACTAAACGGTAATGAATGGTCTTTTCCCCAACTGCAATTATTATTGAGACTTTGGGATTTGAGATGCGAGAACACAAAAGATCTACTCTCGTACAAGAAGCTTTTTATGTTTGGACAATTAAAACATACGCTTAGAAAATCTTGCAGAGTTACAATAATGGATCTGAATCGACCAACTATGCATCTTACAAGACGGTCTCTAGAAATTTATTTAGCGCTGGCATAGTAATGATGATTTTACCACAAAAGTGAAAGAAAGATTTATATCGGCATTTCCTATACTTCTACATTTATTACAATTATGCAGTTTCAATAACAAAAGGTTAAATGCTGCTCTATATAGAGTAAATTGGCTTTATTGCAACATTAATTTTGTACCTTTTATTAATAGATTGATTAATGTATTTCACAAATGATTACTCAAACAATAAAATTTACACTTCAAAAGTACATGCAGTGATTCATAGACTCATTTTAATCAATAAATCATGGCGTAGCGTTTGAAATTTTTAAAATTGCTACATTCTCGTGCACGTAATTAACCTCAATGAAAGTTTCATTGTTGTAATTCGATTTTGCAAGCAGTAAAAAAAGGCGGCGTAATCCAGTCAACTGCACTATTTCTGGAGTTAATGTCCTTAGGTTCATCAAGATGAATGGATTACCTTTCGTTCATTTGTTATGCATGAAGGCACGCCCTGCTTCATTATCCAGTCGCGAACCAAAATAGAATGAAGCATAACCTCATTCTATTTTTGTGTTGTTCTTCTCTTTTTGGGGGTTTAGTTCGAAACAAAGAGGGATGTTTGTCATTTGGATGTTAAAACAGGATCCATTTATACATGCCTCCTCCACATTTTGCACATAAGCCAATACGTACGAAATCAGCTGGGGTCGAAATCCAATTTCATATTCTTTGCAGCAACATCTTTCCAGAACTTGGAATAGTGACGTCACTCGTGCTTTTCTTCGCACCCTCCAGCATTTTCCAGATCTCCCAAGGGAAAACAGGAGACGGAATGGCTTCAAAAAATTCGCACCATTTTATTATATGCAGACAATCATATAACCTGGGAATACGGGAGATGAAAACGACGACCAGAAAGAATAGACGCACTAGGCTTTAAAATTTTTTGATCGTAAAATAACATAACTTTATTTTAGTACACGTAAAAGTATAAACTACTTCTCAATAAATGAAGGGAAAATTCGTTCCTCCTTCCTTGGATTCTTTTAAGTCTTCGCCTAAACTTAATATTCCTCCGAGCGCAGAATTTTATTATACATAGTTGCACATATTTTAGAATTCGTGCAGCTTGTATTGAATTTAAAGAAGCATGTCTAATCTCACAGATAATAGCTACTATTAAGTAAAATTCTAGCAAATTTAAAATTAACATATTAGTATTTCCCCCATTAATTCTGCTTCTTACTATGAAAGAATTCCAGTTATAATTTTTTGCCGAACCATACTGTAATAAAGCAAGTATCTTTTACAATAGCATCGCCTATGTATCTATGTATAACTCTGAAATTTCATTATAAAAATGAAGTAGTCAAATTATATTGTAAAAATGTAATGAATGGAAAAAACCGCGCCAACGAAACAAAGAAAAGGAAACATTTTTTAAAGAAATAAATTAACCCTCAAAGATCTAATTATTTGCTTCCTTTTGTCTTTCGAATTGCTAGAAAAAACATGCTTCTAATGAAACAAATGCTCTATTAGCATAATTGATTGCGCGTTGCGTTCCAAAGAAATCTGGGATGCTTTGATAAGATAAGCGTACCCTCTCCAAAAGGACGAGAATACTTTGACGTGAAAAGAAAAAGAAACGGAATAAGCAATTCTATTAACAGAAAAGAAGCAACTATATATCAGGTTGAAACATATTTTTCAAAAAGAAAGAGACGACGATGAATTTTCAAAAAAAAAGTCGAGCCTTATTAAGTTTAACATTGCGCACATAACAATAGAAACCAAGTTTCACAGTGTTCCCTCATTTTTGCAAATTACCAGATGTCAGTTTTCAAATTTTTTTTTTGCTTGCCCTGGTCTGCTTATTTTTTGTTAGTGCTTCCTTTTTATACCGGGTGAATAAAAAGTCCCGGAACGGTCTTATATCTCAACAAGAATGATTTTACCGCCAAAGCGGATAAAGGGAGCACATTTTCGTGTTATGGATATATAGGATTAACCAACATTTTAAAACACTTTAGAAAAAATATATAAACATGAAAACAAAATTGTAAATTACTATTTAAGTAAACGAATGTATAGAGAGAATTTAAACGAATAAACTTGAAGAACTGATAGGTTAAATGGAGAGTGAAGTTATTCTTCATATATTTGAACAATTTGTAGGCATTCCCACATAATGTTAAACGAAGTGAGCCTCAATGGCCGAAGGGATATGTGTAAGCATCTATTATTTTTTTCATATTCAATTACTAAAGTGTTTCTACATTGTCATCTACTATTGAAGCAAGCGATTAGCTACTATTAATTAGCAATATGTATCAGAGTAATTAGTTTTAGATACAATTAAGCCTAACAGCAATAGGCTCTTGATACAAATTAGCTATGGATAACAATAGGTCTAATAACTCGTAAGGAGTTGGTTGATATATTACACGCCATATCTTAGCATTGAAAGTTCCAAAGGTACTATTTGGTACCATTTAAACACGTACTACTAAACAATTCACACTATCATTATTTACGCATTGTATTCATTCATGAGACATTCTTCCACGTACACGTGCCATTAGACCAATATCTGCTATCACTAGTTACTCTTATATATTCGTTCATGAGACGTCGTGACAATTTGTTTGATATATTACATGCCATATTTGGTTATAGCAAATTTTTAAGGGAGTATCATAATGGTACCATTAGAGCACGCACCTATTCCGGCTATCTCACGTTCGTACTTCTTCGTGCTCTGTTCCATATTAATGGATTGGTGAAAACAGAATGTGAAATAGTTAATTCGTTTTCAAGTTATCGTAATAAATAATAAGCTCCCTACGAATAAAAAAAATTCTTTTTATTTAGAGACCGATCTGCCCTTTCAATAATCGTCAATCACATGCATCCTGCACGCGCACCATCTCATTAACTTTTAGAGCACGCGCAGAGCCGAACCTATGTGCTCAATATGCGTTTTCCCCAATGCAAGGATAAATCGTGTCTTCCAGCAATTCAATGCATGCACTCTCTCTATTGCAACGCAATCCATTGTTGGAATTGTGTCTACAGACGTACGGACTGACGGACAGCTGGTCAAAGGACATAAGCACTTTTATATGAAAAATGTACTAAAAATACACGTCTTGTCAAAAAAAGAAAAAATACGTGTCAAATATTTTTTGAATGCTATTTAATGGTGCCAAAATTAGCCTCCTGAACCCCCCCTCGTAGGGGAACAATTTCTGGGAGTTTTTTCGAATATAAGCAGAATTTTTTTTTCTAAAATCTGACTAGAAAAAAGTGATCTCAGTTTAAATTCGCGAGCGGCGAATAAAAAATATTTTTCGATCGGCGCCATTTTCTTTTTTTTTTTCCTTTTTCTCTCTCTTTTTTTTTATTTTTTATTTTTATTTTGACGTACGGCCTCGATTTCCTTCGGGAATCACTTTCGTATTGCGGAAAAGCATTAATTCTCAGTTTCGTGTCAAATATAAAAAAAGCATTTTACTGATAGTTTACGAGGTGAGACTATAGAAGTGGATGGCCAAATATTTATTTTTTATTCTTATGTTTATTTTTTTGTGTGTTTAGTCATTTCGATTCCTGGGTGATTAAACAGATCTAAATAAATAACGACTAGAAATGACAGTGAATAATAAAATTTTATTTTGTTTTTTAACTGATTTTTTTTAAAAATTTTGGTACCAAATTATATTTGGTTTTGGAAATATATTCTGTTTTGAAACGTATGTGCTTGTGGCTATTGTGGCAATTTCGTATTTGCTTATGGTTATTTTTTGTTTTCGTTAAACAAAGTTGCGCTTTTACGAAACGAAAATTTGCTATCCTTGCAGCATTCGGCCCTGTTCAAATTGTATTCTTCTAGTCGATTCGAAAGTTAGTTATCAACATTTTAGAATAGGTATTTTATCAACATTTTGTCAAGCTACTGCAGTAGTTAATTCCTATTCATTTAATAGGGTTATTGTGCTGTCGGTATAGCATTGTACATTCAAGCTGTTCTTCGACGAAGCTAAAGAGTTCGGTGTCCATTTTGAATCGGTTCTAAAACTCAAACGAGCTGATGCGCACACGTTTCGCCATTCGAAAATTCCATACGAAATTCCCTACGGAAATCTTGGAAAATTCCGTTAAAAAAGTGGATACAGGAAAACGAAAAGTTCATGTTAAACGAAAAAATTTTAAAAGTCGTATTTATTTTTCGCTTTCGTATTATTTTGATTTTCGTACAAAAAATCGAAACTGTCTGTTGAAAAAATAAAAAAAAAAAAAAAGAGTAAAAACATGTGGATTTAAATACATGTAATATGAAGTTCGATACATTGAAAAAAATAAGAGACCGATTTAAACTGGAGAATTTTTTTTCTTATAAAAATGTCCAAAAAAAAAATAAAATAAATAAATAAATAAATGAATAAAATAAAATAAAATAAAAAGAGAAACCGGATTAAATTCGACTCGGTTCCTATTCGGATAAATATGGGAAGTATTATATCAAATTTTTTATATTAGATTTGTTCCAATATCTGTATTGTCGCAGAATTCATAAATTCTTCAAGTAAATTTTATGATTCTATCAGTTTGCAAGAATAAACAAACATGTTAAGCAATAATATAAAATTTACACCGCCCACATTTCAAATTAAAAGCTTTAATTAATAAAGGACGATTTTTAACTAGTACTGTTTGAGATTTTTTTAAGTTTGTCTGGCTGGCGTTCAGGCGCGGACTTTGGACTCGGAGATGCTCGCAACTCTCCCTTTGTTTTTTTGAAGAAGTAGAATACAATAAGGCGTTGGCGCGCGAGCACAGCTATTCTGTGCTATCCTTATTAGTAATTGTATTATTAGTTTTTTAAGTAATAAATACAGTTTAGTTAGAAGTTAATCATAAAACACGTGTGTGTTATTCATTAAACCATCAAGAAGTGCAATGTTCATGTTTCTAAAATTACGGTTAACGAATATAAAAAAAGAGAACATAGAACATATTTTTGACTCAACAATAAACAAATTTTAAAAAATAAAAAATTAAGGTATTTAATAAACAAACATGATAAAAAGAATTGGCTTAATTATACATCTAAGATATGTGCATTTAAAAAACTTTAACTTATATTTCTACATTGTTTCTTCTAAAATGACTTGGTTGTTGAAGATTTCCAAAGTATTTCTATTAGCATTGTATGAAACCAACGGATAAGTGAGTTGTGTGAAGAATTTCGTCGCCTAATGATTTTCCATGGACATTATAATTGAATGTGGCAGGAAGATTATTACATATGTAATGACTTATACACCAGTTGTTAAGTCATATTGCTTCATTTATTTTTTGTATTGTAATTTTAAGTTCTGTTTTAAGCGGTTCCAGTTAAATTTTTCACATGCAAATTTTTAACCTGCGTAAATACAGCAATTTTATCATGTTGATTGTTTACAATTAATATATTTTCGTTTTTGCTTTAACTTGTTCGTTGTTGAGAAAATAAATATTTTATTCTTGTATTTTCTTATATTCTTATTGCTCAACGTATTTTTAAAGTTTAATGCTTTTAACTAAATATTTTAACTGACGGGTGTAGAGAAGAAAGACGAGACACAAAAACCCTGGAATACACTAAATGATAAGTAAAAAATAAAAACTTATTACTGGTTATTTTATTGTTGATTTTTCTATTTATTTATTCATTTAAATATTTTAACGGAATTTGTCTTCTTCTTTATGCAAGACTAGAAAAGTTATATCGTAGAGTTAATTGCGTGTGAAATAATAGCTAAGCCTTTCTATATTTCATACAGGCATGATTAGAGGAGGTATTATTTCTCATTACAGCGAAACGTGAGAGCAAATAACCGATTGATTAGGATTTATCAATAATTTCTAACCGACCATAATTTCTGACACTTAATCGATATTGATATAAATGTGTATACCTAAGCAGGTCACAACTAGGACCTTTGTCACCTACGGCAAACTCGGATTTCGACGTCCCCCTCTCCCCTTTTCTCCGCGCCCTCTACAAACTGGCGCGGACGCGGGTTCGACCCCGGCCGAGGACGACGAGGATTTCTTCAGGGGGAAAATCCTGAGATCACGCACTTCCTTCGGAAGAGAAGTAAGGCCGTTGGTCCCGTGTAGTCGTTTGCCGGCTGCACGTTAAAGAACCCTTGCGAGGCAAAATTTGCGGCCCCTATAACGCCGTCCTGAAATGACCATGGCAGTTGAAAAGGACGTTAATACCAAACAAACCAACCAACCAACCAAACTGGCGCCCGAAGCACATACGCGCGTGCACCGCTTCTGCTTTGTTATGGCCATTGTTACTTTAAGGACGAGTAAATCACGGACATACTATACATATTTTTTAAGAATAATGAAACTTATACATAGTGACCACCAAGAACAAAGAAAAACTGTATTAAAAGTACAACATCCAAGCAAAAGGTTTAATTTAATTTAAAAGGATTTAATTATTTCTCTGTTTAATCAAAAGACCAGCAATTTATCATAATGAAATTCTTCAACAGCAATGATAACTGTAAGCAGTGAAAATAATAAACCAAACTCATTGCATAATGCTGGTTTGGTTTGGTTTATTTGGTATTAACGTCCTTTTCAACTGCTATGGCCATTTCAGGACGGCGTTATAGGGGCCGCAAATTTTGCCTCGCAAGGGTTCTTTAACGTGCAGCCGGCAAACGACTACACGAGACCAACGGCTTTACTTCCCTTCCGAAGGAAGTGCGTGATCTCATGATTTTCCCCCTGAAAAAAATCCTCGTCGTCCTCGGCCGGGATCGAACCCGCGTCCTCGGGCATCATAGGCGATCACGCAACCACTGAGCCACCGAGGCTGATCACTGCATAATGTCCTTTAACAGTAACTCACTCTGCAGATGGAAGCGAGTATGTGCGTGTGCTTGCTTCCCCGCAATAAGCACAATATCCGGTAGGATTATTACCAATACGAGACAAATATTCCATCAAGGAATACTGCGAGAATGATGGGAAAATTAGAGAGCGTCACGACAGATTCATAGTACGTACAGTTTCATTTAATGTTGTGGCTTTTGAAGCCTGCTGAGTTTCTCTAACGGTAAAGGCAGATCTCTACCATTCCGTAAATACTTGTTATTGTTCTATTGATGCATTTATACAGTGCATGATATATGGAATACAGTGGAATCCCAAACTAATTGGGATCGTGTCCTATTGGAATTACCAGATTTTCGGATTAACCGATATCTTAGAAAATTTAAAAGCTTCAACCTGTCACAAGTTGGTGGGCACTTAAATAAACCTTTGTGCAAATTAATTGAAGCAAACAATTTCAAGTCATGCGGGGATCCCTTTTGCTTTGTCGAAGCAAGTAACCGTCATCTCTAGGAGTTGCTTTCTTCTTATGACCACACTTTCCTTTACGTTTAGGAGAAACCGATCTGGTGCCCTGCTTCAACTTGATAACACGGCTGACATTTGTTAAACTCACACCAACCACTGAAGCAAACTCTCGATACGTCTTAGCTGTGTGTTCGTGCAGAGTTACAATCTTCGAACGGCGGTCGAATGAAATCTAGTCATGTTTAAAATCTGATGGAATACTGTAGCTGCTGACCTAAAGATTACATCAGCCCAACATATTAATGACCACAAACTAATTTTTCGTGTTTGTTTTGAG
>JAHWFO010015343.1:996116-1008578 GCA_023313115.1 Rhysida immarginata
GTTGGTAATAATAGCCTTCCATCGCACATGCATATACTAATCTGACACTGCTCTTTCCATTTCTTCCAATTTTAGCCATTTTCGCAAAGAGTTTAATCAGTAAGATAAAAATCCTCGCTCTTATAGCATGCATTACTATTACAAGTGGGCTCCGTAATGGCGGTCGAGTCTGCTAGTATATATTATATAGTTGCTCTAGGTAGAAATACGATTAACAATAGCCGCTTTTATGTGATGTAACAATGTATGACGTTTTTGTGCGCAGGCCTTCTGTATAGGTGGTGTTGGGAGCGCTCACGTTAAACAAAAGAAATGAAGAGATTGTAAATAAAATAAATTATATACTTAACAATTATTTTTAATTTAAATTGCAAAAATATATAAATAAAAATAAGATTTATGACATATATTTATAAACATAAGATTTAAAAAACAAAATATTTAAATAGCAAAGAAATCGACCAATGTTATGTAATTGTAATTAAATATGAAAAAATGTATAGATATTTTGGCCAAAAGAAAATAAATAAATCTTTGTTTCAACGTTTGTTTTCGAAAAAAACATTTCTGTTGCTATGACAACAAGTTAATTAAATTTATTAAATAATAATAATAATACAATATAAAAAAATGTCAGAACAAGGAAGGATTCAAACAGCCTTAAAAGTGAGAGCATTTCAGCAAACACGTTACTGCGCCGCTAGCTGACAGAATGTGCTTTTTTTCTCTACGTGTATTTACCGTAAATTTCAAACTCGATTTTCCAAGCCCTATGGGGATTTCCTCATTCTAGAATTTTCACAGAGGCCTTTGTATATGGTCCTCTACCTACATACCCAGTTTCATCCAAATCGGACTCTGTTGGTCTCCTTGTTAGAGTACCACTGCCTGAGTGATGAGTCATTGCACATGTTCAGTCTTTTCTACTGCAACGCGAAAGAAGCCGAAGGGTCATACTTACATGTTGTCCCCCAACGGGCCTGAGCCCAAAAACGGGGTTAATGAATATTTGTGACAAATCTAATGATAAAAAAATAATGATTATTAAAAAAAAATAATAATAAAAGATTGATCTAAGGGAATCTGTATAGATGTTAACGTTAGTAGTTAAAAGAATGGTTTTAAAATTGTTAATGAGTTTAAAAACAGAATCGACCATTCTAATTTCAGTCCTCCATTTATGTTTAAGACTGAATATATTGTTTGATCTAGTATTCGTAAGGGATCTAACGTCGATCGCAAAAAACAATGTCGAGTGCCCAAATATCTCCGTTTAAAATATCCCTTGACAGATTGAAAAAGACGTTACGAGCTATATTGGAAATATCAAAATATTTGGTATCGCCGGTGTAACTAGTTGTATCTAAAAAATTTCTAACTAAAAACTTATGAAAACTGTTTAGTTTGCGTTGTAAAATATTTGTACATTGATTGGCGATCATTCTATCGGCGATATATTTCTGAATTTTCACATTTGCTTGGGCTTTTTATAAGAGTAGCTAATAAATTATGCAAAATAATTTTGGTAACGCTTGCGCATGCGCAGTTAAACATTATTTAGTACAAATGCTCGTGTTTCATCAAATATTTAATATTTTTCTATTCTTATTGCAAGGTGTTGTCTCTACTGCAGTTTGTCAACAATCTAATTCTTTTTAAGTGAACTTAACAATCTTTCTCCATCCATAAAATTCAGTAAAGAAGTCGAAATCAATGGAAAATTACTAGTGATGTCCGTTGGATCCGGATCTCTGATTCGGATCTGATAATATCCGGATTCGGATCTAGAAATATCCGGATCCGGGTTCGTATCCGGATCTCGAATATCGGATCCGGATTTCGGATCTCTGATATCGGATCCAGATTTCGGATATCGGATATCAGATCCGGATTTCGGATCTCGGATATCGGATCCGGATTTCGGATCCTTTCGCTGGATGCGTATTAAGACTAATTAGGACTTAAGAGGACTAGGCTATCACTTAATAAAAGCTTTTATAAACTGCTTTCAAAAAATGTTTGCATATACACAATTTCCTGTCTAGGATCCGATTTTCGGATCTCGGATCCAAGATCCGGATCTCAGATCTCGCATCCAAGATCCGGATCAGAGATCTCGGATCCAAGTTCCGGATCTCAGATTTCTGACCAACATCCGGTTCTCGGATCTCTGACCTAGGTCCGAAAAAAAGATCCGGATATCCGGATCTTGACATCACTAAAAATTACCTTTCCTAGATCTATTAATCGAAAGGAAAAATGCACACGTGAACTCTGAAATTCTGAAAATGGCATTGCATTGGGCTGGAAAACCTGCATTGTTATAAACAAAAAACTTACGAAAACATTTCGATTTTTTTAAAGAAACCTTTCTATCTCCATGAAAATACATGCTATTCTCATACAAATGGATATAGATAAGTAAGAGAAGCTTTCTATTCATATGCTACAGCTACAACTCAAGCATTATTTTTTAAAGGATGATCCTAAACTATATTTTTTGGTTCACTTTGTTGCTGGTTCACTATTTCATTTCGGGACAAAATCTTCCTTAGAATACATGAGGTGCAACATGCTCTTTACATCCCTCAAGTTTCAGGATAATTCGTCAAGTATTTTTCTAGATATTCCACAAACCGTCTAAAATGTACGTTTAAATGTACGTCTAAAATGTAGTTTTCGGTCATTTTTGGTAACATAATGTACGTTCTCATTGCCGCTAGTTAGCGTGTTATTTGTAGCCATATTGTTCTCAAAATAGTGCACAAGATCGTTCAGAAAGGATACCTCATGGTCAGGTGTCTGAAAGTCGGTTTTGGCTAACAGTTTTTTGCCAACCTTCCAGAAATTTCCTTAGTTACTTTGAAGGCCAGCCTCAAGTGCACCATGATAATTATTCCGGTCGAATCTCCACAAATCTTTAAATTTCTTTCTATAAGCCTGGGATCTTTAGTTTTGATCCACTGTTTATGAAGTTGTTGTTGTTTTTTTTTTCATCCACGTTTATATGTAGTGTTTTTTTAAAAATCGTAGCTTTTCATCACTGTATGACATATTACAATGCAAAATTAAAGAAATTTGGTTTTGTATTTATTTTTCTCACTCGTTTGGATTAACCCGATAAGAGAAACTACAATATATGTTATACACTGTATTAACATAAGAAGGATATTCACCATAAGCGCAACCAACTTTGAGAGCAATTTACCGAATTAATCTAAATAGAAGTCGAGTCGAATTTAAGCCGACCCCTCTTTTTTTTTTTTTTTTTAGACATTTTTATAGGAAAATAAATTCTCAAATTTAAACAGACCGAAACTGTTTCAATATACCGAACTCCATATTATTTAAACACATATGTTTTTATCTTTTTTTCTTTTCAATGAATAGATATAACTAAGCCACTGTGTAGAGTAATCAAGTAATACAAACACATACGAGGTGCTATCCAAAATTTCCGAGAATTTTCTTGTAAAAGACAGAGAACGTACTTTACACCCTAACTTCCGCTGTCACCTTCAAAGTAGTCATCTCCGCCACGTATGCTTTGATCCCAGCAATTTTCCCAATTTTGGAAGCATTCCTGGAAGTCCGAAGGCTGTAGGGTGTTCAAGAATAAGTTGCGATTCCACGTCGCCCTTTCAGTTTAGGGAAGAGGTAGAAGTCGCAGGGCGCTTGTTCAGGAGAGTAGGGAAGGTGGGGGACCGTTGTCATGTTGTTTTTTGCCAGGAATTCCTTTAAAACGGGCGCGTTGTCACGGTGGATCAACCAGTCTTTGTTCTTTCACAACTCGGGCCGTTTGCGCGGAATTTTCCCTCAGTCTCTTCAAAACTTCGCAGTAAAACTTCCTGTTAACAGTCTGACCAGGTCGAATAATTTGGAGACAAGAAAACAGATGCACAAGAACACAAAGTAATGCGCCTACGATTACGAAATTTGGCAGAGCAGAAGCTGAAAGGTGCACCAAGAGGTATCTAGCAATAGAACCTCGTACTATTTTTGGTTTGGGCGGAATATTCAAAATATCCGATATTTTGGGTACCACCTCGTACACTTCAAAACAGAATCTATTTCCAAAACTAAATACACATTAGCAGAGGAAAAGCTGGTAATGTGACCCTCGCTTTGTTTTTTAGTAATAAAACAGTTGTAAGCTATCCTAAAACCAGATATTATGTTGGAATGAAGTACTGTTTTTTGAATAAAATAAAATGCTCAAAATTTTTGAATAATCATTTGTTTTTTGTGGTCAATCCAAACAAATCAGATGAGGTCATGTGCAGATATTGAAAAATACATACATTTAATCTCGAGAATAAAAAAGAATAAAGTCTTTATTCAATAGTCAAAACATTGAATTAGTAATTAAAATATCTACTGTACTATTATTTAACAATGAAACTTAGACGAGTTTTCTCTGAACTAAACTAAACATTATATCTGAAATAAAATGGTGAATCCCAACATGCTGATTACAAACCATATATCTAATATGGTCCGCGGGGCCATATTACGAACAACAACAAGGGCCCGATTTAAAGGAAAGCACTGGATATGACAAAGAATAAAAATTTACCCGAGAAAAAAGCTAAGGTGAGTTTGCTTTCAATATATCAAAAACGGAACATTGTCAGTTATATATTACAACCCAATTCTTTTGCACATTTCTATGATGATTAAAACAAAAAATATTTGACAATAAAAACTTTCGTACCTATCGTGCATTGATAGCACTGCTTTACTGACAGATGAGTCAACAGGAAGCGATATCTATACCTTAAATTTTGCAACTAGTTATTGCTTTACGAGTTATTTGCAACCCGTATTAGATATTCTATCTACTTCCTACATGGCATTAAAAGTTGATTTATTAGGCTGGGGGGACCAATTTAACAGCAGGGGACCGACCACATTACCTTCTTTTCTTCTACCAAAAACTAAAAAAAAAAAATAACTTCAATAAAAAGTCAAATAAAATCTTGTTATTCACTGTTATTTTCTAGTCGTTTTTTATTTAGATCTAATTAATGAGACAGCTATATTTCATGCGAAAACAGTACTTTCGTCAATGGGCAGAGGCCCGTTGCCACCCAGGAATCGGGGTAACAACACAAAAAAAAAAAACATACAAGAATAAAATGCAGATATTTTGCCATCCACTTCTATAAGTCACCTCCTAAACTATCGTAAAATATTAGAGCATTTGAGACTGAAAAAAATACATGTAAGGTGCGTAAAGAAAGTATAGACACACTTCCCAAAATGCTGGTTTATTTAAAGTTTAATTCTTTTCCGCAATACGAGTGATTCCCGGAAAAAAAAAGTTTGTTCGCAAAAAAAAAAAAAATAAAAAATAAATAAAATAAAATAAAGGCACCGATCGAAAACGATTTTTTATACGTGCACGCGAATTTAAACCGAGATCACTATTTTTTCTGGTCAGATTTCAGAGAAAAAAATTCGGTAAATACAGTATTTGAACTGCATCCTCTACTAGCGAGCGTGTTCTATCAACACCTTTTAAACACAAGGCAAAGCCTCGGTACAGAAGCAAAGCCAACTAGAAAGACAGGCCGGGGCACTAAAAAGTCACATGGCCAAAGCAGATCAGCAACAATCCAATCTTCATTGTTTCCAACAAACGAAAAAACGCTGATTGTTGAGATCCAAGATGGAAATAATGAAGAGCGGATTGTTGCTCGATCTACTTTGGTCGTGTGACTTTTTAGTGCCCCGGCCTGTCTTTCTCGTGGGTTAGGTACAGAAGCGAGGCCAACGAGAGACAGGCCAGGGCCAACACCTCCTATAGAGAAGGCCTGCGGACAAAAGGTGTATACATTGTTACATCATCATCAAGCGGCAATTGTTATCGTATTTCTACCAATAATAAGCCCTAAATTTGGCCGCTTGATGATGATGTAACAATGCATACACCTTTGGTCCGCAGGCCTTCTCTCTAGGAGGTGTTGCCAGGGCACTCAAAAGTCACCTGATCATCGGGATCCGGGCAACAATCCATCTTTCATTGTTTACAACAAACGAAAAAATACAGATTGTTAAAATCCAAGATGGAGTGATCATGTGATTTTTGAATGCCCTGGCCCGTCTCTCATTGGCCTCAGTACAGAAGCGTAGCCCACGAGAAAGACAGGCCGGGGCACTAAAAAGTCACATGACCAATGTAGATCTAGCAACAATCCAATCTTCATTGTTTCCATCTTGGATTTCAACAATCAGTGTCTTTTCATTTGTTGGAAACAATGAAGGATGGATTGTTGCCCGGATCTCGATGATAGGGTAACTTTTGAGTGCGCTGACCTGTCTCTCGTTGGCCTCGAGTAGACAGTGAGCAAACGACGCTCTCTAGAACGGGCTTGAGTATCTGTAGCAATGGCAGCCTCCTCTCATTAGGCGTGTTCACATCAGTGATGTCAACAACAATAAAGACTGGATCGAGCCTTCTATGAGCGCGATAACACAGGCACATGTCTAAAGAATTGCCTGGAAAAGTCCACACTTATCATCGTGCACCTATGTCTGGTAGTCATTCAGTAAAGTATAAGAAAATAATTTTGAACATTAAAAAAAGCTGAAAATAATTTTTTAGCTCTCATGGAATTACAGGGACTTTCTTTGGCAGTAGAATTTCAGCAGAAAATTATTAAATATCTTAAATGTATATTTAATGCAATGATGTCAGCAACAATAAAGACTTCATTTATTCTTTTTTGTTGTTGACATCATTAATTTGAACGTGCGTCCACGGTATTCATCGAGAACTATGCCTGGTCCTTATCATTTTCTTAGACACGTTTGAATAGCGAAGCGCTCACAGATGGGTCGATCCGGTCTTTATTATTGTTGACATCATTGGTTCACATATCGAGGCTAACGAGAAATACAGGCTCTAATAGGTCTATTAACAATCCAACCTTCATTGTTTTCAACAAAAGAAAAAACACTGATTGTTAAAATACAAGATAGAAACAATGAAAGTTACATTGTTAATAGACTTATCTTGGTCAGGTGACTTTTCAGTGCCGGAGCCTGTCTTTCTCGTTAGCCTCGTTCACATATCTACTAAAGCTGGCCAGAAGATTTCTTCAGCCTTGAGAAAATAAATCTAAAAAATTGAATTTTAAAAATCAAAAATTTATGATTTAAAATTTTATGTAGAATATACGATAGGAGGCTACTATTGCTACGAATACTCAAGCACCTTCTAACAAGCTTCGTTTCCTCACTGCCTACTTTTTTGACGTTTTAGACCTCTATGCTAAGGCCTACGAGATAACAAGACCTGGAAACGAAAAGGTCACCTCACCATCGGGGTGCTAGCAACAATCCAACCTTCATTGTCTCCAGGAAAGTTGGATTGCGGCTAGCACCCCGATGGTCAGGTGACTTTTCCACTTCCAGGCCTTGTGCCGAGGCCTCGTGTCTAAGTTTTGGTTGTACTCTGGCAATAGCATTGATGTATAATTTCCACTGGAGAAGACGTTTCTAAAAAAAAAAAAAAGTAGCATTCCTATTCTTGATACACGAGAGCAAAGATTTGATTTGATTTGATTTGATTTGATTTGATTCCAGAAACAAATAATTTCATAAGGAAGATTTAGATTTAAGAAAAATAAATCACACAAAAAATAAATAGAAGTTTAATTTTAGGTTTGGAAGCCGATAAAAAACTTAAAAACTTTTTTGAAATCGATATTCTCGAGGGCTTTCGACGTAAATATTTGCAGTGCATTTGCATTTTTCAATTATCTTTTTTAATCCTGCAGAATTCGTTTTCCAAGAATTGTACTTACAGTTTTAAAGAGGACTGAAAGAGTAAAACTAAATGAATAAATAAATGAACTTAGAAAGTTGTAAAGTGGAGAAGAGAAAGAAGAATACACGGAGATTAAATCTTCAAACTTTTCTTCATATTCGCTTTCTCTTCATTAGATGATGATGTTCTCACGACAGAATCGATCGAAGCTTTGACGATATTCCCTTTCCCCTTAAGGCGATGCTTTAATGAATTATTAGCATCTTTACTTGGATTACATCATCTCTGAATTTCTTCATAACAGGAAACTCTTTTCTTTAGACGAACTTTTCTTTCACTTTTAAAGAAATGCTAAAAAATTGTTCATTAATTTTCTTTTTTTTTTTAACCCCCTTTTGGATTTTTCAAATATCTCATCTAATTAATATTTGGTAATTAATATCAGCTTACAGGTTTTATGGAATATTATTTGTCAGGAAAATGCATTAATGTTCTGGTAATAAGAAGGAACAAACGGTTTCGCTAGCGTTAAAATAAAATGGAAGGAATATGCATTATATCCATTACCAAAGCAGGAATGAATTTTGAAGTACATGGTTATTCATTAAAGAAGGCAGGGGGAGGAATTTAAATTATATGCAAATTACAGAAGAAGAAAATGAAAAACGTCATTACCATCGTTAAGTTTCTTTATTAAATCCTCCCCCCCCCCTCAATTTTCATTAAATTGGCCGTAGATAACGTTAACACTATCTCTCCTTAACTAAACTTAAAAAGATTTAAGGGTTCGATGGAGATAAAAGAGAAAAGGGTATGTGTAAAAAAAAGGAGAAGACTCCTTTGTCTTCGACGGAATCAGTCATTCGCTGAACCTTTTTTTAAATAAAATACGAAATGTAAAATAAAGCACTTGAAACAGCTTATTTCTAAACAGTCATATTAAAAAATGAATATGAACAACAGAAAAGAATGAAGAATATGGATATATCTACCAAAAAGTAATTGGGCTACCCCTAACAATAGATTAACGGGGCCTTTCACGTACTATAGTGTTGGATCGCAGATAGGTTGTTAATGGTAACATGAACTCAGTCATAACATATGGAAGTGTAATATTTTGTAAAATGACGTGCTCCAAAAGAGACGTTTTTAGAGAATGTATCCTTGTAACTGTCAAGATTTTTTTTATGAATTACTCTTGTGTTTATATAGATAGATAATCATGTACATGTATTTTTAACGAGTGCTTGGTGGGAAATTTGTCTAAGACGACTTTTGGTTAGAATTTTATTTGTAATCACGTATTTATCTTTGAAATGCAATTACGTATATTATATAAAATATTTATGCTTAAAATGCAATATTTTTATGTTGGTTGTTTTCACAAACCCGTAAGATATTCATTTGTTTCCTTATTACTTAAGCAAAAGAGTAATACAGTAAAAACTTCGTTAGTACGAACACGGATAATAATGACTCTCGGTTTAAACGGACTAATTTATTTGGCTGTGCTTTCTATAGCAAAACTGACGGATAATACGGGCTCGCTTAAAACAAACCTGCGGTTTATAAGAACCAAATATTCTATCCGCTGAGCCTCAGAACACCCTGGTTAAAACGGACTACCACTCGCGGAGGAGTTGGATTCAACCTTGTTGATTACCTGAATCTGGTAGTTTGTTTTTCATATAGGGGAGGAAAGTACTCCTGATCTATTTAACAGTGTGGCAAATAAATGTTGATGATGACGACGTTCCATTTGCATGACTGTTTCCAGCAGATGGCATAACGTTCCATTGCTATTGAAGATGCCGTTGAAATCTGCGAAGCACCAAGCAACAGAGACACTGTTGAAGAAGTTCTGGTGTCACACAATTCAAAAAGTGATACAAATTTCAATATGAGTGAGGAGTGATGTTGCAGGGGTTCGTCGATTAACGATCGAAACATTGAGATATTTTCTCTAGGCAAAGCCATCGCCCAGGAATATTTCATGGCAATAGAGAAGTTTATTATTAAAGAAAGTAAGATAAAACAAACTACACTGACTGACTTTTACCGATCACAACCATAACGTTAGCATTATTACATACTGTAAATTTTTTTCAAATTTTTTCATTTTCAATCATTCAATTTTCAAATTTACAACATACGAGGCGTGTTTTTTAAGTAAGTACCGTTTTCGCAGCGCTGACTGCCAATTTGCTTCTTTAAATGCAAGAACAAACAATAATCACTGAGCGCTCATATTACACCGGAATCAAAGCAACAGTTTTTGGAATGGAAACATTCAATATCACCCAAGAAAGAAAAATTCGAGCAAACAATTTCAGCCTGAAAAATCATGTGCACTGTGTTTCGGGATAGGAAGGGTGTTTTGCTTGTGGAGTTTTTGCCTCGCGGCAGCACAGTCAAAGCGGCAGTGCTAGAGTGTTTAGCAAATTAAGCGGCCGATTTCTACGAGGATGGAAGCTTGTCGTACGATACGGTAAGTGCCTAAATAAAGGTAGAAATTATGTTTAAAAGTAGTGCTTTTATATAAAAATTAAGGTGTTAAAAATTGTTCTTTTTTATATCAAAACGCTACTTACATAAAAAACACATCTTGTATACTTACAGTAGTTTGAAACCTCTCTTCTTAATAAAAGTTACATATTCGTTAGCAAACATCTGCGTTTTATACTGTACATTTTTTTCCATACATTTACCCATCTTCGGATAATACGGACCTCGGTTAAAATGAGCTCTTTTGGATGGTATGTTGAAATCTGTACTAACGAAGTTTTACTGTATACAGGGATTCACTTTTTACATTTATAATTATTACAATAAACAGAAAGTGATAGGATGTCGGGAGGGATGGACCGGAAAAGGATGAGAGAACGACATCCCTCTAAGAGAAAGAGAGAGAGAAAGAAAGTAATAATTATTGTATTTAAGAAACGATAATTGCAGCTAATGGAGTTTAATTTATTAAAAGCAATAAAAATTTGTTAAACTTATCTTAAATTCCATTTGATTTATCAATCCTACTGTTGTTGGCCGAACTTGTGGGCTTTAAAAGCACTTCCTAATTTCAATCTGTATTATGTGATAAATTCCTGGTCTTAGCCGTTTCCATTAAAAGATTAAAATCCCAGAGGATCTCACACGAAATCTTTATATATTTTTCTTTTCATGAAAGAATTATTCCTTCTAAATATAAAAAATGCGAACCGAAAAAATCACGAAAGAAATAAATAACAGTTATACAGTGGCCGCGCAGTACTTGAAATGTTTATCGCCAATGGTTTAGCCATAGAGATTTTCTTTAAGCCAGAAGAATCTCATGTTTTTAGCCAAATTTAAAATTAAAAAACATTATAAAGCATTTAAAATTTTAAAAAATTATGAAGCATTTAAAATTTAAAAAAATTAATGACATGATAATCGCATTTAAGGTTGAAAATAAAAATTTTCCATATAAATAGAATTAGCCAAGAATGTTCGCCAAATGTGATAGTTTATTCGTCAGATTAGTTGAACTGTCGCCATTGTCGATTTGGCGAGCGGACTGCGTGGACGCTAGTTATATGATTCATGATAAATCTTCTTTCGTTTAGATATTTCATCCAGCAAAATAAAGTTCTTTTGTTTTCGTTTCGTTTATGGTCTCTGTTCCATGCTCTGGAGTCAAATGATTCGAAAATGTCAAAAGAGAAGTCATTAGAATCTGTATAAATGATTTAATTTTCAAGGCCGTAAGTTTAATAGATGGTAATATAGGGTTTTGAGACAGTCTTTAATACTGTCCCGAGCTATCTGGGGCCATTTGCATATCCTATAAGACGGCGGTATTGAAAGGACTTCTCAGATCAGGGAATAGATAAATTTTTACATTTTTATAACGTTACCTCACTTGTAATTTTATGCCCGTCGATGATGGTGAAAATACCGAAAAGTGTCAGCAATAACTGTTTAAAATGTTACTAATCCCAAACCGTGTCTTCTTATTATTCATTAAAGCAAAATTGATTTTCACGCCCACTATGGATTTGGGGTAGACATATCCAGTACATTCTGAGTGCATACTCGAATGACCAGCTTTTATAAACTGCCTAAAGATGTATATACATTACCATAGATCTATTTCTTTAGGAAGCAGAGGATAATTTCAATGACGGCCATAAAGAAGTAAAATAACGATCATTGTATTAAACGCTAATATTCCTGTATCATTTAAAATCCGTATTCATTATTTCAAAAAGCAATAACAATTTTCTTAATTTCACCGCACATAAATTTTATCGGCTAAATAACCTGTCAAATTCATTCAAAATCAGTTATGATTTTTGTTCGGGAAAACTCAGATTTTTTATGTAAAAATAGATATAATTTTATTTGTAATTAATTATTCTAATTTTTCTATTCTTTAAGTTTTTTTACTGTTTTGCAGACAGTGATTGTTGAGTACAAATTGTTTTAATAAATGTTAATTAAAAAATCTCCACGTGATTATCACTGTCTGCAGCTAGTTGTCCCTCGCGAATAATTTTCGTGATCACGAGGATGTGTGTCCCACTATTTTTGATGTTCTTTCCGTGGTTACTGTTTTTATTTCAGACAGACCACTTCCAGCTTCTGGCTTGACAAGTCGTCCCACCTTCTGGTCCTCCACTTCCACTCCTGTAGACATTTGTGTAGTGCGT
>JAHWFO010015343.1:1008678-1053537 GCA_023313115.1 Rhysida immarginata
TCCACTCCACTCCTATAGACATTTGTGCAGTGCGTTTGCCCCCCCCCTCCCGGTGTCTCCTGGGGAAGGTCTTCTTTCTTGCTAAAATGCTGACTTTTTTCCATCATCACCATGGAACGCATGGTGATGATGATCGCCGACGGTCCGTTTACCGCCGGCGCATTCATGAAGGGGTTGTATGCCCGTACAAGCTTACCCCCTGTTCTTCCGTCGGGTTTTCCCGCTGTTTCGGTTCTGCAAAAGCTTTCCCCCACTGAGTGGAGGATGCTTTGCAGGAACCGAAATGTTGTTGAGCGGATAGTAGAATCTGACCACGTCAAAGTTGGCCAGACTACTATCCACTTGTTTCATGCTGACCCCGGTCATCTCACCGTCCATGTCCGGGGTGCCTCGCCGCTGATGGCAGAATCCTATCTGAAGGACTACATGTCCGATTACGGGGAGGTGCTACGAGTGTTCTACCCAGAGCACTCCGACTCCCCCCTGCAGAAAAATGGAGACATTTTGTTGGCCATGCGCCTTCAGAAAGACATTCCTGACTCCCTTGTGTTGCACGGAGAACGTGTCTTCGTGTACTATAAGGGCCAGAGGTAGTGCTGCTGGTACTGCAAGAAGTCCTCCCACGTCCGGAAGGACTGTCCTCTCCTGAAGAAGTGCGACTTCTGTAAGAAAATCGTGGGCAAATACCACCAGTGCCCGGAGAGGACAGGTGCACCACCAGCAGCCCCAACGCCACCGCCTCGAGGGATGTCGTCCCAGTAGCCAGCACTGATGACTTCACCGGCAGAGTCAACTGAGCCTAGCAGAGTGACTATGCCTCGTCCTACACCGAGGCTTTCGAAGGCGGCCCCGCCATCGTCGGCTCCTCCTTCACCAAGGAAAGCGAAGGCGGCCCCACCGTTTTCACCTCCTCTTTCACCGAGGTTATCGAAGGCGGCCCCACTATCGTCGGCTCCTTCTTCACCAAAGAAATCGAAGACTGCTCCACCATCATCGCCTCTTCCTACGACTCCTGGGAAGGAGATGCCGCCTCCCACTCCTCGGCCTCGTGTGGTCAAGAGACTGTTTCTCGTCCACCTTCGCCTGATGTTTCCCCGATGGCGGAGGACTGCCACTCTGCAGAAGTCATCTTAGACGATTCGTTGTGTTCCGAGTCGGTGTTTGTTGCGGAGGAATTTCCATCTCTTCCTCCACCTGCGCTTTCATCGGCATCGCAGCCTTTGAATCGTCTGTGCGCCTACGCCTGGAAAAATTTCTTCCTCTGCTGGGACCTCAAAGCCATCAGCGCCAGCTCAGCGGGATCTTCTTGCGACGCCTAAGAGCCCTCTCAAGAAAAAGGCCCGACGTCATAGTAGCAAGAGGGACGGGATTCCTGTGTCCTCTTCATCTGAAAGAGACAGCTGCGTAGACCATCATCATCGCAGCCCCTCTTCCTCTTCGGGACGTGCTCGTTCCTCTAGACGGAAGACTTCTGAGCCTCCTCCCTCGTCGGTGAAGCTTCGCAACAGCTTGCTAACCTCACTGGCCTTCGCAGTCAATATCCATCTGCGCAGTTCTTCATCAACTCATCTTCGCCACATGGGCAGGGGGTTGCCTCCATCATCTTCAACCCCTCCATTGTGGTGTCGAACTGCGTCTTTGACTGTGAGTGCAGGGTAATTTCTTTGGACCTCCTGCTATCTGGTCTCAAATTTCTTAATGTGTAAGCCGCGTGTTTATCAGCAGAGAAACGGATATTCTTTGAAGACCTGGACTTTTACCTGTGCTCGTCCTTGCCTGCAGTGGTTGCTGGGGACTTCAATTGCCATCCGGATGAGAACAACATCTTTTCGTCTGGATGTGTCTACCAGTTGTGCCAGCGGAATGCACTTTTCGATCTATGGGCGTCTTCTTCCAATTCCAACCAAAGAGGGTCTACCTTTCACCAAGGGCCCTCTGTGTCTTCAAGGTTGGACCTTTTTCTAGTAGACGCCACTTTCGCTGGTGCTCCTGGTTCCATGGAGGTCATTCCATGCTCCTTTTCTGACCACAGTGCCATCAAGTGGTCTTGGAACCCTCCATTCCCTGCCTCCTCTGCAGGCTCTGCTTCGAACAATTGGTTTCTGAACGTTTCTCTGCTTGACAACGATAAATACAAGGGAATGTTCGTTCGGTTTGTGGAAAGACATCTTCACAACCTGCCTCCGTCACTAGCTTCGTGCCTTTCCTTTAAATCAAAGCTCCGTCGTTTTTTTCAGAAAGATTGGGTTGGACGCCGCTAGACGCAATCGGCGCCATCTCCTCATGCTGCAAGAAATTCTGCGCCTCCTCCGCTGTTCCATCCCGAAGGGGGCATATGCTGATGACATCCGCCAGGTGAAGAGCGAGATTAACGCTCTAATGATCCGCAGGGCCGCCGGCGCAGCTCTCAGGGCCAAACTGTCCTGGGCGTCTGACGTCGGAATATGTCGTCACTTGCGTTCGCAGAGGAGAGGCGTCGCGCCAATAAGAAGAGGTGCCATCGTTTGGTGGTGGGGAATGAGACAGTGGAAACAGACTCTGCCATCTTGTCTGCTTTCCACTCTTATTTTTCATCATTTTTTGGCCACCCAATCTTTCCATCCGACGCCACGACGAAGTGGATCGAGGCACTTAGACCTTTCACTGCTGACGCTGACCTGTCAATTACCCGTCCCTTTTCCGAAGATGAAGTCAAGAAGTTTTTGTCGATGGATGGCCTTCATCAGTCCGGACGGCATCCCATACTCGTTCTTCAATGCGACTTGGAAACTTCTTGGGCCTTTCCTGGTGCAAGTGTTCAATTCCATTCTTAAGGACCCTTCCTCCATTACGTCGGACTTTACCGCGGGGAGAATCATCTTGCTCCCCAAGGTACCGGATCCTGAACTTGTCACCCAGTGGAGGCCTATTACTCTACTTAACACAGACTATAAGGTCTTCACTGGTGTGCTCCAACAACGGCTTAAATGCTTCGCCGACGAGTTCTTCGATCCGGGACAATCCTGCTCCATTCCATCTCGCAGGATGTCCGACAACCTCATTACCATCAAGTGTGTTATGGAGGAAGCGTGTGTGCGCCGTCAGACTCTTGCCGTGCTAAGTCTTGACTAGGAAAAGGCCTTCGACAAGGTGAATCACGTGTTTCTTTTCCGAGTGTTTCACCATCTTCATCTTCGGAAATTTGCTACGATTATCTCAGCACTGTATGCTTCTGCCACATCATGCGTGGCGATTAATGGCTCCAATTCGCCTTTCTTCGAACTGTCCAAAGGCGTCAGACAGGGGTGTCCCATCTCTCCCCTGTTATATATATTCTATTTGGAGCCACTTTTACAATATCTTAATCGCCACCCAGATGTCCAGGGGTATGATTTGCCAGCCGCTTCCATCAACACCCGTACGCTGGCTTATGTGGACGATGTAGTGCAATTTGCATCTGATCCGTATTCCCTGGGCATCTATAAAGAATCCTTCGATCTCTTTAGCACTTCGACGGGAAGTTCCATCAATCTCGTCAAGTCTAAGGGCATTGCTATTGGGAAGTGGACAGTGGACTATCTTCGATCCTTCCCAATAACATGGTGTGAGCAAATTACAGTGCTGGGATATGTTTTCTCCTTTTCACCTAATATGGACTCTCGTCACTGGCAGCTGGTAATTGATAAATGCATCGCTCGCCTTGGCAAGAACTTTCGTTTCACCACCTCGATGTTTGCCAAGGCGAGGTTCGTCCAGTCGCACGTCCTACCGATCTTGACGTCTAAGTGCCTGTTTGCTTTGCCTTCTCCATCTCATTTAAAGAAGGAGCGTAGTGCGATAGTTGACTGTGTGTGGGGTTATTCAGCAGCCCGTCATCCCATCCGTTCGGAGCTGCTGTTTATCCCCTTTGATGAGGGGGGGGGGGGGGGGATTGGGCTTGCCAAACATTCGACGATACCTCATCGCGGTCAGAATGGCCGCCTTGATTCGTGCCTTCCTCCTTCCTCCCCCCATCTGGGCCAACTTCTTCTTTCTGCATCTGCGCTTCTTCTTGAAAGTGAACAGGCTACCTTTTCCGTCCACGCTGCCAGTGACGATCATTTCACGTTCGCCGGACTTTTACCATCTAGTCTGGCGACATTTGTCATCTTTCCTGTCTGGCCTTCGACAGCTTGACCCGCAGGACTGGGAAACCTTCGTCTATCTTGGTTCTTCCAGCAATCTGACCAGGGTGCGACTTCTGACATCGTACGGTGGCACCCTGAATATCCATGGTCAGCCATCTTGAAGTCCGTCAAGTCTCTCGCCTTTGAGAAGGCGGTCTTCAACTTTCAATGGCGCTTGCTGCACCATGGGTTCTACACTCTCCAATGTCTACATCGATGGGGAGTGGTCAGATCTGCTGGTTGCCAGTTTTGCGGGTTGCTTGAGACAGTTCCTCATGTTTTCTACGAGTGCCCGTTTGCTCAGTCCATTTGGGATCGCCTCTCTCGTCACTATCTTCTGACTGACTTTACCTACCAGTCAGTGCGATTTCTGATGGACTGCTCCACCGTTTCTGCGTACAAGCTGGACCTAGCCACTTCCATCGCCTTTATGAACAGAGAGCTTTGACTGGAGGAAGGGCGCCATCCATCTCAGGTCCTTCCTTCATCTTGAATGGCTTCGGCTTGGCCCAGCTACGTTCCGGAGACGCTATTCATCATCTCAGCGTCTCTGTAAGGTCATCGAAGGGGATACGAATACCATCTCGTACCTCTTCACCTTTCCCCTCGACATCGATGACCCACCGGTGGGCGGACGGGCCTCTTTTTGAGGCGTTTGAATAGGAGGTGCAGCCCTCGAGGGCTGCCCGTACTCCTACAGCATGCGCGCCTGGGCACCCTGCCTGCTTTAAGAACTAAGGGTGCTCCTCTGGAGCCATAACATCGGCACCAGTTCCAACAGCTCCTTCTGGTCCTCCACGTCCTTACTAGCCTGCAGCATGACGTTCAACTTCCATTTATCATTTTCTTCCAATGCTCTGCAAATCACTCCTACCCTGCCGTTCGATGTTTAGTTTCTTATTGAATTTCTCACTTTCTCGCGGCAGCCATGATTCTTTACCGAGCAGCATTGTTTTGCGGGTTTACCCATAAGGTAATAATGAAATTTCTTTTAATGCTATTTCAACAATAACGACGCCATGCTGCACATTTCAATTCTTATTTCCCATTAATAATTAATTATGATTTCGCAGTCTTTCTTTAGACATTAAATGGGAATTTTGAAATTTCTTTTCCTTATTCTTTATAAGGGATTGGTCTGTCTCAATTTTTTTTATATTTAATCTCAATTCGCTCACTGTAGCGATTAATATTTCTCGTTACAGTGTTTTGCTGTATTTAACGTACATTTAAGTATTTCTTTATTTTATTCCGAGAAATTTTTTCTTTTTTAATTGAGATCCCAATGCCTATTCCTCAATTAAATCATTGTATAGAACATTCTTTTGTACAGAATTTTTGTATTTTATAAATAAATATCGCAATTTTTAAACCAAAATAAAAGTCTTTTAACGAGCCACGTTTACTCTTAAGTTTTGGAGTTCTTTCTTTTAAAGTACCACCTATTAAATTCTATTTATTTTGCTTCCCCCTCTGAACAATTTTAAAATATCCAATCGTACTTCTGAAGTCAAAATGGAAAATGTGATGTTTTAAAAAAATTGAAGTCGAAGTAGATAAACGAAAAGAAACCGCTTCGAAAGCTTCTTAATAAATTATAATACTTACATAATACTTGCCCGAAACAACAATTTTAATAAAAAGTTACAAACTTGTGCAAATTTAATTGTGCAAGGGTGGGGGACGGGATCTTACAAGATGTCTGCAATATTCATAATTATTTTAAATTTTCAATTTAAGTTTAATTATAAATCGATCCAATCCAAATATATTTCTTTTTTTTATATTACGTATTTTTTTTATCACGGATTCCGAATTCCAATTAAAAATCGAAGTGAAGGAAGAGGAGAAGAACGGATAAAAGGAAATTAATAATTTTCAAATATTTTTTCCTACTGTTTCATGTACTAGATTTTAAATTATCTTTAAAAATATGAATAATTAATTAATTAATTTAATATATGAAAAAAATTTATACAAAAAATGCAACTTGTTGGAACTGTTTTTTCACATTAACAAGTTTGTTAAAAACGTGAAAGAAGAGACGAAAAAGAAAGCTTGGATGTAATCGTGCTTCAAGAAATTTCAAAATTTTAATATAAATTTGATGATAAAGGAAATGGATATTACATGCGCAGGTTACAAATCATGCAGGGAGAATCCTTTTGAGGCAAAAAATAATAATTTAAAATCATGAGGCGTTGGTGCCATTTTTGACAAACGCTTTTTGTATCATATCTAAAATATCTAATACGTAATTTTCAGATCATTTCATTTATTTACGAAGCGTGTGTTTTAAGTAAGTACCGAATTTTGATATAAAAAAAAAATAAGTTTTTAACATCTTAACTTTTATATGTTTCAATCTTTTAGCACTTACTTAAAAAAAATGAAGTGTGGTCACCACACGACTTTCTTATGCGTAAATAACCTGGTCCAAATAAAGAAAAAAATTAAACAATTGTCTAAAATGGCTACTTCCTTAAGAAATTTTGAAAAAGTTTGTGAATAAAAGTTACTTCAAATTAGCTACTAAACACTTTGGTATAGATTCCAAATTTCCCTATACCATCTTCTTTCGCCTATATTAGCAAAAAACTGGATTTTGAAAAGAGTAAAACTGGTACATCCGGTTAGAATTTTGAAAAATTTTGTTAACAAAGGTTGTTTAAAATTGTAAATGTAACACTTTTCAATCACTTCAAAAAATTTTCATAAACGCAATGGTTAATGAGATATTTCAAAATTTATATTTTGGCGCTGGAGTAAACTGATACTTCCGGTTCACCGATTCCACTGGAAAACTAATCAGATCTCCCGAGGAGGGTTATAATTTTTTAATCTTAAGTTTAATGTTTGGTCTCGATAACTTTAGGCGTTTGGACGCTATCGTGGACACACATACACAGAATGACAGAAATACAGACAGACAAACACACAGACATTTTCCAAAAATCACTTTTTCGTAATCTACATACCTTCTTCGTGATTACAATACTTCCTTATACTACATATAAGTAAAGAGACCAAAGCTTTATAGGAAATAAGTAAATAATTTAGAAAAGAAAAAAAAAGCTATTTGTGAAGTAAAATTGAGTGAAGCTGACAAAAGAGTATATTTAACGAATTTCGGCATTTTTTTTTCCATTTCTAATTAAGCTTAAATTAGAAATGAAACTGCATGCGAATATTTAAAATTATTTCTTTTAGCCACATGGTCTTCTATACCATATAACATTATTTTATCTTTCTTTTTTTTAAATTTATTTTTAAGTTTTGTTAAATTGTTTTGTTGCTATGGAACATGTTTTTAAATATTTAATCAGACACAGTAATAATTTATATAAACTGAATTGGAGGTAAAAGAGGATATTAGTGAATCTGACAGATTCACTGTGAAAAAATAATTCAATTAAAAATGTTTTTTTTCTTCCTTAATTTCACCATAATGATAACTAGACGCAGGTAATTTAATTTAGAATACGCTCAGGGATATTTACCATCAGGGCGAAGAAAAGCTGAAAGAAAAATTGATCGACAGAGAAATCGGATCCAATTTATAACCAAAGAATTCGTAAATTAAATACGCATTGATCGTAGGTTATGAAAACGAGTTTTCTTTCCAACTTTAAGGAAACCATTCAAACTAAGCCTAGGGCGGCCGACCAATTAGATGCGTTTCAATGGAAACGGGCTTGAGGGGGCGTCCACTGAACGAGATTAGAAATATAAAGTTGAATAAAGTTTGGAACTTGAACACTGATTTCTTTCCTAAAAGGTAAGGAAGGGAGCGATAAACTGCAGAATCGATCAAAATAATTTTTTTTTCAAAATTACAATGGTGATTTTATAAAAGCAAATTGTACACAGCTAACAGTAAGCCCCACTTTTCCGTTCGATTTTCGTATTCCAGAAACCCATACCAAAAGAAAAAAACAACAACAACATGTAACTTAGTTTTATAAGATAAAGAGATAACTTTTCTAGATTCTTTCCCTTACAGATATCTACTTTTCCATTAAAGAGGAAATATCGGCTAGGCTCTTTATTAAATAGCAGAGAGAGGTGGGTACGCGTGCGTGTTTGTGAATGGGTATGGGTTAGCAGTATCAGAGATCTTCAACTTTGGAATGACCGCACACGAGCCACAATTTATGCGCTTTAAAGCTGAACAACACATTCGCTTCATCATTTATTTAAGCAATACGACAGCTGAGACCTTAAATCCATTTTCACCGACAATTCCACCACGTCAAACTAATTTATTACAATTAAAACTATTTTTTTTACAAAACTCCCAATCATAATAACTAATATAATAAACACAAAAATTATATATTAATAGTAAACATAGGGTATCAAAAAATTTGTTTCAAAGGAACAAAAGAGGAATGTTGTATTACTCAAATACTTGAGGTGCTTAACTGTCCAACTGTACTTCAAATAAAAGAATAACAATAAAAGAATAATCCTTAACAAATACTACTTTGTCGGCTGTCAGAAGGGAGAATAATCCAAACGTAAAATACTAACTTACTGAGTAGCTTAAGTTTATGTGTGAGTCTGCTGAGATTATCTGCACATTTTCTTTAATTGATTAAAATATTTTTTCACACTTTCGGAATAAAGATAAACACCCATGTCAGCAGCAGGGTTATTCTCCAGTCCTTTCGGCCGGCGGATCGGCTTTCATGCTCTTCTTACGATATTCAGAAGAACGCTGTATTAAGAAGTCTTATTCTCCTCAGCTATTAAACTAAAAGTTCTTACTAAAAATTCATAAGGCAAAAATTCTACTCGACGCTAATGGTACTAAGACTGTTGGTTTTTAATAATTCGAAGATCTTTCAGTTTATTAAGAATACTGCAGGTATGTTTCATAAATTTGTTATATATGTGAAATATTTTTCAAATGTAATAAATTTGATGAGGCTATATATAGACTATTAAGTCTTTCATATAGATCCCTGAAAAAGCAGGGAATAAACGGCGAAACCGGTCAGGAAAAAAAAAAAAGGTTTTAAGATCGATAACATTCGATCCACTGTCAATAATTTCAGTGTCTCTTTTGGTCCTCCGTGATAACAAAGCTAAGCTTAGCAATTCACAAAGCAATGCCGCCCAAGAAAAGAGAGCTATTCATATTGCTCCGATTATTATTCGTCACCATGGAAAATCAATTAAAAAAATTCTGGAGGAGACAAAAGAAATCTTAATAGATAAAATCACCGCCCACAATGATAGAAAAGTCAGCATTAAGATTACGTGGCACGACGAGGAAACTCTAAGATTCTGGTGTCTGGAGTCAAAAGCAACGATATGGTAAAAATCCGCAATTTGATTTATCACTAAACAATTTGAATAACAAACAAAAGCACGGATTTCATGATAAGTCAAAGTCTTTGGGAAATAGAGAAAACTTCAAGGCCTTACAGATGACAAACACGAGTCCAAATATCTTCTATAGGAGAATTTTTCATCATCAACTGAAGTCTGAAAAAAATGCTGAAATACGTTGTACGAAATGTTGATACAACGTATGACCTCGAAGACTTTTCCGAAGACCTCAGAATGGCCGGAGAAAACAATCAGGCTTAAAAAAGCAAACGGTTCAGTCGAAATGCCAATGGTTTTGGTTCTTCAGAATACTTAACATAATAAGTCCTCTTAGATTTAAAACGTGCCCATCCTCTGGCTGTTGTTGTAGAACTATTTAAAGGTATTACAATTGCTTACGTTTTGGCCACGTCTCTCAAAGTTGTACCGAAACGCCTCGATGGAATAAATGCGCTGGCAACCACCAGTCGAGGGATTGTACCAATGTTAAAAGTAAAGACCCCCCTAAATGTATACTATTTAATGGTCAGCACACATCAGCCACACCATGTGTCCTAAATACCCCTCAACTCAAAAGGTTGAAAAGCACCAAAGTGGTAGAGGGCAAAACCTATGCTTCGGTCGCATCCAGCTCTGCTGATAAAGGTGTCGTTGATCACAACCAATTGCGCAGAATTTATAGGAGTCTGGGAAATTTATTAAACTCTAGAAGGAAAATGACAAAGTAGTGCCACAGGTTGTATCCCACGAAATTAAAAATTGACCATGGACAGACATACATACAGAAAAAGTACACACAGAAAGCCTCGTTGCAATATATGGAATGCAAGAGGAATCTATCGAAAGCGCATCCAATTTTATTTCCTCATAAAGCGTTTGGTGGAGCAGCAACTTCCTCAAGGACGGTATTGATCATCGCGAAACAGTCACGCCGAATTACGTAGGGATGGAAGCAGTTTCCCTAATTACACTGGGCAACAAATTTTCAAAACTTTTTTGCCTCCGATATGAAAATAACCGTTTCTTAATGAGTTGAATGTGCTGAACACGAATATGACTGTGAAAATGCAAAATTGGCTCTAGTTTTTTTGTAATCTACAAAAACAATTGCGTACATAATAAAATGAAAACCAATGGCTCTGGTCAACAACATTTTTGGTACCGGGGAAGATAGGTGTTCTACAACCCCTGGCAAAAAGTATGGAATAATTCATTCATTGTCACCTGGCGTCGCGCTATTGGAATTTTTACGAGATAACCGTTCAGAGAAGATCAATGATCTTTTATTTACACATCTGTCAAGTGTTTGTACAGTTATGTATTTAATCTCAGCAGGTTCGGCCGTTCCGGAAATTAATTACAATTCATTTAACAAAAGGACTCTTGGAAAAAAGTATGGAATAGTCCAAACCATTGGAAAAAAGTATGGAATATGAACCATTAATATTCGGTCGGACCTCCTTTGGCCCTGATCACTGCTTGCAATCTCTTGGGCATCGATAAACATAACTTTTCGCATTGATGGGGATCAATTTCTGTTAAACATTTCTTGATAGCTGTCTTCAGCTCCTCCAAGTTTGCTGGTTTTTCCATAGCGACCTTTTTCTTTAAGATTGCCCAAACATTCTCTATTGGATTGATATCTGGCCAGGGTAAATGTTTTACTTTTTTTTCCTGTAACCAAACTCCCACTTGTCGGGACCGATGACATGATGTGTTGTTATCTTGAAAAATGAAATCCTCGTTGCCATAGTGATCCTCTGCAGTCTTTAGCATAAACGTTTCCAAGATATCGATGTATGCTTCTGAATTGACATTGCATGTAACAATGGCAAGTTCCCCCACCCCCTTATGGGTGACACCTCCTCACACCATCAATCCTCTTGGAAATTTGGTCACAGAACGAAGGCAGTCCGGTTGAAACTTTTCGTGCGGTTGTTTATAAACAAAACGCCCGTGGCTGTCACCATACCCCAGGCACCCCTTGATTCATCTGTGAACATCACTCTCTTCCATTCATTGTTAGCCCATTCTTTATACTGTTTCGCCCATTGTAATCTCTCTCGTTTCTACTTCTCCGTCATGTATGGTTTGGTCTTCGCTTTAGATGATCTGAACCCTTCTCTGCCAACCGATTTGGCACTGTTCGGTCAGAGACATCAACTCCTGTAGCTTTCCATGCATTGTTGATGTCGCCAGATGAGGAGAAACGCTGTTTTTTGACGATGGCAACCAGCGTCCGGTCGTCCCGGTGAGATGTGGCTCGTGGCCTTCCATTTTGTTGCATTGGAAAATGGTCCCCGTTTTGACCTTTTTAGATAGGACTTTGGAAACTGTTCCCTGGGAGCATTTCAGTTTTTCGGCAATTGATTGCTGTGTGTAACTGTCACATTTGAGCTTCAGAATGAGTTGTTTTTCTGCAGTGTTAAGTTCACGTGTTTTAGCCATTTTAGTTGTTATAATCCACTTAACAACGTGCAGCTTCTGTTTTTATATCCTATACCAGTCATGTGATGTACCTAATGTCATTCTGTCATTTGCATATTGGTTTTTATTCTTTACTCCCTCTTTATTCCATACTTTTTTCCAATGGTTTGGACTATTCCATACTTTTTTCCAAGAGTCCTTTTGTTCAATGAATTGTGATTAATTTCCCGAACGGCCGAACCAGCTGAGATTAAGTACATAACTGTACAAACACTCGACAGATGTGTAAATAAAAGATCATTGATCTTCTCTGAACGGTTATCTCGTAATAATTCCAATAGCGCGACGCCAGGTGACAATGAATGAATTATTCCATACTTTTTGCCAGGGGTTGTAGACTAATTTGAGCGTGCTGATTCCAAATCTGAATTCCAAATTTCCCTATCAAGTCAAGATCTCGAGTTATAAAAATAGTTTAAATTTTAATGGTAGCCATTGTTTAAATTTGACATCAGGAGACTGTTTTACACCACTGAAACTTAACTTGACGTGATAGAAAATTTGAAGTTCAGATATGGAATCAGCACACTCAAATTAGTCCAGAAAACCTACGTTTGTCAAAGTTGCAGTTGAAACGTAGAAAATGAACTATATTAAATATCTCAAAAACTAGAGCCAATTTGATAAAACTGATCTCATATTCGGAATCAGTGCAACAAATTTACCATAAATGACTTTTAAATGATTGGAGGCAAAATGTGTGTTGACCAGTGTTATAAACGACGATGACGAAATCACGTTCACCTCTTTATACAATTCACCTAAATATAAGCTGTCTGGTACGACAATTGGTCCTTACGACCTTGATGAGCTACTGTCTGGGCCCATACCAGTCATTATGGCAGGTGACTTTAATGCCAAGCACCCTTTATGGAATTCTAAATGCTCAAATCAAAACGACAATATTCTATACGGTTATACTTTGAGCGAGATTAATACCTTCGTTGCTGGTCCTCTTGATGACATATTATTGTGATCACTCGCCTGTTAGTGACGTGCTGTACACTGCTGTTCTTAAAAGGTTTCCTCAAAGGGTAACAGACCCATCCAACTGCCGCCACTGCTTGCAGGTAATGGCAACGTTGTCACCAGTGAAGAGGAAAAGGCTCAACTTATCGTTGATTCCCTGAAAAATCAATTTACCACGCCTAGTGAGACCAACTTAGATAGTCCCTCAAACACTCATTAACAATGGTTGCATCGCTTATCGGCGTAATCATCGTGTTCCTACCCCTGAGGAAATCTAGTACTCAAGAAGTCTTCGAAGCCATCAAGCGACTTAAAACCAGAAAAGCAGCAGGTATTGATTCCAACAGTGATCTCAAGAACTTGCCTCCTAATGTTATCTTGACCATTACCAAAGCCATGAATGGAAACTTGCTTACTTCCCCGACAAGTGGAAGGAGTCCGTCATCGTTACCATACCCAAGCCTGATAAAAACCCTGCTCTCTCTGTCAGCTACAGGCCCATAAACTTACTACCTCTGCTGTCAAAAGTCTTTGAATGCATCAATTGAAATCTATGTGGCCAACAGGCTTGTACGTGAAAAGCAATTCGCCTTTCACTCCCGCCAACTTCAGATCTAAAGCCTTGTTGAAGATCTAAACAATCCTCTTAACTGTACTAAGTATGGTGATCTTGTCTTCTTGGATGTCCGCAAAGCTTGGATGTCTTCTTTGCATAACGGCCTTATATACAAGATGATTACTTGTGGTTTTCCTGATGATCTGATCAAGTTCCATTCTGTCGAACGGGATATTTCGTGTCAAGTTTGGTTGCTCCATATCTACCCATTGTGACGTCAATGTTGGTGTTCCCCAGGGCTCTATTCTGGGCTCTGCACTGTTCAATTTTTTCATCCATGACTTCTCAACGTTTTCTAACAAGGGAACCCCACATAGCCTTTCGATGCACTTTTTTATTGTTGCGCGGCAGCGAAGGGCTCCGGAAGTGCAGAGTTCAACCAACATGGCGGTAAGAGGGAAAGCAAAACAGTTAGCGGCGGTCACCAAGGAATTGCAGTTAGAGCACTGTTATTAAGCACAAAACCTTAATTTTGCTGTACAATTATTCGTCTCGAAATAATTTATCAGATAAGGTAAGCATCCATAAATACTATTTTTATTTAAAATTATAAAGCACCGCGATATATACCCCCTCACCAGCGCAACGTATTACTCGACGTTTCACATGAAGCCAGCCCCGTGTTTGATTACCGAATTACTTAACAAAATGAAAAAATAAATTAAGGAAATGGTTATTTATTCCTCTACACATTTTTACTGGAAGGCAATTAGCTAATTGTAATAATCTATTTTTAAAAACTAAGTTTGTTTAGAAACTTGAGAAGCCATTCAATTGTCGTCTGCTGCTGTCTACTTCCATTGATTTCATGTGGAGTGGATTCGTGCTTATTGCTGAGTAGTGGAAGAAAGAAGTTCCGTTAAGCGCATTAATACACACAGCCCGCTTTAATTTCTAAACAAACTAGACGGTTGCCAATTACGGTTATCACGGAAAATGGTAGTTTCGAATTTTAAGAGCTTCTTAATAGGTGGTTTGTAATTGACATAAAATACCTCTTTTGAAAATAATAATTTTGGTAAAAATTTGATATTTTATTTCATTCTATATGATAGCATAAAACTATTCTCAAGCAATTTCTTCCTTTATTACGTATTGAAATTATTAAATTTTAAACGTAATTTATTTGCACGTAATTCTTCATTTGCAAGTAAAATCACCAATTGTTCCTGGAATGATTTCTTTCTTGGAACTAATCAAAAAAGATTTAAGTCATCAAACAGCGGTGGCGATTTAATTATAAAATTTCAAAAAACACTGTATCCTAAACTGTTAGTACAGGGAATCTGAACTTGAATTAAAATTGAGATATGAATACATGTAATTGCATTTTAGTGAAGCAAATCAGAACTAAAGATCTATCATTAATCATTCTGCAATTTAAGAAAATGTAGAGGGAGTGACCAAAAGCGGGCTCCCTCAATTTCTGCTCTGTAATACAGTCTTAAGTATTAAAATGATGGGGAAACACAGCAGTGAAAATCTTAATTTATGCAACTGCTACTGGAAGATCAGCGCTTAAGCTGTTTATTCAATATGTTGTTTTTCAATGGCGACATACTGTTTTTTGTGAAGTCGAAACTTTTTATGCTCCTCAGGTTCACGTGTTTTGTGCCAGGATTTTTAAATAATTTAATTGCTATACCTACTTATTCCTGATTATAAGAGCTACGTAATAGTGTAAGTTTGAAGTAGTCAACATGCATAGTTATCGAAAAATATTAATTCAAAAATTACATAAGGTGATCCTAATCCGGTCCCCCACGCTATTCCGAAAGCGATCTTCCATATTTTTACGATTTCTTATTCTCATATTCTTGGAATTCTGTTGTAGAATCCAAGATTAACACTACAAAGACTTTCTAAGGGGAAAAAAATATCTTTATTATTATTATTCACCAGGTGGCGCAGGGTGGCGGTTGCTTGCTCCTCTCTCTCTTCATGGGAAATCCGAATAAAAAGGGAGGACAGGGAACTACTGGCTTTTGCCCCTCTTGTATTTCTGCTATTCATGGACGGCAACAATACATTACGTACAACGGTGACTGCCACCTTGTTTATCAAGCAAAATGTGTTAACATTAAAAAGGATGATGTACAGAAAGTGAAAGCAACATGGAGGTGCCCGTGCAGTCTACGAGTTGATCCAGTCGTCTCAGAAGAAAATGACTGCGCATCAATTAGCACATATATGTATAATTTTGCACAAATTTTATCAGCTATTAATGAGCTCATCGGTGCGGTCAAGAACTATACGGCTTTGGCTACGAAACTACAAGAAGATAACAGAGAAATTAACAAGAAAATTGATAAGATTCTCGGCGTACTGGAGGCGAGAGATAGATCTCTTGTTGCGTCTCATCGAGTCTCGAGCGTGGAAGAATCTAGCAAGCACGATATTAGCGGCTTAGCTGTTCAGGGAGAAGAAATTGTTTGTCACAAGTCTGGAGCCAAATATCTCTGTAAAGCAGTTATGTGACTTTGTTGCTGATATTTCCACCTCGATCTCCATACAGAGATGCGTCAAGCTGAAGACCAAGTTTCAGTCGTACTCTTCTTTTATATTATGGCTAAAGGGAAAAGATTTTTATTATTTAATTGTTCATCTATTTGGCCGGAAGGAATGCTGATTTCCATGTTTATTGATAAAATCTACGACAGTCAGATTGACTCGTCTTATTGCAAGAATGACTCAGCTTCGGGTGGCTTATCTCTTAAATTAGATGAAGTAGACACTGTGCGCCAGGAGGAGGGCTTGATCAACTCTGATAGTTAATGCTATTTATTACCAGAACGCTCGCGGTTTGCGAACCAAAGATGGCTCAAACTTTTGATTTTTCAGCACAGAATCCTCAGTTATTATATTTTTTATCTGAAACCTAGCTTAATGAGTCTATCTCCAACTTTTTATCAAATTTATTGTTTGGTCGTGAATTTAATGTGTATAGAGTGACAGAACTATTAACGAACGAGGAGGAGGCGTACTTATCGCCGTTCCGGTATCTGTTAGAGCCAAAGATTGTCGATTCGTTACTACCGTCACATGTATTGCGATTCATAAAATTGTCTATTGCGCGTGGATTTGGTTTGGGGGAAATCAACAAGTTTTACATAAAATACAACGTACATGGCTTAATTTTAAAGTTTTCCTAATAAAGAACTTTGGCAATCAGCTGCCTTTGAGGTCCGCCCATTTTCATAACACTTAACATTGCGCGTGTTACTAGTATTTCACTTTTTAACATTCTTTTTGGTATTTTTCACGCTAAGTTAAGCGTAGGCCCTTTAGTGAATGATTTTAACTTTCAGAGTATTAGACTGACGCGTAGGGGCTTCCTTTTTACCCTCTTGTACAAATGGAAGACGTTTATTTCACGGATTGATCCGGTGTGTAAATTGATTACTAATTACTTAGATAATTTCAAAGATGTTTGCTTTAGGGCTGCTGATGAACTCCAGTTTTCTCTTTTCTCTTAACGACTGTCTCCTTCTTCCTTTCTTATTTTTCTTTTTTTTCTATTCATTTATAATCTAATTTTTACGTTTACGTATTAGTATATTTTATTATTTTATTATTTTTTACTGTTATTGTTTTGTTACTGGTATTAATTATTGTTTTATTATTATTATTATCACGATGTAAGATCAACCCGTAAAGGTTACGTTTTTAATCAGCCTTTTAAATGGAGGACTAGACCCAACGTATAAGATCATAAAAAATTTCACGAATAATTTTGCGCTTATATCTGTTTGACTAAAGCTTTTGCTGTTTTGTTTTATAGTTTTTAGGTTTTTTTTCCTTTTATTTTTGTTATTATTATCGTTATTTTCATTAATTGATCGTTTTCGTGTAATTTTTATTAGTCTGTCCGTAATCTGTGTCTTTTGTGATCCGGTTGATAATTTCACAGTTAACTTTACTAATTAGGTCTTTGTTAATTCAGTTTTTAGCTTTATATAACCAGTTTTTCTTATTTGTCATTTTTATATGTACTTTCATTAACCCGCTTTGGGGGTCAACATGGGGGTTTGATCTCTCAGCTGAACATGGCTGTTAAGCCCCATTTGGTCGCCTTCCATTTGGACGCCTCCCTTTTGGACGCTTCCCATTTGGTCGTCCTCCCATTTGGACGCCTCCCATTTGATCGCCTGTTCTTTATTCAGCCCATAGGGCCTTGATGAGCCACGGTAATAAAATGTATTTTTCTGCATGTGTTACTTAATTACATGTTGATGCCTTATTATTAGAAGTAAAGTAACTAATTGCACCATACAATTGAATACAGTACAAAGGAAAGAAACTGGAAATGTTTCCATAATCCTACAACTGTCAAATTATTTTATCATGTTACAATATTGACTTTTAAAAAGGTGTACTTATTTCATTTACATCCATTTTACAATCAATGAAAAGCATAAATTAGGCTTGGTCAGTTTCAAGGCATAACCGACAGCATCCATGAACATTTTCAAGTCTTCAGAATTCTGTGAGCTTTGCAAGAAGGTGTTTGTTAGAGTTTGGATTTTAAGGTTCAGTCGCACATATTTTGCTGAAGGTCTAGGAGGATTACCTCCAGCACCCAAAAGAAAAAGCTCATTTTCTTCCGTTTCTTACATGTTTTTAATGACCTGTGTCAGTTATAAAGTTTCGGATGAGCCGGAAAAAACCCTTGAAAAAGTGATCACCGTTTTGGTACCTGGGCCACCCATTGGATCAAACTAGATTCACCAATTTAACAGTAACTGCTTATCCGTTTTATTTATAGCCAAGCTTTCTTGATTTTATCCGTTTACTTGGAAATTGCTGAAAAAATTCAGCCAAAAGGTCAAATTTGATAGTAGGTCAAATCTAGAACTTGGAAATGGTTTTAATTTACTTCTTAAATTAAATTAACCATATTGATATCTTCTTGAATTTTTTGTATTAAAAACACCATATTTATTCTCAATGAAAATGAGGAATAAATATGATATTTTGATATTATATGATTTTTATTTTAAATATTATTAATTAATAATTTGGCTATATTAGTATTTATTTAAATACAGTTAGTTAATAGAAAGTCTTAGAGGATGCAAGCGACGAAATGGGAGGCGATCAAATGGGTCAGGTCAAACGTCCAAATGGGAGGCGACCAAATGGCGCTGAAATGGCGTCCAAAAGGGAGGCGACCAAATGGGGCTTCACCAACATGGCTGTTTGTTCTCTCCCTGCCGTTGTTACATTATTATTATTATTATTATTAATATTATTATTATTATATTTAAAATGCCTTTGATGTAATTGAGCACCTGATATTTCATTAAAATATCTTCAGTTTGCTTCTCTTTCATTCAACATTTATTTATTCCTTTTATTACCCATTTTATTTCATTCAGTTTAGTACTTTTTTTTTGAATATTGTTTTGAAAAAAATATTTTTTAAAAACTTGATTTATTTTCGGTGTTTTTAATAGTGAGACTTATAAAGTGACTTAACTAGGTATATGTTCCATATTTTCCTAAAGTTTTATACCTCAAAGTTTTACTAAATAGAATAATTACCTTAAAATTGTGGATGGAAAGACTTATCAATCGGAGATACATGAACAAACCGCTTTTTCAGAAAAGTTTTAATATACATGAATGTACCTTTGTGGAAAAGCTGTTTGTTCATGTGTCGCCTATTAATAGCTTCGTAGTTTTGCCTGAACATGTCAAAAAACAAAATGGGGGCCCGCTTTTGGTCACTTTCCTCTATATGAATAGAATCAAAATTCTCGGATAATTCTAAATAAAAAGTATTATTAATTTATAGGAAACAAATATTACTAACTTAAGTACACAATCCAAAATTAACAAGCAATTCGAAGCGTAATGAGAAAATATTTCAATTAAATATTACAAAGAAATGTAAATTGATCATACAAACATGAAAAATTTGTAATAGTTTATAATAGTCAAATAACACGTGTCTCCCTTGAGCTCCCTATCAAACGTCCAGACGACTCGCAAAAATTTAACTGGGAAAGAGAATGAACGAGTATTGGTCAGAGAAACTCTGCAGCTAAAACAGAAAAGGCTATACGGACATTGGAAACATCTGTGCAACGGGAGTTTCGAATAGAGCAAGAGGGTATAAGAGCTTCGACGTCAAGGTCAATAAAAACTTGGGTCTAAAGTATCCAGTGATGTTCCCCGGTGGTCAAGATGGACATTGTTTTAGTCTGGGGCAAGTCAAGAAGAGTTTAAATAAAGTCCCGGTATATCACTTAGAATTCTGGTTTTTAGGATTTTTCATAGAATGGATAGTTCCTTCGCTCTGTATGGTATTAATTGAGTTATTATTTAATCAATTTGAATTTATAATTTAACTTTTTGAGACTGTTCTGTTTACCTAAAGTGTAATTATCCCGGGCAACGCCGGGTCTTCTGCTAGTAGTTTATAATAGTTTTCCTATAGACTATAAGGAATGAAGAGGATTAGAAGTAAGGGAGGTGGTAACTCTCCCTTTTCACATCAAAATGTGCAATTAATCCTACTTAATTAAAAATTTGCGTGACGAGTGGAAAACAGACGTGATGTTCGCTTTTTCAATTACTTCCACTCGACATACGACGTCACCGAATTGATGAGAAAGAATAAAAACAAACAACAACAGGAGAGGACATTACTCTCTTTAAAGGAAAATGCTATTTAAATCCGTTCCCACTTTCCTAATGTTATGATCAAATTTTACACAAACATTCTTGCTTAATGCTCCTCACTTACATTGTGACATTTATGGATACGATTCTGAGCATGCGATACAATTTTTAATTTGAAATTACAATTTAATTTGTTTAATTTTTTCTTCGCCAAATTAATCTAACGTTGCAGATTAACTTTAATATTTACTCCATCAAGAGTGAAAAAAAAGAAAAGAAAACTGGGAATTAAAATTAAGAATAATTTCATGTCGAGAAGACTAAATTAAATAATTAAAAAAATAAAACAAACAACGAACTAATCGTCGAAATAGCCCGATTTTCATTCGACTCCTTTAGAAGATTAATTAATTAAATTAATTAAAGATATTTTCATTTGTTTAATTTGGAATTAAGGAAAGTCTTTCTAGGAAACAAAAAAAAATTCCTGAATACTTTTTTCCTGGAAAAATAAATAAAAATTCCGAAAAAGAGAAAATGTGTAAATATTGTCTCCACTTTTAATGGACAGTAATTGAAAGGGAGAGCAAAGTAACGGTTTGCCAAAATCCAATAATGGAGTTTAGTTGAATGATTTATTTATTATTAATAAATTAATTAAATACATAAATTATTTCTTAAAACAAGAAATTAGATAAAAACTCTGAAATTGACATCAAAACCATTAATTCGTTTCTAAGAGTTCATCTTGTAAGTTCCTATTGACATATTTTCTTTGCCCATATCATTAGTCTTATTTTAAGTCTTATTTAATTTATGACTTTTCACAGGAGTAATTAAGTAAAATCTTCCTGGAACTGGCTACCAAATAAACTGTGAATTAAAATTTCAAAGGAAGTTGTTTGCATTCGACTTATCCATAAATGGAAGATCTTTAAAAATCCAACTATTTCTTTTGAATAGTGTACTTTAGTGTTTAAATAACATTATTCTTTTAACGCTTGGGATCAACCGCCACTTCTAAATCGTTTAGTGTTAGGATAAAATTCATTAAAGATATCATCGCCTATTATGATAACAAAATAATAAACCTGGATCACAATATTGTCTTAACAGCATACTCTCAAAGAAACTTCACTTCGAAACATTCAAATGATCTATAATAATATTGATCTTACTCCAGAAGGTAAGTTACTCCAGAAGGTAAGTTCAGTTTGATAATAAAAAAACAAAAAAAAATGTAGTGACAGCTTCTTTTACCCCATCATCGTTGTTGTTGCTTTTACCTAGTGACTTTCATCTCTTTTTACAACGCTTATATAACTTTCACAATGTTTGGGTCACGTTTGGTGGATGAAATCTTGTAATCAATATTTCAGTCCCTTCCACTAATCCAATCTTGCTGAAATTTGTACACATATGCCAAGTCGGTGACAATGCATGAATCAAAAAAAAATTTTCCAGGTAAACTCGTACGTTGTTTTTTGAAAAAGTTTTTTTCATTCGCTTGTTGCACCTGAAGTCATTCCTTGGTGGCAAAAGTTCAACGGTAAAAGAAGTGTCACTACGTAATTGACATCACTAGCGACAACTTTTTATGAAAATAGATATGAAAACTCGTGCCCCGCTATCACAAGTGCATTCAAAATGGTAGAATAACAGTTCAAGGATGGAGATTTTTTTTTTGTAATAATTTTTTATATTGACTGTTTTTAAATACTTGCTTTTTTGTACTAGCAAACGGAACTTATTTTCTGGACGTACCTCGTATCTTGTAAAAATCAAAGTTATTTAAGTAAGAGGGTCGATTCATAAATAAGGTCTCCTATCGCGTGACGTGATTGTTCACACCGTTTTTGACATTAGAAAGCTGGAGCCGACCATTAAAGTCTATTTCTAAAGTCAATCTTTATAGTGAATAACAGAATGATGAGTTCTTGATAAAGTTAACAATGCGATAACAATTAATAAAAATCAACAAAAAATGGATCTTAGCTAATGGCCAACTTTAATGAGAAATTAGTCCTAAGAAGAGTGAAAATGATGGAAAATATATCTGTGGTTAGGTGGATTGTGGCTTAAGGGTTTCACGTTGTTCAAAAACAAAAGACAACAATAATTGCTACAATTTTTAAATACTGTATCTGTAATTCAAAAATCATCCGTCCACTTCGTAATAGTCCGTAAGGATTAACGGCCGTTGTCGACTTGCTAGAATGACAAAAAAACAGCTGAATGAAAAGCCTATGTTTTGCTCAATAAATAAAGTTAACGCTTTATGCATAATAATATCTTAATCAAAGAAAAATAAGAATACAGAGTTAATAAGGGCTTGCGTCTTTTATCCTTCTCAAATATTCATGCACCAGAATTATACGTATATTAAAGAAATGTGATTTCTTTTCCTATGAATAACACATAAAACTAATTCTGGCTTATTTTGCAATTTTGTTTTGACACTCTTCAGTAAATAAAAAAAAAATAAGAGAAAAACACTTCCACAAAGTTTTAATTAATACTACGTATGTACATTTCAGTGACTAAGTCATCTTCTTCACTCTTTAATATTTCAGCGAGCGAAATCGTCGAGACTGAACTCCTCAAAATTACTGAAATGAACGACTCAAGCTTCTTCCTCCACCTGCGATATAAATTTCCAGTAATTTAAAACTCACTCTAAGATAATCAATTAAAAGAAGAGGCCTTCCGAGTCTATTAATTCTAATGCACCATCCATAATGACTGGCAAAAGAGAAATTTATTCAAAAAGGATTCATTTCTAGGGAACACTTTATATTCATCAAGTGTAATTAAGAATTATGAGACTTGTTCAAACCGAATCAAACGGCGTTATTAAGCGCCTCGTTAAATTACACTCGTTCTCCGGTCCTAGAAAACTAATCCTCACTAATACCAAAACGGAAATCATTGAAAAGGAGAAATAAAAATTTAAAAAGAAAAAAAAAACATCGTAATAACTAACATGGAAAATATAAAAATAGAATGAAATTGAAACGTCAATTAATTTCTCGCCATTTTCTTAGATATCATAATTGAAACGTCATAATTTCAATTATTTCAAGATTATGAAAAAAATTTTTAGTGTATTTAAAAATAGCGCAAGCTACTACTCTTAAACATTATAATACAACCTGTGACAATAAAGTTCGGTGAATGATGTCATATTGCGAGTGGATTGCTGGCTTACATGAAACAGCAGTTACTATCCTTCAAAGTAATCCCCGTCGATAGTAATTCAACTGAACAAGTCCTGGAAACTCCTGGCGTAGTCGTTTTTAGGGATAGCCTTCAGTTGGGTCGTATCATTACGTTGGATGTCCAGCCACTTCGGGGAACGTCTTCCACGGTGTTCGGGCCTCTTCGGAACCGTTTAAACCAGGAAAAGCACTGAAGATGGCTATACAGCCGAAAGCGATATGCGGAATCCACAATGCAATAAATGTTGTTAAAAGGAACCATCCATTAAATCATTATAATAAACAACATGGTCCTATTTCTATATACGGACTAATAAAGTATATTTACAGTCCATCCTGCAAAAGAAAAACTATAGGCGCATTCGGCGGCACTCAGATCTGACCGTTAAAGTAAGACGGCACTTTTACAAACGTCTCTGGATCTGACTGAGATCTGAGAGAACTGTCACGTGGTTTCTGACCGCTTTTCTGAGCGTCTGAGTGGCCGTTGCCGAACGCTGTTTATCTCAGAAAGAAATGGCTTTACCGGCTTTACAACTACTGAGATGAAACGGCGGTTCTGCTAATTTTAATTTACATGAAATAAAAATTAACATCAATTGAGCAACTGAGCATGATTAATATTCGATCGCTTTAAGAGCTTTCCATAAGACCAGGGGAGAAGAGTAAACTGGGCATCGCCATGATGTGGCTCTCGTAGCTTCTTTGATAGCTTCGCTTCGCAATGGACGACGCCATGTTCATTCTGAGCAGTCAGAAAAAGATAAGCTTGCTGAGCGTCTGAGCTCAGAATTTGACAGATTCGTTGCGTGCCGAACACGTTTTCTTCTCAGGAGGAAGTAACAACGTGCTCGCCGAACGCTGTTCTTTCAGATCTGAGTTCAGATCCGAGTGCCGCCGAATGCGCCTAATCTAACGAAAGCCTTAATTAACGGCGCTAAATTAACAGAGATCAAATGGCAAAATTCTCACAGCAAACTCTCTTTAATGGCAAAATTCTCTTTAATCTAACGAGATGCGACAACAAGCAAAATTCTCATAGCAAACTTGATATGGCAAAAATACTCGTGACGCCCTCTCGTAACAAACGCTCAAATGGCAAGAGAACATTCGCAAGTGTCGTAACTAACCATGGCCGACTAACAATACTTCTTTTATTAATTAAATAGAAATGAACTGTTTTTGATTTCTTTCTTAAGTTCTTTAATTTTTGATTTAATTTAAATAATTTTCCGTATGTAACGGACATGTATTTAAACATCGAAATATTTAAAATCTCTGTCTTGTCGCCGTTATCGTCTGCTTCCAGTATTCTGAAGACATTTTGATTACGTCATATATCATCAAGACCTACAGCGCCATCTGGCAACACCCTCGAAACTAACATGCGCAGAAGAAAGCTGCGCGAACCATTTCGCATATACGGATTATCGCATCTCGTTAGATTAAGGATCTCTGGCGCCTAACGTCAAGGCCAGGAACTTCAAAATTACCCAATCAAAACAATTTAAATTTATCATATACAGCTTTGATTGGTTAATTTTGAATTTCATGACCTTGATATATTTTTTCTTTCACTGGACGAACCTTAATTTTGTTGGAATTTTTATTTAGTGTGTCAAAAACGCTCAGTGTTTCCTAAGGCTGTGGTCAAAAACGCTCACCGGTGAGAGAATGATGACGTAAGTTTTCACTGGGCCATGTCCGTCTATATCTATCAGGCCTGACAACTGAAGATTGATGACGTTGTGATGATCTAGTATTTCTATCATCACATTAACTCCATAAATAAATAAAAAAATTCAAATTTATTTTGACCTTCTGCCATTAAAATTAATTCTGCAATTTTTTATTTATTAAGCTATTATTATTATTATTATTATTATTATCTCTTTTAGCTTGCCCGGGTTTTTGATAGAAATATTTATAAATTAATAGATCTTATTGTCTGCCTGTATATTTGATTTATCCACTTAAGTACTTTTTTTTAGGATAGTTTTGGTGGCAGTTTGTCAATCTCATTAAGGGAGTAACAGTTCCTTTTAATGATTTTCCACTTTCAATTGGTTTATTGATCAAAAAGTATATTTAATTAGTGTCAACTTAATGATAATTTTGTGCTGTGGTGAAGATTTGACATTTATGTGTATACACATTTTATAGAAAGTTTTCTTTTCTTATACAGTATCGGGATCCCATTCTTTTCTTTTACCTGTTATGAATAGAACTATTCGTGATTATATCATTAGAAAACATTATAATCATTTATTAGTTGCCTAACTTTTGTCAAAATAATTCTATATTTCCTTTTCTACAATGTCCTTTTTAAACATTTGTTTGTTGTTGATAAGTAGTGATGCTGTTCTTTCATTTATATACTCATGCTGTTGTGAGTGCTTTCCTATTGTCACTATGTGCTAGCCATGTGCCTTCAGATTGTTGCTCCAAGAGTATAAATAACAGCTTCATCAAAAAAATTGGAAAACTTTTTACTTTTCTTCATTTCTACCAACATGCAACCATGGGGTTCCAACATCTTCTTAGGCCACCTCAGTGCTTGATTTCCACTTAGTTTTTCAGATGACATCTCTTCAAAGATAACTCTTCATATTTTCTTTTCCTCCGTCGAGATGGACACTCTTTAACAAACTGTGATGCAGGTCTACTTTTTGGTTTTGCCAAGTGATCTCTTCTCCGGTAGAAAATCCCATTCTTCAATTTCATAATGTTACCTCAAGACCCTTTTCTGGCTGCGGTGTGCTAAGTCAACCCCATTGGGGCTTTTGTTAATGTTTTTTCAGGACCCTTTAACCTTTCAAAATTTTGTCATTTTTTTTATGTTTTTCCTTCACTCTTCCTTTTGAATGTCTAAGCAATTCTAAATTTCTTTTATCAATTTTGGGGGGTAATTTTTTTTATTTAACTTTTGCCCCTTTTGCCTGTTGGTAATGGTAGCTTGAGGATAAGTCAAATTTTTCTTTTATTATGTTTTTTCTATTTATGCTTGATTTTTTTAAAATGCCTTTATCAAGCTTTACATCAAATTTAATCTTTTAAGCAGTTGTATGTGAATATCTCTATTCCTTTTGAACAGCATTCTTTTAGTAAAGAATTTTCTGTTTTCTATGTCCCTTACTTTTAGTGCTTTATTGCGCATTATCTTGCTTTAGACTTTGCTTTATTGCACATTATCTTGCTATTTAGTTGTGTTGGCCTCACATCTAACTTTGAAAATATTACTGTGTTTTGGGTTAGTCCTACAGAGATGCCTTTTATGCCAATGTGATTTGCATAGTTTGGTTTTACTTTATAATGTTCTAAACGGATTATTCACATGCATTTGTTTAAGCATTAAGTTTTCCCTTAATAATTGTCTAGAAGTTTTTTTTTCTTTTATGGGAAAGTAATTTGTCGAATATTACAAATGAATTATTCATTATTTGCAGAGTTTTCCTCTATGATTAAAATTTTCTTTAAGATTTGTAAGTGGTCTTTCTCTTGTTTTCCTATCTGCAGAAAGCACATTAAAGCATACAACTGAGATTTAGATTTAGTTTTATCGTAACTTTTGAATTAATTTTTAGTAAAACACAACGCAATGTACAGTTCAAACGACGTTTAAAACTTTAAAATCCACTTTACTTAATTTTAGCCAATTTCTTTATCTTAAATTTTTAACTTCACTAACGTTGTGAAGCCTTGTCTTAGACTACTATTCAGTTAAATTATTATAATTATCATAAAAATTATTTTTAATCTTAACTGAGTATTGGAAGGGAAGTTTTCAACTAAAAGATAGTCAAATAATTAATTTTATTGTTACTTAAGACAATTTAACTTGAAAGATTTTATTAGCATCAGTCGGAACTCTTCTAAATAATTATTATAAATAAAGTAACGTCATGCTAAAGTTCATACGGAAATTTTTTAACATTAAAATACTTTACGTGATGACAAATTATGTTTAATTAAGTTAAAAGAATCATACTCCAGTAGTAGGAAAAAAATTATCGCCTCCGTCAAAATGACAGGCAGACGACCTCATGCTTCGCCGACCTCTAGCATGACGTCAGTTGTCAGGCCTGGAGATATAGTACGGCCGTGACTGGGCTAACCGCCGTTTTCTCGGCGAGGACAGTTAGACTAACCAGTTAGGCATAGCAGCATTAACTGGCGTTTTTGACCGCGTTAAAATGACGTCACAGTTTTCTCACCGGGATTTTTGACCGACCAAACGCTAACTTTTCTCACTGGTGAGAGTTTTTGACCTCACCCGAAGGTAAAAAGGTTTGGAAGTTTAGCGCAAATCTAGTTTTTGGTAGTTTTGCACGCAAAAAATACAAGAGTGCTGTTCTTCTTGATTGTTGCTCTACTTCGCGCCGAACTAAAGATCTCAGAAAGAGAAAAGAATAGGGAGAAATATCAAAACAAACATTGAATATCCGCCATCTTTTGAGGGCATCGAGATCCATGGCTGCCATGGCTCTGAACTTATCCCATTGTTATACAATACATCCAAACACGCAACAACTCGTTACCATCGTTATACAATAACAAGTCGGGCAAAACGGCGTACTTCGATGAGTAGCAGTATAGGATTGCTTTCCTCTTGCCCTCAAAAAATGGCAGCTGTACCCATCATTCAATGCGAAGATATTTTCCCCTATTCAACTGATAATCAAGTTTTTGGTAGACACTGCTTTAGATCGATCGACGGCGTCAGTGATTGCAAATAATTTAAATTACAATAAGAGATGGCGCTTGAATAGCGGTAAAGTTAGAGCACTATAATAGATTCTATTACAATGCTCTAGGTAAAGTACTAGATAGGGACTTTAAGACTTCTGTTGTCTCATCCATTTGAGTTTCGCCATGTAAGACACCTCCAGGAAAACAATGTAAAAAAGCAGAAAAACAAATGCCCTGGTTTCTGCTCTCTTGTTTTCTGCTCTCAAAAAGGAACCAGGCTAAGTTTCTTTTTGCAAAAATTTTATTAGGTAGGGCAAAAAAAATTGCACACAAAGAAGATACATGTCTTAAAGTATTTTGCAATTTAAAAACCAAAACTCCCGAAATATTTGGTTTATCTCATTGTGGCATTATTAACACACTTTATTCTACTTGCTTTGTCTGTCTGTTTGTTTGAGTGGAATTTTGTAATCGATATTAAAGTTACTTCCTATTAATCAATTGACTTGAAATTTTGCACATTTATTTACTCCTGATGACAATACAGGAATCAATTAAAAATCCACTAAACAATTGATCAATTAATGGCAATTAATTAATTTAATTTTTATATGAAGACTTTACCAACAGATGGCGTTAAAGTGTGTGGTTTTTTTTTTAAATTATCCTTACTTATTTTTAATATAGAGCTCCGTTTTCAGTTTAAGGGAGACCCGTGTAATTTGGACCATCGTGTAAATCGAACCAGCCTTATTTTGGACAACTGCACCTTAGATGGCGCAACTCTCCACGGGTTGTATTGCTTGAGATATTGGTGAAAATATATCAAATTTTCTCGTTTGGTACGGTCTCTTGTTACTTTGAGGTAAGATAGTAATCATGTATGTAACTATAAGTGTCAGTGCTGGTATGTATCAGGGATGGGTTAAAGAAAAGGGACCTATGTACATGGTGAGTTTTTTAAAAGTGGCCTGGTGAACAACGTGTAAAAATGAGCATGAAAAGAGATAACGATGATCAAATATCAGTGCAAATAACCTAGAATAAGTGCTGGAAGTGCCCTCCATTGACCTCAAGGCACGTGTGAAGGCGTGTCCACATGTTCCTGAAGGCACGAGCAAGGGTTTCCGCTGTAATGGCCTCTGAATGGGTGTCTGGACGTTGTTGAAGGTGGCGACTGTGCGCGAATTGTTCTGGTAGACCACATCTTTCAGTGCACCCCAGAGGAAGAAATCGCAGATCGATAGGTCTGGCGACCGTGATGGCCATGGCTGTTCTGTTCCTCGACTGATCACATGTTTGGGTGGGAATACTTCCTGGATAAGTGCAAGTGTTGCGTGTGCAGAATGGGCTGTTGCACCATCTTGCTGAAAGTAAGCACTGGTACGCTCGTCATCAGTAAGTTGTGCGGCAAGCACATTGAAGATGTTGCGCACATAACGGTCACTATTCAGTTTCATTGAAGAACACGGAGATGATGCGGCAGGCGGAGACAGCACACCACACTCCAATTTTTTGTGGATGAAGTGGAGACTCCATGAACACATGCGGATTGACGGAAGACTAGTGGCGCATGTTCTGTGAATTGACGTAACCGGACAGATGGAACCACGCTTCATGTGAAATGAACACATAACCATCCTCCAGCAACTCCGGAGCAATGGTGCTCAGGAACCATTCACAAAACTGAACCCTGGCCGGCTTGTCCACATCATGCAAATAATGCACAGTGGTTATTTTGAAAGGGTATAAGTGTAAATCCTATTTCATGATCTTCATTGCACTTGACTGAGACAAACCCAGTTGCTGAGACAGCCGCCGTGATGACGTTTTGGGACTGCGTAGCATGTGTTCTTTAGCAGCAGCAATGGTTGCGCACTTTCTTTGCATTCAGTACTGATCCCGGTGCATGCCATTTCGCAATTACGTTTTGCATTGCACTCTTAGCAGGAGGTTTTGCAGGCACAGCACCAACTTGAAACTTAATTTTAAACTCATCTGCATACTGTTTCCATGACCCATGCCGTGCATAGTGCTCTACCATAAAAATGCGCTGTTGCAGAGATAACACCATTTTCGCCATTTCGCACAAACGATACCATGCACACCAATATTACTCTCTCAAATGCGCAATATCATGTGAATGACAAGTCATTTGAAAACTTACTGCGCAGTATTTCGCGCCGGGCCACTTTTAAAAAACTCACCCTGTACTTGATAATAGGCATGGTTTTAGTTGGGAAGTTTTTGAAGGTTGGTCGCTATTTTTCATTTTAGAATTGTTGGCGTGTTGTGTGTGGCAACTTTTGGTACTGATTTTTATTTTTTTAGAAATTGAAATCCCATGGTCCACTAGGCACACCCATCAAATTTGGTTATTGTTTCGTCGAGTACTTTGGTTATTGCTTCGTCCAGTACTTTTATTGAGTCGCTTGTGCATGGTTAGGTCAGGTTGATTATGGTATTTGGACCTTATGTACGTTGTGTAAATTAGACCAGGGCCGAACATTTTGACGTTTTTTGACATATCCAAATTTTTAACTTTGTATTTTTGACTTTATATAAGCTTAACCCACACGTTATTTAATTAAGATATAAGCTCATCCCATCTCATATGTTCCATAGGGTTGCTAATCATATGTATTTTTCACAGTGCATTAATAAACATAAGTTAAAACAAAGTTTCTGGTATTACTCGGCCTATTGTTGTAATTGTACCATCTGGTTCAATTTACACTACCCGTTGTGTAATTCGGACCGAATGCAAAAAATTTTAAATTAAATATGAAACCCATATCATTATAGTATTCCATAAAATTAGTGCACCAAAATGTCCACTATATACCTACGTTTGAAAATTGGAGCTACGTCCTTTTGAATAGAAGTTACAGCCCTTTTCCCTTAAGGGATCCAAATCACACGGGCCTCCCTTAATCATCCGTGACTGATTTCATTTCTTCTTTTCGAACTGAAAAAATGTTCGCTGAGAGTTCAAGAGATGGAAGTCTGAAGTCGAGATCTAATTATATAATGGGTGCTACAGTCAAATTGCTTAATTTTTTTTTCACAATAAAGTAGCAACATGGGGGCGAGGATTGTCATGAATCAGTCCGAAATTTTTCGCATCTCTGTTAGGGCATTTGTCATAGAGGGAACACAATTTTTCCAAAGTTCTGACGTAGATTTCGGCGTTCACAGTGGTTACATATGGATGGATCTCCACCAAGAAAACCCATGCACGTCCCAGAACATGTGGGCCATATTAGCAAGCTATCTATGCTCAGTAGTTTACATTTTTTGCGCCTGGGTGACATCTTATCAAACTAGTGAATCCGTAGAGCGATATTCAAATTAATCGTCTGCAAACATTCAACGTCCGGGCCAAATTAAGATCGCATCAAAAATTGTTGCGAAGTAGCAAGAGAAATTGTTAACTGAAGAAATCATAAAATTTCAACAATAACTTGCTCAAAAAGAAGAAGATGGACAAATAAAGAAGTAATAGCGTGGTCCAAAAGGATGTTAATATCAGATATAAACAAACAAGCAATATTAAAAACATAAAAGTCGACGGTAACTACGAGTATTTACAAGTCTTCCTACCTGATAAAGAATGACTTTGAAAGTATCAAATTTGTAAGATGTTTATTCTTTTTCTAATCCGAAGAAATATCATGTAAATATCAAACCCCCACTTAGCCTACTTCCTGGCGTTAGACACGATAACAGAACTCTAGACCAATAAAGTTGTATTTTTAATAAATGGTTTCCAAAATGGAGATGAGACTATAGCCATTTGAGGAAAAAATATTTTTCCGCTCACCCACATAAAAATATATCATTTTTGTGTTTCAGTTTTTTGTACACTATTGCAAAGTAAAAACTGTCGAGGTTTCGATCCATAACTTAAGCATAAAAGTGAACGTCTCCTCTTTATATCGAGATGATACTCCGGATGAAAGCCGAAAGTAGAGGAGAGCGTCTAACAAAAGGACGACATTTGGTGTGAACACAAACCACTCCACATTAAATCTTTACATTTGCCACGTTCCATGGAAATTAATAAAACATAATAAAGGCCTTTTTTTCGTAGGAAAAAGAATAGAAAACCCTGAAATATCGTTCTGCCACTGACATCTATTCGAAGAGATAAAAGAAACCATATATCTAATTTTTTTTTCTTGCATTTTTTTTCCATGCTTTGTCACTTCCAAGGATTTTGGCGTTAAGTAAAAGAAAACATGCTACTCTTTTTTTTCCTCTTTCCTGCTTCTTTCAGTTTTCTTTTTACCATGGAGTGGTATTTTTTTTATGGAAATTCCCATTCGTCACCTTAAAATATTTTATTTTTAATCAATATTTTTCTTTAAATTTTATTTTATTTTCTATGTAATTTTTAAAAAGAATGGCTATTTTTTGTATTTCAATGTAAAAATCATAGCGATATAATTGCAAAATATAATCCCCTCGGCTTATAACCCGTCACTAGCACCAAACATTCAATTCCCAGTGGGACCAATCCGGAACAGTATCCTGCATCTTTTCATCCTAGTAAAATCTGTGATCCTGCAAATGCGTTTAGAACCCTCCTTCAACCCAAAAACACACTATTCCCTAAGGATTTCAGTGGCGGGGGATATATATGCCTGCATTGACTGTTTTGTCTTTTTTTATTTCTACTTGATAATGAAAACAAAACATACATCTCCCTGTCCCTAGAACCCTAGGTAAAAGATTTGGGAATAACTTTAAATTCTTAATAATGAAACCTTTTAACAAATTCTCAACGAGAAAAAAAAAGAATACAAAGAAATAAATTTAAAAGTTATCCATTTCATATCGCTAATAACATTTTACCAACAATTTAAAAATTACAAGTAAGAATTTTTAATTCACCTAGAATTATACCGGGTGATTCAGTCAATTTCTGACCATTTCACTCGAATGACGTGCATTAGCGATAAACAATTGAAAGGATATGAGCGACATATCGAATTTCTAAATAGTTGGAGTTTGTATTGTTGCATCTGCAATGCATGAAAATCGTATTGTAGAAAAATGGCGCCCGCTTTATCAAAAGAGCAGAAATGCAAGGTTGTCGAATGGTATTTCGAGACAAAATCACCTGTAACCGTGCAAAGAAAATTCCGGGAGAAGTATAAGTGTTGAGACGCACCAGGCAGGCAAGCAATCATGTATTTTGTCAAGCAATTTCGTGCCACTGGATGTGTTAAAGGCAAGAAAAAAGGCGGGAGCAAAGCTCGTGTTCGAACGGCCGAAGTCGTCGAAAATGTTCGCAAAAGGTTGGTCGATTCCCCTACCAAAAAATCTGTTCGCCGCTTATCCATTGAAGAAGGGCTGTCGTATACCACGACGTGGCGAATTTTGAGAAAGGATTTACACCTGTTCCCGTATAAGATCCATGTTTATCAGGAGTTAACAGACACTGGAAGACAGAAGCGACAATTTGCGATGGAGTTTGGAGCAGAAATGGAAGCCAATCAGGACATTGTGGACAAACTGTGGGTGTCAGATGAAGCCTTCTTCTATCTGTCAGGTGACGTTAATAAACTCAACGTTCGTTTTTGGGGTTCCCAGCACCCTCATGAGATCTATAAGTCACCTCTTCATCCACGAAAGGTTATGGCTTGGTGGGCGATTTCCAAAAGAGGCATCATTGATCCGTTCATTTTTGAGGGCACCGTAACGTCACAGGCTTACCTTAACATGTTGGAAACCTTCTTCATCCCCGAGCTGCGAAGGAGGCGTATACCGCTTCGACATCAATGGTTTCAACAGGATGGGGCTGTCACACCACTAATGAAGTGCTAGACTTTCTCAATCAGAAATTCGGAAATTGTGTCATTTCAAACAGATTCGGGGGTGGCTTTCTTTGGCCCCCTACGAGTCCTGACCTAAACCCATGTGATTTTTATCTCTGGGGGTTCCTTACAGACAGTGTGTTCACTACAGCACCAAGAACCCTAGACCAGCTGCGACAAAGCATCGTCGACTGCTGCACCCTTGTGGATGCAGAAGTCCTGGATAGAGTTATGAACAACTTCACCATTCGGCTGCGAGCAGTTCAAAACGTTCGTGATATTAGAATGAAGATAAAATTCAGGCTTTGCCTGTAATTTTTTTTTCGGGGGGGGGGGGGCGGCAATATATATGTAGATTTCTAATTATTTATTCTGTTTGGTTTTATTGCTGCTAGGCTGTGTCCGTTTTTAAAATTTTTACAGAAAGTTTTTTATACTTGAAAGAATATGGGACAATCAAATAACTTCCATTAGTTTAATATAAAAATTAATTAAACAAAATAATAAATAATAAAATAATAATGATATAATAAAATCTCATGTTCAAGTATAACTTAGAAATGCTTTCTAAAGTGAAAAAAAAGTTGTTTACTATAAAAAAAAAACAAATCTTTACAGAGATAATATTTATTTTCACTCACTTTAGTTTAAATTGATTTATATTAAAGTTGTATTGTCATTTTTGAATTGTGTTATTTATTTAAAACTTATAAATAATAGGAGAAAATGTAAATAAAAAAAAAGAAAACTTACAAAAAAATAAAAGAAAATTTTTATAATAGAGCAAAAACGAATATGTAATTAGTTTTTAGTATGTTATTCGAAATTCAGTTCCAAATTTCAAATACATTTAAAAACATTCTTTAAAAAAATGTATTTAAAAAGATATTGATTTTAAATATCTAAAAATACATTCTTATGCTAATCTGAAATATAATGAAATTTTAGAAATTTTTCTCTAGAAATATAATTTTATGAAAATAAAATCTTATCAAGACATTATCAAATTGAAAACTTCAAAAAATTCATTAAACTTATAAATTATCATAAAAAATCTAAAAAATAAACTGATATTTAAAGAATCAATTTCAGCATCTAATGATCCAATACAGATTATCTTAATAATAAATGCCCAAATAATGTGTGCGATCATAATCATAGAAGGATGCGATTAAAAATGAGCATTTGTCATTTCTATGGCTCACCGTACACGTTCAGTAAACTGGTTTTTTAATAGTCGTCAATGCGAGTATTTTTAAATTTTAGTGTCTTCCCTAAACTTTGTTTTCCCTTGCTTTTAATGTGTCTTCTGTTTTAAAATACAACGAGTTCAATCTCCTTCTCTATTTTTTACGTTCGGAATAGTTTAAAATAGAACATACGTAAATTTAAAAGATCTGAGAAAATAAAGAACAGAAATGAAAATATGGACGTTAACCGAAATTGCACAACTATTGCACATCTCTCCAATTCGTCATGTAAGCATAGAAAAAGTTTTGGAGTGAAAAACGAAGAGACAGACAGCAGAATAAATGCACAATTTGCGTCTATTTGGATAAAAAACTGTAGAAGATTTTTAGATGTCGACATCAGTATAAGATCTGATGGTGAAATCACAATTTTATACGAAAATCTGGGCAAGACTCCGAGGATTTTGGGCGCGCAAACTAAATACGAGAATTCAAAGATTTAAAAAGTTCATACGAATATTAAAAAAATAGAGGATCGATTTTTTTGTTAGAATCAGTAATATCTAGAATATCACAGAAAGCTAAAAGAAAATCTTTGAAGAATTCGTTTTTAACATATAAAAAGTAATATCTGATATTTATTAGAATTTTTACACGAAAGACATTGTGCACTGATGTGAATTTTAAAAAAGAAATTTCCATCACTTAAGTATACATGTACATCCAATTAAGTATGAAATCTCTTAATAAGGACAACTTTTTAATCTTTCAACTAAAACTGATGACAAGATCTAAAATTCACTCAAGGTTAAATAATAGAGCAAATTCTAACTCATAAAATTCTCATCCTATACATATCGGTGCAAGTAAGAAAATTTCACAGCTGTTCTTTCCTAGGCAAACAGTTCCAACCAAAGAGCTCCCTTCTAGCAACTTCTACCTTCCATCTCTTTCGCCTTTTATTCTCACAGGAAGAGCTCGATGTCGAACTAATTCGCAAACTTGAGAAAGGTGTGCTCAAAGTAAGAAACCCTTAAAGACGATCATTTCTGATTTTACGTAAATCTCCAGAAAGAACAGATAAATTCGTTTATGACATTATTTATTACAATCCATATATCACTATGTAAATAAGAATCCTTATAAAACGTTTCTATACTTCCACACCTCTTGGTCTTATTTCTTTCACGCGAGAACTTAAGAAAAAAAAACTTAAAAAAAAAACAAACTAAATAATAAACAAAAAAAAACTCGAAAATAAACAACTTTAGAAATTTTTTCAGATTAATATTTATCTAATTTTATATTTTATAAGAAGGGCTAATCACAAAAGCAAATTTATCAACGAAATTTGGAATTTCTTTATCAGAATTCAATCTCTGAAAAAGAGTGAGACGATCGACATATATGACATGGACACGAAATTTCACAAAGAATTGATTAAATTGTTTGTGTTCGTATTCAAGAACTTTTCGAGATATCGACCAAAAACCGAATTTTGTTATAGTTTTGAAAACAATAAATCTTAAAAATTTTTGTACCGGATCAATCAATAGCATAATGAATGCTAGGCAAGATCTCATGACTACCGGAATATTCGAGAATTTCTAACGTCCGACATGGTTTTGCTCTAAGTAGTAATCATTCTTCTGAGTGTTGTGATCTTAAAGTTACCGAGATAGTTCATTTTAACTTTTGATCATATGATATGGTCACATGTCATATACCCGATATTTAATATGAAATAAGTTACTATGAAATAGTAATGTTGCCTGAGTCGATTGACACTAGATAAATTGTAATTGGCCAATTAAATCTATTAAGTTATCATTTACAATAAATGGTAATATTTTTGCTCTTTTAAATACACTGATGGCAAAAAAACAACGCATGGAAAGAGTGGGTCAATTTTAATGAAACTATACAAGACCATAGCGTAGGTGGCACACAACATATGATTTAAATTTCAACACGATATGTGCAAAGGATCCTGTACATGGTGTCCCAAAAACCTCTCCAGTGAAAAAATGGTTTATCACTAATTTACATAAAATCATCAATCTGGCATCTGGTAATGTGACAGACTAGAGTAGTCTCAACACCTGACATGTCCCGCACACGCAGCCGTGCTCCTGTGCAGCAATTGACGGAGTTTGACAGAAGGCGAATTGTCGAATTTCGAGAGGCTGGATGGTCTTATCGGCAAATTGCGGCCCACGTTGGACGTAATGTTCCTGTGGTGGCTCGATGTCGTCTACAGAAGTCACGCACGTAACCTTGGTTCCGGACGCCCACGCATTACTGATGTACGTCATGACCGTCAGATTGTAAGGGAAATAAAACAACCGCACAGCATCCACAGCAAAGATAAGGGCCAAAGTAACACCAACCGTATCAAGATGGACAATTTGCAATTGTTTACTTGCAGTAGGACTGCAGTCACGTGCCCGTCTAGCCAGACTACCACTTCTGCAAGAACACCATCTTGTGCGGTTACAGTGGTGTCACGAAAGAGCTGACTGGCGAGCGCTGAATGGAGATCTGTTGTTTTCAGTGATAACAGCACATTCTGTCTGCACACCAGTAATGGACGAAGACCAGGAAAGCGACATCTTCCCTCAGTTACAACTCGCGCTCATTCTTGGTGTTTGTGAATGGAACTCAGACCATCGAAAGGTACGTCCAGAAGATTGTTGAACCCGTTCTCCTGCCTCTTTTGCAACAGGAGGATGATTTGCTATTCCAGTAGGATAAGCTACGTTACAAGCTTTCCAACATGTGGATCGACTTCCCTGGCCAGACTTGTACCCGATTGAGCATGTTTGGGACATGATAGAACGGTATTTCCATGGTCGTAACGCTTACACAATTGCTTGAACAGGTTCTGGACGTTTGGAACAATATATCCCAGGATGATATCAAGGGTCTGTACGAAAGTATTCATGCAAGAGTCGAGGCTTGCATTCATGCTCGTGGAGGGTATACGGCATATTAAATTGTTCTACTGTTAATTTTGGAATACCCTGTACTAGGATCCTGTGCACATATCGTGTTGAAATTTCAATATATTGTATGCCACCCACCCTATGCTCTTGTGCAATTTCATTAAAAATGACCCACTTCTTCCATGTGCTGCATATTTTTTTTTTTTTGCCGGCAAAGTATTTTGGCAGCATATTGAAAAGAAAACGTCAAACAAATTCAAAAACGTTTTACATATCGAGAAGTTTTACATAAAATGCTACATCAGATCAAACGTTTTACATTAATGATAATGCTTTCCCGCATTTTCATTCTTTCCATATTTAACATGTGAATAGGGAGCGATTGCACGAATAAGAACCATAATGTGAACATTGCCAAGAACATGAAGAGAAATAATAAATAGGCAATTCCATTGAAATACTTTTAATGCTTCACGATAATATACAATATGCCTGGTTTTTCTGGACGTAGCATCCGTCAGCCAACAAAGTGTGCTCGAAATGGCGCCCATCAGTGACCAGGACGCGTCAGGACAGCTTGAAAGCGTAGGAAGCATGCTGCACGGCTTCAATAAGCATCTCCATGGGTATGCCTGATACCTCTGTTGATATGCTTCTGTTCAGGTCCGTGAGGCTGGCAATACATGTACTTATGAACGTTGGAACGGCACCTGGTGGAATGGTCCTAATAGAAGCGATGAATCTGTTATATTTGCCAACGTATTGCAAATCTTGTGCCCCGCAATCACGACATTATTCCTATAGAGTTTGGTACTATAAATAATTTCCTGTCTAGGGTGGGTTAGGTAGGAAAAGTTTAATTACATCCACCACCTAATTGTCGACAATATTATTTGTTACTCTTAAAATAAAATTCGTCTCTTCCATTTACTGGACAATAAAACACTTAGTAGGCTTGCATTTAATAGTTTAATTAACGCTAGAGTTATTTGGTAAACATAACAGTATAAAAAAATTATAAACAACTACAAAACGAAAATTGATCAATTTGAGTAGCTGTATTCTAACATTTTTTTGAAAAAGGGCAAAATTTGGCTTAATTAACTTTGGTCTAATTTCCATAATTTATTTGAAGTCGACAGAACAATTAATAAACTGTAAGAGGTGACTTCATTTTGCCATTTTTATCACTACGGAGTTTGTTCCTTCTCGATCATCGACCATTAATAAAAAAAAATTGAGTAAATTGTGCTAACAGTGAAATCAATAACGATCTAGTCCATTTTACTGCAGTAATAAAATCACACTAGTACGAGTTCGCTTATTGTGTGGTTGCGGTTTTTTTTTTTTTTTTTGGTTTTTTTTTTTCGTTAAGGAGATTAGATATCGCTTTGTAAGTTTTCTTGTACTAAGTCACATAAAGGTCTTCCTATATAGAAAAGTTAATAACGTAACCAAACTTCGACAATCAAGCAATAGCTTGCTGATTGAAATGAGGGATCATAATAATGAAAAAAAAATTAGAAAATTTAATTATCTAAACCTGAACGCTCAAATTTGAGGAGGAAAAAGATTGGAATTTAAAAAGAGGGATCCAAGAAATTGATATTTTTTTCCAAGTCTTTTATTCTGTAAAATAATTAAGTTTTCCATACAACAACGGAAAATAGCGAATCAGTTCACTCTTGACTTCGCCTAAGCAACTCGTAACCGGAGAAGAATTGAATCACAGCAGGAAAAAAAAACCCCGCAGTTCGCGTGAAATGTTAACTGTTATTATGTAAAAATATAGAATTTTTATGTCTCCTCTTTGAGTTAAAAAACATACCCAGTGCGAACGCAGACTAGAATATTTTCTCATTGGCGCGTTTATAATGTAATGCAGCAATAGACTGAATAATATTATACAGTATAAGGTGTAGAGGAAATTCCCGAATGGCTCTATTAGATATAGGAAAGTGCCCGTGCTCGATTAAATACAGAGGGTTGTTAGGGATCTATGGTAACAAGTTACAGAGGCCCAGAAAAGATGGAAAAGCCCTTTCGCCACCAACCAGTGTGTTCAATCTGGTAGTCATGCATCGAAGTTTCCACTGCAGGAGGCTAGAACGCAAAACACCAAGATCAATTCGTGACCACTCCCGTTGACACGCTTTCCAAAGACCCTCCACTGTTCGCGGTCGTCTTTTTCGGAGGGCCCGTTTAAGTAGGCCAAAGCCACAAAAATCTATAAGCGATGCCTATGGGCGGTAAAAATGGCTCGGCTCTTGTTGCAATCGCTTAAATAAACATACGCCTCATTTAGTGTGACCACGTATTTCCACTTTTCATCCGCCAGGTATCGTTCATATAGTTTACGGCAATTGGTCCGTCGCTCTTGAACATGGCACGGCAACAACTTATGAACGTGGCTCTTGTGTCGCTTCTCCAGTTGTAAATCACGGTTGATATTTGTGTTTACCGTGTACACAGATGTCCCTACCTGTTGTGCAATTGCCCGGGCTTTGTATTGGCGGGTTAGATCTGGTTACGAGAGCCCGAACTTTCCGGACGACTTCGGGAGTACGGCTCATAGATGATCTCGGATTAGCCTGTTTTTTTATCCTCAGGAATGGCGCCGCTTCTGATTTTGTCAAAGTTAATTAGTACACTTGAAACTTTGAAGCCTCATTTCTTAGAAATCCTTTCTTAGAAACTTCGAAGCCTCATTTCTTCCATGCTTTCATAATTTCGGAATAGCTGAATTTAAAGTCGGAAAGGGCTGTTATGTAGCCCTCCCAATACCTGTCAATTCGATGGCATAACTCAATGTTTTTACCTCGCTGTTCGAATTCTAACTATTTTAATACATGCCCTAACAATACTCCACGTGGTAACTCACATTTAAATATGCTAGTGTTACCATAGCTCGCTAACAACCCTCTGTCAAAAAGTGTTTCCAGCGTCTCTTATGTAAAGGCTGTGAAGTTGCGAAAACTAATTTTAGATACAAATAGATACAAAAAAAATTCCAATTACAAAGTTTAGAGTGTCACCGATTTATTAGAAATTCACTGTTTGCATAAGATAAAACAAAAGCATAAAACTCGTAAAACGGAGGAGAAAAAAATACTTGTATGGGGGAGGGGGGAGGGAGGGATTTAGTGATCGGAATGGCATTTAGTGAATGTTTTGTTTGATTTTAAACAGGAGCGATTTCTATTGTACACGTGAATATGAATATGCGTGTCGAGTTCTCTACCAGATAAAGATCGGGAAGAACCTTGATTAAAATTATTTGTCAATTGTTCCACAGTGGGCGTTTCGAAATACGAATAATGCCTCCATAGATGTAACTTTATTTGGTAGCCCATTTTCAAAATTTATTTTGTACCTGGTACTTACATTTGTCCTCTAAGTAAAGCACACTATTCACTTTTCGAAAAAATCCCAATCCCTTTGCACGCATTTGCGCCAACGCATGACTAGTCGGGTGTACTCATCGGAAAGGAATTCCGGATTGTTGTTGACACTATGATTGAATGGCAGCTTTCACCTCTCGTCTTATATCACTTAAAATGCTCTTTCATCTTTGGGAAGATGTGTAAGTCGCAACGTGCAAAGTTGATGCGGAGGTTCTACCGCACCCTCTTTGGCGGAAGTGCATGGAAAGGGATAAAGACTATGTCGAAAAGTGAGTAGTGCATTACATAGAGGAGAAATTAAGTATCAGGTACAAAGAGAATTTTGAAAATCGGTTACCAATAAAAAAATTACAGCCATGGAGGCATTACTTTTCAAAACGTCCTCGTATAAGCAACGAAATAAATTATTTATTGAAATGTTATAGGAAGCATTACTTTCCGACTGTCATTCGAAATAATAGTCTTTTATTGGATTGCGAAGTTAAACTAGTTCAATCTAGTGCTCCTATTTTAGTGCTAAGAGCGTGAATCTTTAGCAACGCAATCAACTTTAACATTTTACAAATTTTTTAAAGAAGAGTTTTCGCGTCGAGAATTCGAAAACGGTTCAAGAAGCTAAGAAAACCTCTATTGGCTGATTAATTGTCTGTTTAGTTTAACAGCCCACACGAAACGCCGACAAAGGACTCGTCTGATGCACGTAGGAAGAAAAGAGGCAAACAAACAAGCGCCCTAAAATCGTTTCCAATTCAAATGAATCCAAAAAATCGATATCTATTCGAAAGTGACCATGGGAAGCTATTTTTATTTTTACAAACTAATTACATGCATGGTTAATTTTATTCCGTTCTAAATTAAAAGTTATTTAAGCAAATTGAAAGAAAATCAATGCCGAGATACTTTCGAATAGGACTCATCATACGGATACACAAGATACAGAAGTTGGTTGGAAAGGGTTTCTGTAAATGTCATAAACATGTAACAAATCACTGAATCCGAATAAGTGAGGTCAAAGTTGTGAGGCACTGACGTCTTTACGAAGAAGAGTAAGTTTACATAATCTTTATCCCTAGGCTCTTATTGAACATTTGAAAATGTGCAAACTGAAATGGTTGGCAGAAAAGATACCAAAGGGCTAAAAACATACGGGTACCAATAATAGATATGAAAAAATCTATGGATATACCAAAAAAAATCAGAAGTAGTTTAACTTGTTCAACTTGTGACTGATCTGATGACAGTTTCTGTTAACCGTTCATTAGTCATAATAAAATGAATAAATCACGCAAACAACAATAGAATGGGTAAGCCTCTTAAAGGAAAACGTCAATTAGCTTCACAATGATAAAGTTTTCTTCGTTATTAAGTTTAATCATTCTGAATTCTCAAACTTTTCGCTTTCAAATCAAACGTAACACCCTTTAATGGAAGCCAAATGTAAAATCAAATATACATTCCCTACGACTTGTGTATATCCAACTAAGCACTTAAGATATCGTTCAATTCATGTTGTAGAATATAAAATGTGGCTAATCGTTGAAGTACAGATTCCGAAGTAGAATTCGTATTAGTAAAGGCTTGCATTAGGGATTGTCATTTGTAGTATATGTTAATCGCTAAATATTAAAATTTGGTTGTTTGATGCGTTTTAATATCTTTCTTAATAGTTTCGGAGGCTAATACCGAAGCTCTTTAGTTGAGGGGGGGGGGGGACGAATAAATAGAAAGTTGCTCAAGTAGAGAGATATTTTCTCCTATTTAATTATCAAATTCTCCTATTTTGCATGCATGTTTTTAAAACTTGTGGCCAACACATTAACATAATACTCGCTAAGTCGAAAATAAATGGTGAAAGACTAAAGAAAAATGTATTTTTACATTGAGGGCTTCAAAAAAGCACGTTATATAACGTAATACATTTTGTTAAATTAAAGCTTTCTTTCTAAAAAGAAAAAGTATCGATAATTTTTTCAGTAAGATCCGTTATTTTTTATTACACCATTTTGCATAATGTGAGATTTTGCAGGAATGCATTGTAAGAACTTACTGTATATAAAACTTTCAATACTTCTCCATTAAATAATAACAGTGTCCCACGAATACTTATAAATTCGCAGGGCCCATAGAATTTCTAACTATGAATTCCATAGAATTTCACCGTTAACCATTTCATGGAATTAAATTTCCCAAATTTAATAGTAATCTCTTCTCTAGGAACCCCCGTTCTTTGTTATTATGCAGTGAATGGAAGGGAAGCAAATCAAACTGAAAATACGAGACCGGCAACAGCCAATGATGTCTGTGATGCGTTTCCCAATCGAGTCACGCACACAAACCACAGAAGGCTTTAAAACCCTCTTTCAATTCAGCAAAATCGCGTTGAGGACTTTCTGTTGTTGCGGTGCTGGAAAATGCCAATGTGTAGTGCTTTCCGTCTAATGAATGGTTAAGCCTCCCGTGGTTATGGGGCAGATTTACACCATTCATTGGGCTTCTTAAATAGAGAGCGAGTTTTCCTCGCTGCATGAACTTAAAAAACAGTGAAATGAGAGAAGAGGCGAAGGCCTATAAATAAGCTCAGAGATAGATGTGAATAGTAAAAAGGAAGTAAAAAATTAAAATTAAATAAAATCTTGTAAACATTCAAGAAGGAACTTTAGCTGTGAAACAGAAATACAACTATTACTGTATTATGATCAATCGTGCGTCGACAGAGCGAACGTCCCGTGCGCGTGCAATCGTTAACAATATTTAAAAGATAACTAGAAAGTAACAGTGTACTCATTCTTGACGAATCGGTAGTTATATGAAATGGCATTATCTAGGTATTCTTTACGGTCACTGCTTTTGCACGAGAATTCGACTTGAAGGGGGGGACGAAAAATCCTGAAAAGTTGATACAGCCGAGCTAAGACCTTGATGGCCACATTTCTGAAAACAGAATTGGAAAAAATTAATCAGTTTTTAAGTTATCGTGCAAACGGCGGACGAACGACCGGACGGAAAAACGCACAGACCAAGCGTGCAATCTTCTAAATAGCTTTTTGCTAAAGCTCCTATTAAATGATACTAAAATAACCATGTCCCTAAATTTAAAGCATTAGGCCTACCAGGTGCTGTATACAAATAATAAACGTTCGTGAAACCAAAACTATTCACAAAATACTGTTACTTTCTTATTTTCAAAGGTTAATTATAACAAAGAATACATAAAAAATTCGCAAACGAAACTGATAAGCACTTTTTGAGAATTCCCTCCAAAAAAAAAAAGTATTATTTATCCTTGCCAGGGCAATTCCAAGTAAAAAGGAATAACTAAATAAAATCTTGTAAACATTCCAAGGAGGAGCTTTAGCAGTGAAGCAGAAATACATTTATACATTTATTAAAAAGAAATTACCCCACCCCCC
>JAHWFO010015343.1:1053637-1135221 GCA_023313115.1 Rhysida immarginata
TAGAGAAATCTGGATACTGAATTTCACGCCTTTACGTACCTAAATAGCACACATATGTTGCCCTTGGAATCCCACCCCCGTAATTCCGACCCCAGTGTACCAATCAAAACCAAACTAAATAGTGCAGACGGGCATGCCCATAGTAAGTTACATTCCGAATTTCAACCTTCTACCTCAAAAAATATAGAAATTATGAAGGGGATGGACTGACATTATAAAAGCAATAAGATGCTCCATTCTTCTGCTACTTAATAATATAGGTTATGAGCATTTGAGCAATCGTGCGTCCACAAAGCGATTTCACGTGCCGCGCCGATGTCAGTAATGCTTAAAGGATGAACAGAAAGTAATAAAATCTTGTAAACATTCCAAGGAGGAGCTTTAGCACTGAAGGAGAAATACATTTATACATTTATTAAAAAAATTAATCCCCCCTCCCCTCCCCCCGAGTAGGCTAAGGCAGGTAACAGATCTTGAAGTCATCTATTTTTATCCCTTTATCTGCACTTTTTACCTCTCCCCAAATTTTTTAATCAAAAATTAATTTTCTCGAACGTAATATGTAGAAAATGTAAAAAAGCTCGTATTTTCTTTCCTTTCTTATCATTTCCGAACATATGATATATCACAAGCCATATGTTGACATAGTTCTAAAGACTACGTGACTACCACCCCCGCAAATCCGACCCCAATGGAACACCTGGGCCTAAACTTCATAGTATTGTAGATCTTGCCTAGAGGAATCTGGATACCGAATTTCACGCCTTTACGTACCTAAATAGCACATAGATATGTTGTCCTATCTCAATCCCACCTCCGTAATTCCGACCCAGTGTACCAATCAATACCAAACTAAATAGTGCAGATGGACATGCCCCTAGTAAGCTACATTCCGAATTTCAACCTTCTACCTCAAAAAATGTAGAAATTATGAAGGGGTACACAGTTAAGCCGTTATAAAACCAATAATTATCTCTATTCTTTCGCAACTGAATATAGATTTGAGCATTTGAGCAATCGTGCATCGACAAAGCGATTTCACGTGCGCGCGCCGATGTCAGTAATGCTTAAAAGATGAACAGAAAGTAACAATGTATTCCTTCTTGATAAATCGATTGTTATATGACATGCCATTTGCTTGGTATTCTTTACAATCACTGTTTTAGCATGTGAATTCGACTTGAAGGGGTCTACGAAAAATTCTGAAAAGTTGATACGGCCGAGCTAAGATTTTGATAGTCATATTTCTGGAAACAGAATTTAAAAAGTTAATCCGTTTTTAAGTTATCGTGCAAACGGCGGACGGACGGACGGATAAAGGGCGCATTCTTATAAGTAGCTTTTATGCTGAAGCTCCTAATAATCATTCATCTTACAGCCTTAAGTTTTCATGTAGCTGCAGGGAAAAAAGCTCATTCTACCACAACTACAAACAAAATTAAAATTTTCTGAAAAATGATTAACTAGACTACTTTTCGAACAAGGTGTACAGATGCATTTCAAAAGTTTAGCAAGATAGCCAGAAAGCAACTATCCTGCTGAAACTTTTAAGTTTCCCCACTAAATGATTTATCTCTAGTAAAGCTCAATGACGGAAACATATAGTCAAATAACGAAATGTTTCTAGTACCCATATAATTTAAGATACCCAATTATACGAGGGGAAATCAAAAAGTAACTTTGAGTAAAAAGTAAAGGTATTTGCAAAAAATCGTTATATACATTTTGAAGAGCATGTAATTCTCCACCACGCCGGGAGATGGCAGGGGTGTACGCTTTCTGCATGCAGAGCTACAGCTGTTCCAAAATGACGGGTAAGCTGGAGACGTTCGTGATTGTGGAGATCCGGAGTGTGGTCAGGTTACTGTGGTCAAAAAAACAAAAGCCTTCTGAAATCCATCGCGAGTTGTGTGCAACGTACAGTGACACGTGCATGACATTGACAATTGTGTGCAACTGGTGTGCCACGTTCATAGCGGGGCGCGAAATTGTCCTCCATGAACCACGTTCTGGGCGGCCGTGCACATCTCATACACAGGAGAAAATTAATGCCCTGAATGCAGTTATTCAGCGAGACTGACGGGTAACGATCCAAGCAGTAGCACTGGAAGTGGACAATTCATACGGAACTGCACACCACATCATCCACGAAGACCTTATGTTTCGGAAAGTGTCAGCAAGATTGGTCCCTAGGCAGCTCACCCCAGTACACATGGAGAACCGCATGACATACAATGTGGAGCATTTGCTTCGGTACCACACTCATACCTTGAACATACTGTCACCGGAGATGAAACGTGGGCGTTTCATTACACCCCCGAACCGAAGCGACAGCGAAGAGTCTCGCCTTCCAAAAGAAATTCAAGACAACACTTTCCGCAAAAAAGGTCATGGTTACTGTATTCTGGGACAGGCAGGGTGTTTTTCTTGCTGATTTTCTGGGCAAAGAAATAAACGGTGAACGCTTATTCTGCCATATTGGATCAGCTACGAGCTGATCTGCGCCGATACCATCCGCAGAAGACTATGGACGAGGTCATTCTGCATGACAATGCGCATCTCCATGTTGGTGCATTAGTGTCGCAAAAACTCAGTCTTGGAAGTGGGAAGTCCTACGCATCCAGATCTGGCGCCCTCGGACTTTCACCTGCTCGGACCCCTAATGTAACACCTTGGTGGCATACGCTTCCAAAACGATAATGAGGTGAAAACAGCTGTGCAGTCATGGCTTCACTCCCAGGCGAACAAATTCTACGCTATAGGCATCGAAAAGTTGGTCTCACCATGAGACAAATGCTTAAATGTGAATGGTTGTTATGTTGAGAAGTAGATCAATATTCATCGTTCAACATGTATAGAATGATATTTGCAAATACATGACGGTTTTGATGTGAAAAATTTAACTCAATTACTTTTTCATTTCCCCTCGTAGAATAGTGAATTAGTTGTAAACAAAAGTAGGACTTTCAAAAGTTTGGCAATTTGACAATTCTGTTTCAAAAGTTTAACAAATATGCTGAAACAACATAAACATAACAAGAAATAAAGTGATGCTTAATTTGAATGGTTTCTATTATTTTGTAGGATGCCCATTGCATGTACTGACAGTTTGAAAACATTGTGACATTGATTCTACCAGTTTTCAACAATCATCTCCTGTATTTTGGCCTCACTCTTGTTTGATTTTTCCATAACGAATAGTTCAAATGAACTTAGCTATACCAATGAGAGACACTTGCTAACTTCCGGAACGGAATAATGCCCTTGCTTAAATGCTCTTCTTGTTGCAAAAAATATTCAAATAAATTAGTAGATTATTTATGATCTTTATTTGTCTATATTTTTGTTTTCATACTGATATTTTATTAGAATGATGCATTTACTTCGAGGAGTCAGGTCGTTTTTTTTTTTGTTTTTTTTTAGCAGGATCATTGGTTTTCTCATCAACTTGCTAAACGTTTGAAATGCAGTTATATTTGTATTTGGCGAAGATCATTCTATTCTTTTTGAAGGCGTTCTTCAGTGTTTAGCGATTTTGTTATAGTATTTTGTCAGATTTGTTTAGAATTATAAACATTCGGAGCAGAGTTATTCTGGCAAAAGGTTATTTCAAATCTTCGTTATCTACCATCGTACTGGTAAAAAAACATACATTTTCTCCTGTAAACAAATGAATTTTGAAAATACAAGAGGCGTCGATTATTATGATCGTATATCTATACAGCGGTGTTTATTATTATTTAACTAGTGATTCCATAATCTTAAAAGCATTAGAATAAGATAGAGAAAACTGACACCAGACGGAACTGACATCTTGTTCGTGCTTTACGAAATCAACCAATGTTTAAATTACAATTAGAAACATTGTGTTATTATTATTATAGGTAATCATTGAGAAGTAATTTTTTGACACAACAATAAAATGAGAAAAATACAGTTCAAACACTGAAGTCTATGTAGAGATATGAAGAAGGAGACGATATTCTGGAATGTTTCAGACCTCAACTGTTTTCTCTTGAAGTCCATGGCATCACTGTTTACGGGGGGGGGGGTCAAAAAGTTATGCAAATGAATCTTTTCATTAATGTACGAAATTGATGTTTGGTGACGCTGATGATATATTCGTATGCAAATTTCAACAATGGACATCCACCCGTTCTCGCGCAATCAGTTCCGTTCGAATTCATAGTAAATCACGCTGCGTTTTTTCTATGGAGTATTCTAAAGAAAGTGAAAAATTCTACATCTTTATCTGGTTCAAACTTGGGCACGAACAAAAGAAATTCATGAATATTTGGTCACTGTTTATGACAGTAGTGCTTGTTCGTTTGACACTGTTGGATTCGAAAGTTTAAGCAGGATAGGCTGAGCTTACAAGATGACCATCGCTCAAGTCGACCAACAAAAGCAGTGAACCAGACAATGGTGGAGTCTATGCATAAATTAGTCACGGGAAATCCCCATTATCTCAGTGACAATTTTAAGCCTACTTGTTGGTGTATCAGTAGGCAATATTGAGAAAATTTTGCACGACCACCTTCATCGGAAAAATAAATTTGTCTGAAATGGGTACCACACAAACTGGCCGACGATCAGAAAAAGTTGCATGTTGAAAAAGCGAGAGAGTTTCTCCATTTTCCCCTCCAAATGGTTCCAAAAGGCTTACAGACATTGTCACAGGAGATGAGAGCTGGTTTTACTATTATACAACCCTTAATAAAACAGCAAACTATATTTGGGTAGGTGAAGACGATCCTCGACCATAGGTGCTCAGGCCAGATTTTCGATCCCGCAAGCGTTTGTTCAGTGTTTTCTTCAATTTTTCTGAGCCACTGCTTGTGAACTGTATGCCAGAGGGTCTTACAATTACAGAACCGTACTACAGAAACATTGTGTTGTCTCAGTTAATTAACAAAATCAAACAGCATCGCCCAACAATTCAAACCATAAGAAAGAAAAAATCCAAATTCTTCCACATCCTGCCTATATCTCCCGACCTAGCACATGCGATTTCTGGTTGTTCCCTACGGTTAAAAGAAAATTCAGCTCTCGCACAAGCAGTAAATTCAGCTCTACGGACTATACCAGAAGAAGACTACCGTCTGGCCTTTATCGGCCTCGGTGGCTCAGTGGTTGCGTGATCGCCTGTGATGCCCGAGTACGCGGGTTCGATCCCGGCCGAGGACGACGAGAATTTTTCAGGGGGAAATCCTGAGATCACGCACTTCCTTCGGAAGGGAAGTAAAGCCGTTGGTCCCGTGTAGTCATTTGCCGGCTGCACGTTAAAGAACCCATGCGAGGCAAAATTTGCGACCCCTATAACGCCGTCCTGAAATGACCATAGCAGTTGAAAAGGACGTTAATACCAAACAAACCAACCAACCAACCGTCTGGCCTTTAATAAGTGGCTTGAAAGGCTACAACTTTGCTTAGATGTCGGGGGGAGAGTATTTTGAAGAATTTTGATCACGATTACATTTTTTGTATAAATATAAGCCTCACTTCCATAATTTTTGAACCCCCCCCCCTCGTAACAATAACTCGTTGTCAATAAAAAAAAATCAAAATTATAACAACCAATATTTATTGCTAAACTTTTCGAGCGGTAGGTGCATTCTTCTTCAGGCACACAGATAATGTAAAGCTGCTATTTTTATTAGCTGGGAACTTTAATAACGTTATTAGCTGGGATGAAATTTAAATTTTGAAGATAATTAGCCTATAAAATATATAATTTTGAAGAAAGGACTAAAAATGTTCTTCAGTACAAGTTAAATTACATTTGAAACGTTGTCAAAAATTACTTCCCAATAATAACCAATGCTTATTGATATCGCAAGGCAATGGCAAAAGCCAATGAACAGGCAAAAACAAATTTAAGTAAGCATCGTCAGCTAATCACTCATCGTTTTCCGCGCCAAACGCACCTGTGAATGATAGTGTATTCAATATGATTGTTGTAGGGCGCGAATGTACCGGCGCAAAAAAGGTGTTAGAAAGCTTTTCTCTACTGTGGTTTAATCGTACGCCGTGAATGATTTTCCTCGTGATACTGTTCTATTGCATTTCTGAACATTCTATAGCTCACTCATTTATGTCTCTCATTACGTTACATTTCAGAATGGAAGCACTAACGTTTAAACAGCGTGTGTTTATAGTAAAGAAATTTTACGAAAATGCTGGAAATAATGCTGTGGTGAGACGCTTATTAAGAAAACATTTGGTCCAAGAACAGCACCATCCGAAATGACCATTGCACGTACTGCAATTTCGAGAGAGATTTGTGCAGTCGAAAATGTTCTTCAGAGTCACCCCGGAATTCAGTTCAAGGCTCTACACACTGATTGTAGCAGATGGAAATTACTTTAAAACCTTCTGCATTAAATTTCAGGATGTCTGTTATAGCATAAATATGACAACAAGAATCTATAACCTCCTATTATGTCGTAATAGACAAAACATTTCTGCGTCATCCGGTATATGTAGACTTTTCAAGCTAAATTGACAACTTTAGAGCAGAGGAACTACTTTTCATCCTTTAAATAAGCAGGAAATGAAAAAGAGTTTACTGTTGGTACTTTAAACCAATTCGTCCCGAACTTTGTACTAGTGAATACATTAACTGGCTATAGATACTACTATATTTTTTGCATTTTCGTCTTAAAAAAAGAGTACTTATCCTGAGATTCGGATAGCATATAGCTTTATTAGCAATGTAGCCCTTAATGATAAGGAAAAGTTAACATTTTCACCATCGTTATTATCATTGTTACATGTATGATTATAATTATTTTATAATAATATTATAATAATTATAATTATTTTACCATACCTTTTTATAATACAGTAAATAACAACTGTTAACATCTTGAAAATTTTCTTTAAATTATAATGTTTGGCTGCTTAGAATAAACAAACTCAAAAATATTTACTTATAAATAATGTAATGCACCGTACAGAATAAGTTAAAAATTTAATGACAACTTATGTACACTAGCCTGACCAAGTTCTTCTGCCCTCATCTCATGGATTTTAGGTGTGAACACCTGAAGGTTCAAGAGTATAGGAGCAGAATTAATGTGAGCTAAGAATTCCACAACACATTTTCCGCATTGTTGAACAAAATGAAGAACAAGCGGTTAACACGCACTGTTACGACATTGATTCACCAACGAGAAAGACATTTAGGGCTCTCGTGGCCGTTGTTTTCTCTGAGCATTATTAGAAATAACTAGTTGAGAATGCACCAGCTTGCATTATCAATATGAACTTAAAGATTCATAAAATTCTGACTTCGGATCCTTAAAGATCAATAAAAAGTAAAACAAGAATGTGCGAAAGACCTACCCCTGCATCCAAAAATCCTCTATAAAAAAATCCAAAATTTTTTTGGAAACACGAAGAGGCGCAAACTCTGATTTCAGATAAATCGGATGGAAATTTAAACTTGCCTTGCCAATAAGTACAAAAAATATTTCGGAAACATTGTTTGAAAAGTATGTTTGCAATCCAAAATTCTTTTATATTACTTTACCAAATGCTACTTAATTTATAATTTCTTGAGACTTCTTATCCTAAAACTGAATTTCTCAGCACAATTTAAACGCAAGAATTAATGAAGATTTTCTCAAAAGTAGTTCAACTGCAACTTTGTATTCTTTAGTATATTCGTTAAATCACCGGCTATACTTTTTTTTTTTTTGCTTCTGCGAACTACGTTTACTAATTCCTTTTATGGGTGTTGGAGAACGTCAATGACTGAAAAAGTGGATAAATTTCAAGTTAGCTTTTATTTTCAAGAGCTAAATAAAAATAATTGCCTAATAAATTCAAACCCCTTAGAGCGCAAATGTCTTTCTCCTCTTAAAATAATCTAATCGCAGCCGCTGTCTAAGTAAAGCCAATATATAAATAAAATGGGTAATAGCTCTCCCTCAAATATTTTAGCATAAAAATTTTCCACCAAAGATATTGGAAACTAAGGTTAATAAACAACAAGATTTAAGAGGAGGAGAGAACGTCGTAGGCATTCTGCTTGTTAAAGATTAAAAATTCGAATTCAGCATTTTTACTGTTTTCGTTTGAAAAAATGATAAATGGAGAGAAAATGGACTCAACCACATTCCGACGAGAGGATTTCTTACGGAAGTGACATTCAATTTCAAATAAGGCAAATAACTAAGATTTCGTTCAAGCGATCTCGAAGACTTCTGGCAAAATCTTTCGACATTTCTCAAATTCGTTCCTATAACTGCAATATTAACCTTCTATTTATCTGTCAGTTATCGTCCTGTAATATTGATAACCACCGAATTTGACGTTCTCGCAAAAGATAGTTGCGTTTTTATATATCTTTCGAAGAGTGAATTTTTCTTTTTTTATTTTTGCAGAGATTCTTATGAACACACTGAGTTATGGGAAATCGATTTATAAACCTTCCTTAACAGTAAATTTAACATAAAAATTAAACAATCTGTTCGCCAGTAAATTAATTTTCAAAGCCTTGGTATTATTGATAAACAGTGTCTAATTAATATCTCTATTTAAAATTATGTTAGTGACAAATTATTAGTATACATCAGATTACAAACAGCAGTAACTTACCTTTACTACATCTCTCGATAAACAAGTTTTCATCTCACCTCTATATCATATCAACCAAAATGAATGGTACAAATAGTCCACAAATCTTATGATAAGCAGTTGAAAGAACGATATCTCATAAACAATGTACTTTTCGTTTTATCTCCTTCATAAAAATTCTCTAACTTTTTTCTGAATAAACATTTTCATATGTGCACTGTTTATTGTTCGGATAACGTCTAAGAGATAATCAATTCAAACTTCAATGTGAGTTCCAAAAGAAGACATCGCCTTGCCATTGCAAAACTGTAACAAATCAAAATTTTCTAATATGTTAATTTCCGGAACATATCTCCATATTTGTCGTTTGTTCTACGATGCTCAGCAATTTTTCAACTTTAATTTTCGGATTTAATTGTGTTGTGTTATATCAGTTTTCAAGTTATTTAGAAACTGAGCACAACATATCATTGCAAATTTAGAATTAGATTTTAATACAGAATTAAAAAAGTGCAGATTATTTGATAAGACGATTATTTGGCTAACTGGAATCGAGTAAACTTGTAAACAATAAGAACCGCTTATGAAAACTTCTAATAGGGAAGAGATAAAATTGAGACATCAATTCGATTTATAGAGATCCCGATTGACAAAATTAGATTTGTGGACTAATTTATTTGCGTTAATTTTAATTTATAGAGGCTAACTTTCCTCCAAAAAAAATTCGATTTAAAGGGGTTCGAGCCTCGGAGCGGAAGGGAATAGACTGAAACCTCAAATTAGGGAGGGATCCGAATTATCGTGGTTCGATTTATCGAGATTCTACGGTACTTGACAGCTATGTTATTTCTCTCTTGCAGATGTTCTGCCATCTTTGCAACAACCCAACGGGAATTTCTTTCCGCCACCCGTTTTGCAGCCCTCAGTTGAATTGCTGTTATACCAGATCCATCTGAACGTGACTTAACAGCTTCGATTGCATAATCACCAAGTTGACGGTAGATATGGAACCTTCAGATTCAGACAATTTGCTACCAGCTTATATCACCGACGTCGTCCGAGGAACTCCAACTTTTCCTGGGAAAGGCGACGTACTATAGTGCCTTCATATACAATTTGTCCCATAGAGCAAGACCACTATGAGAAATGCTGGGCTGAGACAAATTCGTCTGGACCAAGGAAGCCCGAAAGGCATCTAACAATACCTACTAAATTCTTCTCCATCAGAGGCTCGAGGCATACTTCTTGATGTCGAGAATACCATTAAATAGCATCAGCATTAGAATGCCATTAGCCTTAAAGACATGATATTTTTTGTAAATAAATTAAGGGTGACGGAAAATAAGGATGTCTATTTCCATATGGGTTGTCTCTATGTAAGTTTTACAAAAACCATTAGTTTTATTTATTAAAATTAATGAATTTCAATTGCTTGTCTTAATGCTTTCGATGTTCTTAATTAAACGGAAGATCACTTTGTCTTGAGGCAAAAAAAAAGTCCATCTTAACAAGTGGACATAATCCTATTTCAAAAGCGTGAAGGTAAGACAGTTTTCCCTCGTCAAAGTTGATCTATAATATTTTTTTTTCCTTTCTTCTTTCATCCCTTCCTGACTTTTTTTCTAGCCCATAGGGACCCGTCAGAGCTATTCTACAGGAAAATGTGCGTAAAAGGACGAGACAACTTTGAAAGGCATTTATAAAATTAAATCAATATTTTTTCTCACCAAGGGGTGACAGGCGAGCAATTCATCAAGATAATCCAATATAATTGTCAATTATTCTGAAAGTAAGTTCTTAGAAAATTTTCTTCATCTGATTACTCCCAAAATATTAAATCAAAATAATTTTCGCTTATTATCTTTTATATACGTACTTCCTTTGACGTTTCTAATTTAACAAGCCAATAGTTATTGGCGTTCCCTATGGGATGTCATCATTGTTCGTAGACTTTTGTTCGTTTTCACTGTCCCTGCAAAGAAGGCAAAATTACTAGAGAAAATGTTTTGAAACACGTATGAATTAAGCTTGAACTTTGAATCCCCAGTGTCGAAAATAAGAGCGAGAGATGCTTAAATTTAGCAAAAACTAGTTGAGAATGCGTGGTACTGCATTACCATAACGATGTTAATTAAAAGCATGTCCTAAAAGCTTTAAGTTAAAAAAATCACGCATGTCCTATCTATTTGGAAACATGGCCAAAACGATGCTTAAAAGATAGATATTTTGGTGCCGTGACCCGGAGCAAAGGACCAAAATGTTAACGTACATTCTGGTGCTCTATCCGAATCTGAAGTCAAAATCAAAAAATTTAAAAAAAACTTGGTAAAGAACGACTTTGCAAAGCCAGTAACGACATTTTTAAAATCGCTGAAAATTACTTCTTCAATAGGGATATTCTCTATTTGAAAATAACGGAATACACACCAGTCTCGGTTAACAATGGTTCGATTTACGAACATTCTCTATAAAGAATGTCAGAATTCATTAATTATTTCTTAAAGTCGCCAATAGATAGCAATGCCAAAATGCCAAATAATTATAATATTCAAATAAATAAGCTTTAAAATAATTCTAATAACAATAAAAGTGGTTTTCATGCATGAAAGCCGGCCAGGTGGCCGAGAGGGCTAGGGCATAGGCTTTCTAGTTCTTGAGTCTGCCTGGTCGTGGGTTCGAATCCCGCCGTGGGCATGGATGTTTGTGTTTATCGCGGACTGCGTACAGATATAACTTGTGTAAAAGGCGCAAAATGACCTTAGTAGTCGACGCCAAAAATTTCTAATAATAATAAACCATGCATGAAAATTCATATGCAAATCTGTCATTCGATTACGGGGCACGACCACGGTCAATCCTCGCTGCAATATTTAGATTTGCATTCGGTGAAGAAAAATAGATTTTTAAAAGTTCGTTGTTTTGTTATGTATTTGATGTTTGGTCCTCTAAAAGAAGCTCTACTATGGCGAAGATTTACATCGTTTTAAGAAGTTAAGGCAGTAGTGCATTCGTGGCTCGCAACTCAGGCTTTTTTCTCCCTGAATAATTACGAAAGCGTGTTGAGGAGCGACCCAAGTTGTTGCAAAGCAGGGGGGTGGGTAATATAAAAGAATGATGCATTTGCTGATATTAAGATTGATATAAACAAAATATTGTGGTTAGTATATGGATATTTATTGACTCTTTCTCAAAATAATCATTGTTTTTTTTTTTTTAAACATGAACTGGCTACTAAAATGGCTACTAACGTATGTGAATACTCTTTTACAATCTCAGAAGTGCGAGAAACGCATAAGGAACAACTAGATAATAAAAACGAGCTAAAAATTTAAAGAACCAGGTATTTAAAGTAGTTTATTGCCCAACGTTACAATTAAAAGTACCGTTTGGCTTTTGTCTGGATAATCCCACCAAGATTTCTGCAATATCACTCAAAACCAGATTATTGTGTTCTTCATACAATTTTAAATTAGTGAAAAAGGCTAACATTTATGTTCTTTCCTGCGTGCCAATTTAAAATTTTCTATTATTTTCAGTTCTGGTTATTACTTTACACGAATCAATACAGGAATTTCGACGATGAAGTATCTGATAAAACTCCCTTGAAATTCGGAAATAAATTAATGATTGACAGTTACTGCTTAGAAGAACGTGTTTACTTGTGGGATTTCTAGCGAACACTAAACATCAAGCCTTCCAGGTATTATATCTTAAATCACGAAGTTTCATTTTTTCACGACAAGCATAAAAGAATGGAACAAGTAATGGCTACTTAGAATAACTATACAAATTTCCTTCCGTATATAAGCCCCTTTTTAAAATTATAAATATGGAAAAAATTTTAAATACTACAGAATTTAAAATAAAGTAATTTTAATCCTATTTTAAGGAAAACAGTCTCTTGTAATTCTAAAAACAGTGAGTTTTCTATTGTTCGGCTTTAATTACTATCTTCATTAAATTATTCTCCCTCTTGGCTTTAGAGCGCTCCAAGTAAACAAAGAAGCTAAGACCACTTGCAACCACTCCAAATTTTAAGTTTTAGTTTAAAATTAAAGTTTTTTGAGTAAACTCATTTTTCATTAGGAATTTTTTCATCCCTTTCATTGAATAAGCTTTCAAGAAAAAGAAAACTAGAGAAAAATGACTACGTGGAAATTACTTCAGAGAAAAGATCTAACAAACAATGCAATTCAAACACCGAAGGGTGGAACTTCTGCTGTGAAAGAATTCAGAAGGACAAACAGAAGAGGGTGGGAAGTCGATCGGCAGGAGGCTTGTTTAATTCAATAAGTCAGTCAGCTCTTATTGTCGAGCAATCTCCCTATTGCCAACTTTTGTTTCACCGAAAGGAGTGGGTCGCAAAATCCTCTTCTTTAAGCCATTGCCAATGGAAAGTTACAATAGAAGTTTAATCATTAAGTTGAGAAGTTGGCCATTCAAACATTTTCTAACATTCGAGCAAAAAAATAAAATAATTACACAGAGAAATGCCACATTATTTTAAATCAAATAAATTGATTTTAATAAAAAATGAATAATGTGTGAATTTATAGTACTTTTTGCACTACACGTCATAAACATCTTCGCTTTTTCTGCGCATCGTCAAGGTTTTGAACGATCAATTAGAGGAGAACCAAAATGGAGGATATGGAAGGCTAGGTATATTGTGGATTGCCAAGTATTCACTGGTTAGAGAGACCGGTAAGACAGGGGGTAATTATGATGACAACCCAGGTTTTTCCCTAGGCCTATATCGTTGAATTGTATCACTAGCCTGGTCGCGGATTCTCTTCTATCTTTGAATCGCTTATGCCACCCTAAATCCTGAGTACACAAACCAGCTTCCTCTTCTTGCGCTTCACGCCTAGAAATTTTCGGCAAAAAGCAACCTTACGTCTTAACTAATAGCCACACTAACTTCATTTTACTAAATTTGTCTTTACATGCAGTCGCTATCTCTGCGAGTCGAAAGATAGAGTTTGCTAATTCGGTTTATTTTTGACTGTACCAGTTGCGGAAACAAAAGATGAGTACTTTTTTGATTTAAAAACATGAATTGCACACAAAGAAAAATTTGACACTAAGAAGTATCGAAGAAAGTGTACAAAATAAATCTCTTATATGTTATCTTTTAGCTTATGCAGAAAGATTTTTAAAGAAATTGCTACGATTTAAACAATCAGCAGTTTACTCAAAATAATGAAAGGAAACTGAATGTTCACTGTATAAAATACTATGCTTCTGAAAACAGGTGAAAGGGTAATATCTATCCCCCCCCCCCCCCCCCCCCATTAAGTGATGGTTCGAACTACGGTCTGTAATAAAAAATATTACGTAGTAAAACACCTCCTGAAGACATTAAACTTGTTGGAGTGGGTTTCTGAACGAAATTCGAGTTTTATGTATGACTGGAATTTTTATGTTAGTATTTAGGCTCATTTCATTAATATTATGAACATTTCGATAATGAATGAATGAATGAACATTATCTTCATCGATCATCTGAAAACAAGCAGGAGAGCATCTCATTAAATTATTAACAGATCTATTCAATATATACCTTGAACAAACGGATGTACCGAAGGATTGGAATAGTGTTGCGTAGTGCTTCTTATCAAAAAAGGAGAGCGTGAAAATTTGAAAAACGACAAACCTACCAGCATCCTACGGCCATCTACAGAATACTTTCAAACAACCAGTGCTGGACTTAACTCAGTCGACAAAACAAGAAGGATTCAAAGTGGATTCAGCACGTCTGACCACATACAAATGTTACGAGAGCTCATTGCGTGCAGTAACTATACAGTATGTATGCATTGCCACTCTGTTTTGCGTTCGTCGGCTATGAAAAGGCCTTCGACTCTGTGTGCATTTCAGCAGTGATTAAAATCCTAGAGACAAGTGGAATAGACAAGACTTATATAAACATACTCAAGAAGGTTTACAGCGAGGCGACATCCATTTGAACAAAGAGAAAGTCAAGATAAAACTTGAGAAAGGAGCTAAACAAAGAGACACAACATCACCAAAGCTGCACAAGAAAAAATCTTTAAGAGAGAAAAGAATGGCTTTAAAATAAATGGCGATGGCCTCACCCTTCTTCGATTTGCCGACGACATTGTTCTTATTGTAAGCTCAGACGAACTAGAAGAAGCCAGTATACAGGTGGGATTGAAAATGAATCTGAAGAAAACATAGATTATGTTTAAAGAAAAAGAAAGAAATCTCGAACAACGGCACTGAACTAGAGGAAGTACAAAGTTACGCGGACAAGACATCACTATGGATGAAAATACTATGAACGAAATCAAATAGGCGAGTCAGAATAGGATGGAGCACCTTCAGAAAAAAATTATTTATTTCTTAAAAGTAGCATGCCCCTCTCCCTGAAAAGGCAAAATTTTAACTACTGTATACTAACAGTGGAGCAGAAACATGTACACTAATAAGCAAAGCCGCCCAACGAAGTATGAAACGATTTATGCTCTATATTACAAGGAGGGTCAAAAATGGGCCACTTGGATCAGAGTACAAAAGTTTTCAACATCATAGAGCGGGTACGACATCTCAACTGGCAATGGTTAGAATACATCACCAGAAGAGAGGACAGCAGATGGACTATAGCCACCCTCTACCATATAACATGGAATGATGACATCAGAATACTGGTGGGTGTTAATTGGAAAAGGCATAGCCTAGGACTGAGGAGGACATTGGAAACATTTGGAGGAGACCTAAAGTAGGGAGCATAAAAATTGGCAAGAACCAAAACACGCGTTTTAATATAAGGAAACATGACATCCATACAAGTAAGGTATCGTTATGTACCGATAACATTTGACAATAATGTGTGCTAAAAATCATTTCTTGATCTTCCCTCCTTGTTTTTGCAAGCACTCCTGCAATCTGCCGGGCATGCCATCGAAAAACGACTCCAACAGATCAAACGACATATTGTGCCACATTTATTCTACCAGACGTTTCTAGTCATTGAAATTTGTTGGGCCATGTTTGGCAAGAGCACATTTACTAAGTCCCCGCCAGTTTTCGATCGGGCTCAAGTCCGGGGAGTTTGGGGGCCACGGTAGGAGTTCGATTCCACGATCTTTCAGATACTGCTTTGTCATTAGAGCTGAATCCAATTTCTTCATAATTCGGTAACATGTTCTCAAAGGTATACCTTATCTTTCACTGGCCTCCTGTCTATTTCTGAGCCACTTTCCCAAAGAACTCGGAGTGTGTTTCTATCCTGCTGCTCCATTGCTCATATTATCCATAAATTAACTATGCAACAACCTCAAGTTAGTTATATGGCTTCAATGCCTTACATACTTTTATAATGAACCCATTCACCGATTTTGCATGTTGTAAGGTCATTATTTTACATGCACCTTAACATTATGTAAATACCCCCCCCCCCCTTTTTGCCAATTTTTATGCTCCCTACTTTACATCCAGCAGTAGATTGATAAGGTTTGAAATTGATGATGATGATGATGATGATGATGACGATAATAATGATGATGATAAAGAATCGCTTCTCGGCCTTTTGGCTTGGATGATTTGTGTGATTTGTGTAGAATTTTGGTGAAAGATAATAAATTTTGAACAGTCTTTTTATTGGTTATTCCAGAAAGAAACAAAGACAGCAAAAGTACTATCTAAATATTCAAATTTCTGCTGGAAATTTCAAAAATTATTCAGTGCATCAATGAATATTTCTGAATATGCACTCAGTATTCAGTGCATTAATAAGTATTTCCTATAGCAATGCTAGTGAAAAAATAAATAAATAAGTACATAATTTTTTTCAACATTCTTTTCAATCTCGGCAACTTTAAACTTGAATTTTCATTATATTAATTTGAAATCATTACCCGATGTCAAATGCCCTTCATTTCCCAAATTACTGGAGAGCTATTATTAATGATGTATTTTAAAATTTGACAAAGCACACAGAGTATGAATAGAAAAACGAGGGACATCATTAGCAAAGATGGAACCACCAAAGCACGATACCATACATTCGCTCATCTTAATTTCATGGGGCTCAGGAATTTTGTTACCTCAGCTGATGGATTTCATTCTTAACTTTAAATAATTCATTTCAGGGAAGAAATATCTAAAGGATTTTGTGATTTTTTTTAGAAATAGAATAAATTCTTTCATCTGTTCGAATTTAGCTTATCAAGAGAAACTCAAATACTAAAATTTTATCATTTGCGATTCCCGAATTCCTATGATAATCACGGTCATTAAAACAACCCAATATTAAATAGCAATTAATAAGGGCATTAGAGGCTCGATTTGTGTTTGTCAATTTCAGTAAGCACTTTTATCTCGGCAATAAAATTACAATTAAACTACTGTTAAAACATCTGATTAAAGGCATAATATATTTAGCTTAAAGATGAGCAAATTCATGAGCCTCAGGACGAAAGAAATGACAAGGGAATATGAGTGAAGTTGAGAAATGTTATCATTAATATAATATATATAAAATACAGCCCTGGAAAAAATGATAAGACCACGCTGAAAATGAAAATCAGTAAAATACTTTGTAATTTACATGTGCATATCTTATTAAAGCTGTTTAAAGTAAAAAAACAAAAACAAAAAAAAAACAATACATTACAAATAAATTATTTGCAATTTCTACAAAACTGAAACATTGAATGTTTGAAACGAAATCTGCCTGGAATTAAACTTAAGACCGCTTACTAAAACATTATCAAAACACAAAGTGATAATTTAATTAACACTTGGTTAGTTAAATTTAATTACTTCAAGTAAGCGATCTGTGATTGAAGTACACAACAATTTGAGTCTATGAGTTAGAATATCAGTACACGTACGAATAAGAGCAGCCTTCAGCTGTTTAGTCGAGTTATATTGGGTACTGTTTGCGTAGACATTCCAAACCAGATCTGCCCACAGATTTTCTATGAGGTTCAGCTCAGGACTGCATGATAGCCACTCTAAAACATTAATTGAGGGGTGTTCTAACCACTGGAGTGATGGTTTGGCTATATGTACAGTGCAATTATCTTGCTGGAATACAAAATTTGGATCATTTAATTCATACCTTAGAGGTAAAAGATAATTGCCCAGTGAATCTTGGTCATCTGGAGCATTCGATTTGGGCTTAACAAATACTACCTGTGTTTTTCCTGCTGCTGTAAATGCACGCCAAATCACAACAAATCCCTTGTCCCATAATCCTTCGTGAAATTAATGTCTCCACTTATCGTGCAGTAGTATTGGATTCCATCTAGCCTGTCAAAGTTACACTTCATTCTGACTTCTATATGTTTAGGATTCAGCCTTGGTTTTGTCTTCATTTTGGTTCAAATGTACGATGGGGAATTAAAAATTTATCTACACTTTCGCCATAACACAACTTCAAGGTTGTCATATCGCTTTCTACGCATGCGTGCTTAGAATTAGTGCGACTGCGATCACGTGTGCGAAATTTGATCCCCATCGTATCATTTGCCTTCCGGCTATTACAGTTTAAACATGTCCGTTCCGCTAGCAGTTTGTACAATGAGGAACAACGAGCAGTGATCCGATTTCTCTGGTCGGAGGTTGTGAAATGTTGGGAAACAAGCTGAAGCTAGCAATTTGCAACAAACGCGGAGGTCGAAGAAACGTGTTCTTGTTGCATGACAACATCCGTCCGCGCACAGTTCGCCACACCTTTTAAACAATCAAGTTGAAATTGAGGTACTGGAATACCAGAGCTTGCTTTCTCAGACTTTCATCTGTTTGGGTCGCTCTCATAGATGTTTTGTGAGGTTGTCAATTTTCCACCGAAAATCTTCTTGGAAGGATTACGCCGCTGGACCAAGTGTATTGACAAGGGAGGTGACTATGTAGAAAAATGATGTACATGTTGAACCCCGACCTTTGTGTAAATAAATTGTGGAACGAAAAGTGTAGATAACTTTTAACTTGCTCTCGTAATTTCCATTTGAATGTAGAACAGTTCTAGTTGTTCTATAAGTGACACGTAAATCCAGGGCTGCAGTTATTACAGATGATGATGCACTTGTTGATGTTGCCATTCTCAAACTGCTTTGTTTATCTCCCTGACTATGTTGGTACATGTCCTGGACTTTTTTTGACGCCATACATGTCAGGTTTCTTCAGAAAATAGTGGACAACAATTTTAGATTTTCCAATTAGTACAGCAATTTCACGTGCAGACTTGCCACAACCATGGTGGGATGTTATTTTCCTTCAATAAACCTGGGATAAACTTACACTTTTGCCAATTTTAATAAATTACACTTGAAATCATTTAGCAAATACAAGTAATTTTGCAATGATCTTGGATCATTTCATGTAAAAATTTAAAGGGGTGATCTTATGTTTATTTCCAGGCATAGTTTGAAATACTAAATTTTCCAATTTTGTAAAAAAAAAATTGCACATATTTAATTTGTAATTTATTGATTATTTTTTCTTTAAACAAATCTAATAAATAAATTGTGTACATCTAAATCTGACTTATGTTTTCAGGGTGGCTTATCATTTTGATGTCTGGGGTTTCTTATAAAAAATGGATTTGGAATTTGCACATCTTTACTGGAACCTTAACGCTCAAAGAATGACCCAAATCAACAAAAAGAATCTGTTACCATCTGTTCGAAGGTCGTACGGAAGGACAAATACAAACCGGCTGTGGACAATGACCCGAAACATCGCAGTAAGCTGTGCACGCAATGGATAGCACAACATGACATTGCACGTTAGATTGGCCATCTCAGTCACCTCATACCAACCTCACAGAAAATGTATGAGCTTACATGAAGCATAAGCTGCGCAGGAAACGCACTTGCAATTTGAACTAGTTGAGTCAAAAATTTGACAGATTTGGAAATCTTTACCTCTAGAGTTTGTCCCGGAGATGTTAGGCCAGTATCAACATGTTTGGACCGCTTAGTAATATGAAAGCGCTACTGTACGTATATAAATCTAACTGAAGTTTGTATTCTCATTTTTCGGAAATATACATTTTTAAATTTATAGTGCACAATATTTTCTTAGACGGTATATCACCTTTATTAGAGATTTGTTCTTTTATGAAAACAGGCTTCTCGTTATAGCTAAATGAAATACGGTAAATCGGGGAAGAGGCCACATTTAACGATTATCATATTTTTAAGAAAATGAGAATCAAAGCGATATTTTAAAATATATCCAGATATTGTTTGTTCCATTAAATATGAAACGTTTAAAAATGACCCTAAATTAAATGCTGCAAAATGCCATCTTCTAATATGCAGGAAAGATGCCCTAAGTATGATGTTTACATTTTAAAGAAAAACGAAGTGAATGCAAGTAATAACCATTATTACAAATACATTCAATATAAATTAAGATGAACTGACAGTGACAGTGAAAAGAGAATGTCTCCCGTTAACAATTTTTACAATACAAGCTCTCCTTTCTGCAATTTTCATGGAGCTATATATAGCACCTTAGTTCATGATGAATTTTCTCTCAACCATCACCTTCTCAACAGATGATGATAACGATGATGATGTTGAATTTGCTTTGCACATCTTCCTCTGTTTTCTTCTTTTTTTCGTTTCTCTGTTGGTGGACATAAGAGCAGTGAGACCTATTAACATGTACATTTAAAATCAGTAAGACCCTCCTGGGCTCTTTTCTCGGCCCAAATTGGTTCTTGAGAGTGTTATGTAAGCTGGTGCTCGTTAGAAAATGCAGGTTAATAAATTAAATTAACGTTTAATATGTCTGTTTTAGTTATTTTATACTAATTGTGTGAAAAATATAAAAAAATTACACTTATTTAGTTCTACTTATTCGGAAATTATTAGGCTTATGAGGTTGCATCTTTCCCCAAGCATTGGGGGGGGGGGGGGCAGATTCCACTGGGTTATATTTTTGTTCTACGGGATCAGTCATGTACTTTTTAATACCATGTATTCACAGAGAAGCGTGTCACAAAATACCACAGTTGTATTAAGTTTAATGTGATTCATCAAGCGCTAAAGCTTAAGCATTTTCAATGTCCAAACTCAATACTCATCATGTCCAAATCATTTATTTTTCAATATAGCATCGATTAAAATCGATGAAAGTTTCTGACACTAGTCTTACAATAGAATACTTCTACTCTTCGCAGTAGGAAGTGTTTCCATTTAGTTAATTATAAAAGCGATATTGCCGCACTTGCATTTCCCCCCAACTGGCATCTTACTCTAAGTAATTACATTGATAAGTGCTGTGCATACTTTTATCTTAGTATAAAAATTTTATGATGCTATTTATATATTCGTAGATTTTATATCCACATATTTTCCTTTTTTTCTTTCGAAAACGTGCTTTTAAAAAAGGAACGGAAGAGAATATCTAAAACCAAACATTATTGACATGCATGGATAATTTTTTCCATTGTTAATTTCATAGAAAGCCATTAAAGCAATAGTATTTACCATTAAAGCACGGATTTAAATGAAATCGAATGATTCTCTTCCTAAAATGAGAGCTTTTAAGAAGACTTTCAAGTCGTTAAGACGACGACTAAGACAACAAATAGAGCTGCCTTTCCTTCATTTCCTTAAGTAAATTAAGGAAATTAAAAGTATTCCGTTCTAATCACGATGAAACTTGAAAAAAAGCACTTTTCAATAATACTCGTTCGTTTAGTTTTACTAATTTCCACCATAATAGAGGAAATGAAGTGATTTTTTTCTTCTCCATTCTCTCTTTTCATTATTTGTTAGGATTTATAAAAGGCAAAAACTAAGAATCAAGACCATTCTATTGAAAAGTGAAATTAAGTGAAAAAACGCTTTTATAAATGAAAGGATTAGAATGGAAGACTAATTTCTTCTCAGTTTTTGAACATCATCAAAAAGAAAGTCTGTTAAAACCATTCACTTAAAAAAAGCCATCAAACAAATGGAAAGGCTGAAGTTTCCACATCTAGAAGATCTTAGATAATACTGAAGCGTTTTTTGAAATGGAATATTTAAACCTCCAAAACAGATAACTATTCTACTTGCTAAATGGATCGTGAAATGTCATGGTACATCCCGCAATATCTGAAAAAATTCGTATGTTGTTTTCTAGTGTTTTTAATTAGTATATCATTTACGAGTTATAGTGCCATTCTTCTCATGCTAGGCTAAAACAAGAAAATTTTACTAGTGCTTAAATGGTGATATACCGCTCATTTATAATTACAGGATTAATAAACAAACGGCTTTTTGCAGTGTACGAAGGCGACAAGTTTTATTTTGACGATCATGCTGCTCATAAATGAAGTCTGGAATAGTCGCATGTCTCGACCAATCGCCAGATCAATCCATCCATTTAAAAGTTCTTTCTAGTTTTATTGAAAACTCTCATCATTTCTCGTCTTCTTTTCTGCCCATGTATTTGGAATCACTTAAAACGAACTAGACAATGTGTTTTCATGCTTTTGCAAAATTATTTACAATTGTTATTTTGTGCATCTTAACATTGACAACACATATTGATTGATTGGTTGCCTTCATTATGTAAATTCTTAACAAAAAATAATCTGGACTTTCCGTACAAAGCCATTCATATTAATATCTTAGATGGTCCAAGTATTTTTCATCTTTTCAACTTAGCTCTCTCCAAATACCCCTACAAACGCGTTGTAAAAAATTGTTATATTCGCAAGCACAATTATTTAGTCCTCAATTCCTTAGATTATCCCAAAGCACAACGAACTCCGTGATTCTGGTGATAGCTTTAATTCTGACTATTAAGCTTTTTGTACTAACTTTATATTAATTTTTCGTTTACTTCACATGCTGTGATTAGATTGCTATGTGGTTGAACTGATCACGTTGCAGTTTATTATTAGTTTGTATGATACTTTAGTTGGTATTTTACTTTGTTGATGAATGCTTTATATATTTATTACTTCAATTTATTTTTGTATATTTTACTTAAAGTGTTTCGGTTGTTAAAGTTGACTTTATAATTGTTTTCATCCACACTCTAAATAGCAAATATTGAAATTGTTAAGAAACAAATCTTCTTTTGTAGAAATAAAAGAGCCTAATTTGTAGAAATAGAAGACGCGTCAAAACATAAATTTTACCCAGACGCGAAATGGAAGTCTCGTTTACGCGAGCTGAAAAATAGAACATGACAGAACATCAGAGCTTGTTGCAACTAAAGATGGGGTCATTAACAGGCTGAATTAACAGGCTTCCAAGAGGGGCCATTATAGGATGTCATTTGAGTAACGTTTCTGTGAGTGCTATAACGACCAAATTAGAGCATCCTCGATTGCACGTCCAAGATGTGATTACGGGACGGAAACGGAAAAAATATCACGACAATTAGGAATTGGTTGGGCAGGTCATCAGAACTGGCGAGAAGTAACCGAAGAACTCGGACTCATATCATCTTATCATTCCTCTGCTGAAACCATAAGCATTAACGCATATGCTAAGACGTTTCGCACGGAGATCCCTTAGTTGAATTTCCACTACCGTGAAACTGCATACAAACTAATAACAGAAAAAAAAATACAAAAATACCGTATAGCTTGATGCAAAGCTCATCGCGATTGGGCGCCGGAACATTTGGAGCTACTTTTATGGAGCTACGAATCTCGTTTTATGCCCTCCCGATCCGATGGGCACTCCTGCGTATGGTGGATGCATAGAGAATGTTACATGTTAACCACGGTGGCAGCAAAATGATGATGTGGGGCAGCGTTTTGTTTCATCAAGTGAAGCACTGCAGCACTCCAACTACCTTATTATAGAAATCATCGAATGTTCCGATTGTAGAATTATTACAACGTACTGAAAAATAATCAACAACGGCGATTAATGCGTAACAAAAATCTTGGTTAAAAACACAAAAAAAGAGTATCAGACCTCTGGTGCTCAGTGGATAGTACTGTGAATGTCTTCAAGTATTTGAATGTTCTAGACGATTCTCCACTATCAACACTGTTCTTGTAGATGGAGAGGGGCCATTACTTTCCATGCTATGTCATACTGCTCAGTCCGTTGCCTATTGTTTTCAAGACTCTTATGGACAACTTACCCTAGTCTGTGCAAAGCCCTCACTTAATCTAAAAAATACTTTGGAATCAACTGGAGCGTCAGTTGGTGAGACTTAAATGCTTAAATACTTCCTTGTCGGTATTACCGGCCATGTTGAAGAACGCACGGTGTAGCAGATCAGCCTCACATCATCAAAAGAATTTTGATTCACATCTTCTCCAAGCGACCATAAGTGTGAATGCGGCCGAAGAAAAAACTACTATTTATATTTTCAAAATGTATTCTTTACCAGATTCTACATCTTTTAACAATTTTTCTACATAGTTTCCCAGTTTATTTAAACACTTGTCATAGTGCTTAATGAACTTCTGCACGTGCACTTCATAAAGTCTGCCGCCCGACAGGAAGGCCACGCAGTTTTCATTTCATCGTCGCTGAAACGCAGGCTTCCGAGAAATTCCTTTAGGTACCGGAACGGATCGTAGTCACTGGACGCGAAGTCCGTATTGTAAGGAGGGTGGTCAAGTTGTTCCCAACAAGAAGATTTGATTAGAGCTTGCGTTTGAGTAGAATGTGGTCTTGCATTGTCGTGGAGCATCCACGGCATTAATCCATTGCATTAGGTCCTTACACCCTACTGATATGGCGATGCATATCAACACCACCTCTACTCAAAGCTTGAGCGCGAAAACGTCATACATTGTTACATCACCTACGGTAGGGTAATGTTAATCATATTTCTACCAATAATAAGCCCGAAATTTTCCCTACCGTAGGTGATATAATAATGTATGATTTTTCCGTAAGCAGGCTTTCTCTCTAGGAGGTATTGTGCATATCCACTAACGCACGGCTATATATGGTGTCTGCCTGTTATAAGGGATGTTATGTGTCTGTGCGCATGCACACTGTTACAAGCGTGCGAGATTTCCGAAGATACTTATAAACGGACCTTACTTTAAAAAACACACTCTTATAATGTCAATAATTCTTGTGGGCACCTTTTTCCATAAAGCATTTCATATTGGCTGGTAAATTTCCAATGACATCGATTGCATTTTACTAAAACAATAGAAATGCGTATGTATAAAATGAGTTGAAAATAAATAATTTTACTAAAACGTTGCATTAATTACATTTTACTTAAACATTATAATTCGGCACCTTACCCCAATTACTTTAATGCAAAAACTTAATGGACATTTTAAAATGATGTGCAAGTTTCATGCAGCTATTCTCATGAGAATGAATACAAACATAGATATCCGCTGAACTTTTAGAGAGTTTTCGTCGTAATAATAGAGACCCCAAGTATTGCAATAATTATCTTAATCGGCTTCAAGATTTCGATGACTAATTTCATCATACTGAACTTCATCATCACTCGATGATAGTGATGATTTAATTTTTCTTTTTTATTCTGGGGCGTCCTTTCTTTCCTGGATGACTTCAGTTTTTCTTTCTCCTCTTGAAGTTTAAGCTTTTCTTTTAATTTACTCTGTTTTTCTTCATTTAGACCCTAAGGATGAGGAGGCTCCTTCAGCGAATAAAATGATCCTTAATCCATACATGGTAAATGTGAGTCCTCACATAAGCAGAATCCGTATCTAACTATTGAGGTCTATGTAACAGTCGGTCTTAAAAAAAATTTTGTCTTTGAATATGATGTAAAACAAAGAACATTATGGGGCACAACTAAACGCATCAACTTCTATCTTGGTTGAAATAGACATTACTAATATAGCGATAAAGAACGAAGTTCCAAAGCAATATGATTAAGCTTATTTATTGCAGACGCGTTTCGGCGTTTCGGCGTTCCGCCTTCGAATGGATAATTTACAACTGAAGAACTTTGTAAATTGCCCGTTCGAAGGCGGAACGCCTAAACGCGTCGGCAATAAATAAGCTTAATCGTATTGCTTTTGGAACTTTATTTATTATCATTATCTGAGTTGTTTCGTGAAAACATAATGAGTTAGTAATCCTTTGACGTGCTCAACCAACACCTCCTAGAAGGCTTCATTTAAGGTTGTGATGTCTCAACCGTAACCACCTCCGCAATGATACCGTAATACATTCTTACATTATCATAGTTAGGGCATTGTTATTCGTATTTCTACCAATATTAAGCCCTAAATTTTCCCTATCAAAGCCTGAGCGTGAAAACTTCATATATTGTTACATCATCATACCTAGTCATAATTTAGGGCTTATTATTGGTAGAAATGCAGAAATGCAATTAAAGATGACTTTTATTATGTTACATCATAATTCGACCATTTTTGATCATATTTCTACCAATCATAAGCCCTAAATTTGGTCGACTTATGATGATGTAACAATGCATTACTTTTCAGTTGTAAGGCTTTCTTTCAAGGAGGTGTTGGCTCAGCCACCACCGCCTAGAGAGAAGCCATGCGGACAAAAGGTATATACATTCTTACATCATCATCAAGCGGCCCGTAGCCCACGTGAAAGACAGGCCCTGGCCAATGCCTCCTATAAAGAAAGCCTCAGCACTGAAACGTTATACATTGTTACATCATCATAGGTCGACCAAATTCAGAGCTTATTATTGGTAGAAATGCGGTTAACAAAGGACGAAGTATGATGATGTAACAATGTATGACGTTTCAGTGCTGAGGCTTTCTTTATAGGAGGCGTTGCCCTGGCACGGAAAAGTCACCTGACAATCTTAGTCCGAGTAACAATGTAACCTTCATTGTTTCCAACAAATGAAAAATTGCCGATTATTAAAATCTAAGATGGAAACAATGAAACTTACATTGTTATTCGGACTAAGTTGATCACGTGACTTTTCCGCGCCAGGGCCTGTCTTTCTCGTGGACTACGCAAGCGGCCAAATTTAGGGCTTATTATTGGTAGAAATAAGATTAACAATAGCCGCTTGATGATGATGTAACAATGTATACACCTTTTGACGTAGAATACGTCTTACGTTTCGATACTGGGATGCCACGCTTAAATCGTAAATGTCACGAAAAGTGTTGATCACGACAACCTTAATAACGTCAAAACTATTAATGATAGAAAAATGAATGATATTGCACTCGATAGTATATAAAACAAAGCATGCTTTCACCGACTTCATGCTGACGTCATCGGCTGATGCAATTGCAGTGCAAAGTTGAGTCAGATAATCTGCTCTCTGGCGGACATTAATTTAGTCTAGCTCTGGCTTCCTTTGTGATAGCACGATATTTTAGGTGTCATTTGTTTTATCTATATGCGCTTTATAAAATAGCTTAATAAAATTAAACCTCAGTATTTAATAGTATCTAAGATATCGGTCTTTAAATTGTGGAAATTTTGCAAAAATTACAGAATTTCCAAGTTTATGCATAATAAACACCAGAAAAATTATAGGAAACGTCACAGGTAAACACATCGAGAGATGGGGAACCCATGAAGACCCAGATGACCGATGCTGAACGTCTACGGCCTTAGCAGGAACGACTGAAAGTTGAGTCGTGGCACCGCCAAAGTGAACTATAGCCCGATACGAATGCACCAATAATTTCCACCGCTCAGTTCGACGCAAAAAACATATCTGATGATATAAACGTTTCAACATCGAATGATAAAATCCAGCCCATGGAGGTCTATAATGAGCCATAACCGTCAACATTAGCAGCATCTTCATCAAATGCGATTTATGTACGGAGCGATATAGATGAGACAATTTGGGATGCTGAATTCATATTTCCTTTTATAAACAATGAATTTGGATATTCGTGTAATGTTTGTGATAGATTTTGTTTTGAAACGAACTTGAAGCACCCATGTAACAGAAAGTGTGATATCTTAGCCTCATCACTTTCATCAGTCCTGTGTGAAGGATCTCATGCTGTGTAATCACTGTAGAACAAATTTAAAACTATTCAAAAATAGGGTGTTATAAGTTATAGGAGAGCAGGCGTTTTTGCAATTTTTTGAAATGTTAACTCTTTAACGAATGTGAACCTATACTGGCAGGCTGGTCTAACTACAGACGACTGATTGATGCTGGTATCAATGATATTTGTATTGCTAAAGTGTTGTACAGTGGTGTAGTGAGATCTATACTAGGAAGTGTTTACTCTGAGTGGCCAGATTATTATGAACACCTGATGTTTGTAGGCAAATTAGCTATGATTTCGCGCGGAAGTTGCTAGAGAGCCAGACTAGTGTAAATAGACAAGCAAGTTGTTTACCACGACATTGGTCGGTTGGTTTATTAGAAAATTTTGGCATTGACTACTAATGTCATTTTGCGCCTTTCACACAAGCTATATCTGTACGCAGCCCGAGATAAACACGAACATCCATGCCCACGGCAGGATTCGAACCCACGACCAGGCGGCTTCGAGAATTAGAAAGCCTACACCCTAGCCCTCTCGGCCATCTGGCCGGCCCATGACATTGGAAGTGATTTGTTTCTGAAGATTATAGGTAAACGACGCGATTTAGCAGCCTTTGAACGTGGGGTGATTGTTGGCGCTCGGAGCCATGGAGCTAATATCAGCAAAACGGCTGCATTCGTTAAATGTTCAAGAGCAGCTGCTGGAATGTCTGCCGGAACACTGGGTCTGAACGTGCCAGCTGTGGCCGTCAACGACTAGTCAATGTTCGGGCAGAAAGGACAGTGGCAAGATTGGTACAAGACAACAGAAGGGCAACAGTGCATCAAATTACTGCAGATCTTTATCAGGGATCCTCTCAAATGATCTCTGAACGCATTGTTCGCCATACACCGCTTACTATGGAATATGGGAACCGAAGGCCAATTCGAACACCTTTGCTGTCTGCAGTTAACAAGATAAAAAATGGGGTCCCTTGTATAATTTATATATGAGGCGACCTATTGGTACCGTATCAAAATCAACGAAAATTCGCCGCCACGAAGCTAGAGGAAGACATCTCAGATGAAGTGTATTCTAAAAGCTTGTAGCAGGCGGTTTCTACATTTCTCTTAGGAACGAACCCATGTTGGCATGGTGAGATCAGATTACACTAGTAGATGAACTGTAATAAGCGCATATGAAAAAGTTTCTCATAGATTTTAGCAATAGTAAATAGACTCAAAATAAGTCGGTAATTTACAAAAGATGATTGATCACCATTTTTATAGATAGGTGTAAGTCTTGCAAGTTTTTAAGAGGTTGGAAAAAACTCCAGTTGAAACCGAATAGTTAAAAAGAAAAGCAAGCGGAAACGATAAAGAGTGATGAAGGCGGATTATAACAGTAGGTGGAAAATATTGGAAGAAGAAGACCCTGGGTTCTCCCGTTCAACAAAAGACTGAACCGAGCTTAAGTAAACTTAACAAGATAAAACGTCTCCAATTCGCACAGTAACACAAGGATTGGACAGTTGAGCATCGGAATAAAGTCATGTGGTCTGATTAACCACGTTTTCAGTTGCATCATGCAGATAACAGAATGAGAATTTGACGGAAACTGCATGAAAGCAAGGACCCCACATGCACGAGTACAATTCTTCAAGCTCGTGGGGGCAGTTATGGTTTGGGGCATGTTTTCCTGGCATAATATGGGTCCTTTAATTTGTGTAGAAAAACGTCTGAATATCAGAACATACCTAAGATCTTTGATGATCAAGTTTCATGCAATCATGTTGATGGTGTATTCCAGTGGAGATGGCTTCTTCCAACGTGACAATGCGCCATGCTATACTCGTATTTTGCAGGAATAGTTTCAAGAACAAACAAATCCTGTGGATTGTTTGCTTCAAAAAAATTTTTTTTCTACTGAATGTATGCTTTAACCCCTATGTTGATTCGACAATTGAAAATTATAGTAAGGCGAGATTGTTGTGATCGCCACGAACGACGACGAACCTGGCTTAGGTGGCCCCCATAATGACCAAATCTCAATCCAATTGAGCATTTGTGGGAGAAAGCTGAAAAGACCATGGCACACAACAGGACTGTGCTCCTCATCAGGCAAAGACTGTTATGACAGCCTATAAGAAGCAGGGAAAGACATCATCTGCCAAGCACAACAGTGGCCGAAAATCGAAGCTCACCGATAGAGACAGAAGGGGTTTGAAGCGGATTGTGGCCAGAAAGCACAAAACAACAGCATTCATGGTGTCAGATTCCTCGCATCACATTTTAACATCTCGTGGAGTAAATGTGAAAAGCCGCAGTATTGAGGCAGAAGGTGGCCCAACGAAGTACTAATGGGGTGGTCATAATAATCTGGCCACTCAGTGTATATTCATCCTAAAGTGTCGATATCTGATATGGAACTGCTGTTGTTCAGTGCGATAATGAAATATTCACCAACAACTAGACCAGTCAGTGACAACATGGAGATGGATACTGATATTATAATTATGACAGTTAGCATTATCAATATAGATGCTTCATTAAATTTATACGCTCTTAGCTTTATGAAGAAACATTTTAATTTAGATTACAAAGCCATCGAATCCCCTATTACATTGGGTGGCAGTGCTATAAATTTGATGTTTGCGTGAAATATTCATTCTTGTCTGTTGTTGCCATTTCTAGCATACTTCTCTTATCATTGTCCAGTGATTTATAAGTTGAGAATGCCATAAAGATTTGGTTAAAAATTTAAGATGAATTGCAAGTACATTTTTTGTTTGAACATCTTATATCAGAAATTAAATTTTTTAAATTGTGTTGCACAAAGTTCTTTCTTATTCGCCATGTGGCCTCAAGACGTATTCTACGATTTAACTAGCGGCCGTGGCCCAACACAACCCCGTAAAAATTTTTGTCTGCAGGCCTTCTCTCTAGGAGGTGTTGGCTCAGGCCTTATCTACAGGTGGTGTTGGCTCAACGCTACCTAAAAAACAAAGCCTGTTTACTGCGTCATCAAAAAACACTTGTTGTAATCAGTATTTTTTCGTTTGTTGAAACAATGAAAGTTGGATTGTCAGCCCTCGTTTGATGACACAGTCAGCAAGCAGTGAGCAGGCCTTGTTTTTTAGGTGGTGTTGGTTGGCTCAACCAACACCACCTCTACTCAAAGCCTGAGCGCGAAAAATTCATACATTGTTACATCATCATACCTATACTGCGACCCACAACTTTGGCCTAACGCCTATTGGTTAGGCACATCACCATGCGTGATAATACGAAAGCGGTTTAATCGCCTAGCAACGAGCCACCGATGTAAACAAATGTTGAAGCATGAAGCGAAACTACAGGGGCAAGAATAGAAACTATTCCAGCCACTGTAGCGAAACCGCAGTTTCAGCCATTTTGGCAGGGTCGCACCGCATTCCAGGCAGATACTGCATTCGTGGGTTTATTCCCGCTAGTTTTTTTTTCCTCTTATTTTAAGCCAATAAAAAGTCAACAATCGAATGACATGAGCACTATCTCATGTTGCGCCTTCATTATTTTCTTTGGTAAGCATTGTTCGGCTTCAACCAAAAGAAGTTAGGCCAAAGTTAGGGTTGTCGCAGTATAGTCATAATTTAAGTTTTATTAATGGTAGAAATGCGATTAAAGATGACTACCTATGAAGTTTTACAATGTATGACGTTTCCGCGCTCAGGCTTTCTCTTTAGGTGGTATTGGTTCAACCAACACCACCTAGACAGAAGGCCTGCGCACAGAAATGTCATACATTGTTACATCATCATCAAACGGCCAAATTTAGGGCTTATTATTGGTAAAAATACGATTAACAATAGCCGCTTTAGTGTGGTGTTTTATCAACGTCGACACGATCAGGGAAGATTCTCTTTTGTACAATATAGTGTATAGTGAATCTAACATCAGTTGAAACTTGAACCATTTGGTGAGAAAGAGGGCCGGGTGAGTTTCGCAATTCAGGGCTATGTACACCCTTGTGCAAATTAATTGAAACAAAGCATGTTTTCTCTATTACTCGTAATCTTGTATTCACAACAAACAGGAAAGTCAGTTTGGTCATTTTTATGTTGGCTGATGCAATCATTATGTCAGCAGCAACTGTATTGAATCAGATTTTGAGTCCTGTCCGACCGCTGTAGTGTACATTGGCTGATGCAATCATTAGCCTACGTTAGCAGCTACTCTATTTCATCAGATTTTAGAAACCTGACCAGATGTGATTCGACCGTCGTACAAGATGGATGTGACATCTAGGAAACGAACGATGATCGTAACTCTACACGAACACACTATTAAGACGTATCGAGAGATAATTCAGTGGTTGGTGTGAGTTTAGCAACTGTCAAGCGTGTCATCAAGTTGATGAAGGAAATCGGATCGGTTTCCCCTAAAAGTAAACGAAAGTGTCGTCGTAAGAAGAAATCAGCTATTAGAGATGACGCTTATTAAAGATGACAAAGCAAAAGGGATCCCCGTAAGACTTGAAATTTTTGTTTCAATTTATTTGCACAAGGGTGTTTAATTCATTTAAACAAGGCAAACGCGACTCGCGGTAGTTTATTGAATGCCAATCTAAATCTGTCTCTTAGCATATCTAAAATGGAAGACCAGACTAACATGTCGCAAGTTAGTTTTTAAGTTGTAATATACAGAGTGTCTCAAAACTCCACGTACAAACATTGAGGGGAGGTAGAGAACATCGCGCTGAACCACATCGACATAGGAAAGAATCATCGACAAGCCACCCGTAGGAGATAAGAGTAAGAACACAACACGTAGAGCGCTTTATTTGACGAAACTTAACAGTACAATATCTGGGAAACATAAATTACTATTTGATAAGAGGTGTTCAAAGTTCATGGCCACGTACCACCCTGATGCAAATACGCAAACATTTGGTGATGTGGTACACGTCTGGTTGAGTACCTTTCCCGATACATTCGTACAGCGACTCTTCCATTACCGTCAGCCTAACACATACGAGGTGTATGTCCAACTAAGCATTCGTATAACGATGCATGTTCTCCGTACGACGTCGCAGTTTTACTGAGGAAGCCCCACGTGCTATTATACAGGGTGTATCCAAAGTCTTTATCCGATTTCAAAATTCTGTATTTAAAAAAAAATCAACATACAGAAATGGGTCATTTTGCAAAATGCTCAGATTATAGTCTACTTTTTTGATCACGACCAACCATTGTTTTCTTCTATTTTCTTTCTTTTTCTATCTTTCTTTCTATTTATCTTCTATCTCTTCTATCTTCTATCTTTTTCTCTACATATATTAAAACTGAGTTTTTCGTGTCTGTACATTCACATTCAGATATTGCGAAATTTCGTCAAACAAAGAGCCCGAACAAAAGGTATATCAGCTAGTCTTATATATAATCTTACTCTTTAATTTAAAAAATATATAGAATAGACTTCTTCAGCCTATGCTCATTTATAGTGTTCGATACATACTCAACTGAGCATCAAATCCCATGCATTATGACAATTGATGATGTTTTTATAACTTAAAACATGCATCTTATATTCTACTTTATTTAAAACTCTTATTTTACGCTTTTACTAAATAAAACAGTAGAAATGTTATTATACTTTCAATATTAACTAGAATCATACATTTGCTTTATTTGAAGCGACCCAGTCTAAACAGAGTCGCGAATTAATGAAACTTTGACTGTCATCTGAGTGTAGAGGCCAAACAAATGTTTAGCAGTTGACATTATAGGAGTTAAGGCTGTCATTCCGTTAAAACCTTGACGAATTCGAAGTAAATCCCTTAACGAGGTCTTAAGCTTCACCATAATATTTAACTGATGCCACCCTCTTGGCTTGGAATTTTTTAATAGAAGTTAATGATTGCAGTACAAAGAGGATTAAACGGATAATTAAACACTTGACTAAACACTACCTTTGATGTGACTTTTCCTAACTAAAATAATAAGATGAATATATTAAGAAATTACTCAAGTTTGCAGTAGCAGTTAGCCAGAAAAACCCTTTGTCGTGGATTGGAATTAACCTAAAAATAATTTTCTTCTTTATTATATACATAGAGTAAGCTGAGCTACATTGAATTCCTGGTACGCCTAATTGCAGATGAGCGTTTTATTACGATAAAAAAAAATTGTTTAAAGAAGCATTAATAATAAAGTTAAACGACAATAATTTGGCAAAACCAAGTATAGAAATCGAAGGCAATTGGAAAATATTAAAACAAATTTAAATGATACGCTTTGATATATTAATTTTAATTTTGTATTGTTCAGTGATTGTTGTAATTGAAATTTAGAAAAAAAAATCAAACAATACAAGAAAATACACAACTTCGAACAATAAGAAGAGTGGAAGATTCTGAAGATGGATAATATAGGATGATTTTAAAGATGGATCGAGGAGAGAGAAAAAAATCCGAAAACATTAAAAATAAGGAGGAGGAGGATGAACATACAAACAACCTAAACCTACTGAAGAAACATCAAAGATAATAACAAATAATTAAAATATCAATTGCGAAATTCACCGACTGTAAAGTGAAATGCGACTGAACAAAATGTAAAGTGAAATAACTTACGAATATAAATATGATCTTTTAATTCCTCCCAATTGCTTTGTATTTGTGGAGCGTCTTTTCATTAATAATATTTTCTACCATTCGTGCGAAATTGGAATTGGAAATGATGATCATTTGCATTTTCGAAAAATCTCTTTATCTATAATAAAAAACCCAAAGAGTTATAAACAGAACTATGTTATTATGCTCCCAACTGCTAACTGCTAAAGCATTTTGCTTCCGTAGAGAATTTTAATATCTCAATTTTAATATTTTTATTTCACCGAGTATTTGATTTGAGGTATCGAACGCTTTTATAGACCAGCGCGAGATAGTTAATGGTAATATCCAATAGTTTCTTTTTTGAAATTTTATTACCAATTTCAGCCGCAACTAACACTTTCAGAAAACCGATTTAATGACTACGGGACAAATCTGCAGGTACTTTAAAGAACCAAGTAGAATTTGAAGATTACAGGCACGATAATACTATTTTGCTGCGTATAGCTGGTTAACCTCACATTGGAAACGGTAAGAGCGCTGAAACGACTTCGCGTGGGTTGGATGGGCGGTTATCGCCTGGCAACAAGTGTTAAAAGGACAGAATCGATGTGTGCCAAAAATATCTTGTCATCAGAAATACTTGGTAGAAAACTGAAATAGTGACGTCAAATGGATGACTGATGACGACATGAAATCACGGAAACCGGAGAAAAAAAGAAAACACCACACAATGGTTCATATTATCCCATTCAGAAGGATTAATAAGCTTGGGAAAAAAAACGAAATGTAGCTGCTCAAATAACTGACCCACCCAAAACATGATAGAAAACCAGATAACGTCTTTTGAAAGGCTACATATAATTACATCATGTTATCGTCATATTATTAAATCTAAGGGCAGGTTCTAAAAAAGGAGACTTTTTAAATCCACAATCCATTGACTTAAAGTAGCAGGAAAACTAATCATATCTAATTACTTTAAAATATTCCTACCAAATAGTAAACAACTTACAAACGCTTCGAATTATTTGTTAATGGGGAAAGTAAGAGCGAACTGAGAATGCATCTGACAATCACTATTCATTTGGTGATAATAACATAAGAAACGCATTTACAATCATTTGTTTCGTTTTACTTCATAATTATCTTTGACGAGTCCCGAATAAATTTTTATAGCTAATGAATATTATTAAATCATAAATATTTAAAACTCTTCATGATGGATCTTCTTTCCGACATTTTAAAATGATTTGTCAGCCGCCGTTGGTTTCTATATGTTAGCATTGTATATGGCCACAAAATAGGCATCACTAAGTTTGTCCAGGTGCAGATTCAATGATTTTCAAATATAGTAAAGGTACTCGGTTTTTATCCGATTTTATTAAAATTTGATCGATAAATTTACTTGAAATTTATACTGTATACAAGAATTTAAGAAAATCGGCTCAATATGCAAGAAAGATTTTAATAAGCCTCAAGTTCGATCTGTCCGTTCATGTACATGAAAAGTGTCAGAAAAAGTATCCTATTTAGTTTTTCCCATGAAATAATACTATGAAATAATGAATGAATTAACAAATAAAATTTCTTTCTCAACTAATTAATAACACATGCCAACGTTTTGAAAACTTTAACGTTAAGATCTGATTCTTATGCTTTTTTGTGCTGAATCCATATCTGGCCTCAGTTTTTTCCTATCACATACAGAGTTCTTGTTTTTCAATGAAACATTTTAAATTATTCACAGCTTGGGGACTGATAAATTTTCTTGTGGCCCAAAAATATGGATACTTTAACATTGCATCCCTTCTCTTCACACTTTATTACATTAACATTGCAGTCTCATGTGCATAACTTGGAAACGTGACGTGATAGAAAAAATCTAAAAGCCGATTCAGATTCAGCAACCCACAAGAGTAAGGCAAACTCATTCAAAAAGGTTTCTCATTATTGGCCTGTGTAATGATCAAAAAACATAGGTTTTTATCATTAAATTATTATTTTGATCATTATTAATTGATTAAGAAATTTTATTTGTTAATTCATCCATGAAATAATGTTTCCACTCAAAAAATGGAATCGAAAAATTTTTTTCCAATATAAAAACTTTTGAACTTACTGTTTACTTCTCACGATACAATTTTACCTTTAAGGAAATGCTACAATCTATTTTAAGTGTAAATGTATAGTCGTTTATGGGACACGTGACTTAAGTTTTAACTTGTTGATTTCGTGGTGCCGATAGATGGAGAATTAATTTCCCTAAAGTTAGCGCTTAATCAGGAAAATTTGAAAATTGCTCATAATACGCAGTGGCCGCTCAATATCTGAAATTTTCATAGTCAATAACGTTTTTCTTTAAGCCAGAATCTCATATTTTTAGCCAAATTTAAATTTATTAAGCATGCCATTTGTGAAGCGAAAAACAATGATTTCACTATTAATAATACGAATTGTGCATACAATAAACAAAGTTAAACTATGATAAATTTATGATAAAGTTTACATAAATGCAATTTTATAAAGAATTTTATAAGTTTTGTTTTTATACCTTAAACTACGAATTATTCATTCATCAATTATTTTATTTATAACTTTAAAAAGAAGAGTTCTCCTTCTTTTTAAGCATCATTCTTCAAATATCATTAAAAGAAACGCTTACGGGCCCATTTAGTTTAATCATTAAAAGTGGTTAATGCGTGAATCCGATATTCAGATATCATGATAAACGTCATATCCTTTTAGTCATAAGATAATCTTATTTTCGAGGCTGATTAAAAAAAAAAAATCGCATGTAACTGACCAATCTAAAGTTAAATAAAAATTTTCCATATACGAGGGCGAGTCAAATGAAAACCGCAAAATTGTAATTAAAATTCCAAATTTCGCCCCACAGTGTTGTAATTCTGCAGATCCGTTAAAAATGAATTCTAAAAATATCCAGTAGGTGGCAGGAAAGTAGAGACAAGGAAACAAGTCACAGCAGCAATTTAAAGATGCTTATTGAAAATTTGCTTATCGTCACAAATACTCTACTGGATCTATGTCTAACACTGTGAAGAGTAAAAGTTTATTATATTTTGCCTATTCAATTTAAAATTTATAACCCAACACGGAGTGGTGTGCATGCCTAGTGAGAGCGAAACTAAACTCCTTGTGACCTCAGCATAATATTTCATCTTCTAGAAATGTATGTATAAAGTAGGGAAATTTCGCTGGTATAATTGTAATTATAGAAGAGATTTCGTTCTGTTAGAATTATCGCCATCATGATTTATTGTATTTGGAATTACTATCCCTTTCTAAAAAAAAAAAAAAAAAAAAAAGATTCTACGTATATATTTGGTTAATCTAAGCGGATGGCTATTCGCCATTAGTGGCAATAAATAGCCATCGATGATACTAAATTCGAAAGCGCGTCTAATGGCAGTTCCAGTGCTGATAGCAAGCGGAATTACATCAACTTGTTCATAAATGATAATCTCATGCATTATAGCTATTAAATAATGAAATTTCAGTTATTAGTATTATTTATCATCCAAGATTAATCGAATGAATGGAAGCACTTTCATTTTGAGGCCGCTTAATAAAACTATTTCAAAATAACGAAAAATAAATTTAAGCACTGTATATTAAATATTTAATGATTAAAAATTAAATTAAAATAAGCGATTTTACATAATTAAAAAATAAACATTCCACAACGAGACGAGCCACGCAATTAATGGCCTCCATGAATATCTAAAAGATGATAGTTGTCTTTAAGCACAGAGGCTGATTCACTTTTATGGGTCAGAATTTACACATTAGGTTATTCAGCGGCGAAAACACGGACACATGATCTTTCATCTATTAAAGAAGGTAGAAGTATTGTATATCTGCCATTAAAATATGGGGTGATCCTAAAGTCTAGCACATTTTGAAAAGGTAATATCTCGTGGAGTTTGAGAGTAATGAATGAAATCAAAAATTTTATTGCTCATTTCAGGTACATATTTCATCGCAAATTGGTGCTGCAACCAAATGTTTGAAGTGTCAATAGTGGAAAAAGATAACCAGGGTTTATTTTGGCGGCCGTTATTCCCCAGGATTGCCTGCAGACGCGAGAAGATACCATGGACTGCAGTATACAGCACATCCGGTGGTATGGCTGAGTCAATGAAATGGGGCGATTTCTGTACACTGGTAATTTTAGGTACCCCGAAGCCAAACATCGCCAGGTGTCAGGCCCAATATGATCTAGGAGATCATCCTTACGGAAAGTGTCATCTCTGTACACGATTTACTCTAAACCTGTCTTGCAGCATTGGCTTCATCGAACATGCGATTTGGAGTGATGACATCATATATGAATGTGACATACGGCATTACATCTCTCTTACAAGCTAGAGCTAACGCTGTTTCGTAACATGTTTGCATAACGTGCACCTGGTCTGAACTCATCTGGCGAAGAAATATGTAACTATAAATGATCAATAATTTTTTTCATTTGATAACAACCCGATATTATTATAATCATTTCTACACAAACCGCATTGAGCGACTCTCAAAACTCTCTTTTAAAATGTACTACTACTACGATCAATAAGTTCGGACACTGGCCTTTCTGACGGATATGATGTATTGTTATCACGTGATACACACAACCACCTTCAAAGTTCTCCCCTTCTGCAACTATGCACTTCTGCTAACGCGATTACAGTTGCCGAAAACATACCTGGAAGCCTTTGGTCGCTGCTTCCTGAACCTCAGATGCACTCTTGAAACGGCATCCTTTGAATTCGTTTTTCAGACGGGAGAATATGTAAAAGTTGCTTGGGGCGAGATCGGGTGAATAGGGCTGTTGACGGTCGCCCTGTCCGCGGATCGTCTTGTACAGATTCACGGCCTCCCTTGAATGGGAAGTACCAAGAAAACATTTTCGCACGACACATTAACTCTCACCGTACACCTGCTACAACATGTGAAATGCTTCTGTCCGCGATTTTCCCAAACGCTGACAGAATTTGATATTCATACATAGATTTCAAATGCCTTTTCTACTTTCGACGAACGCAAACAACTACAATTCACTGACACGCATTGTTTGGAAAATCCCTGCACTGCGGAGCTGCTTCCTCCTTACACGCCTCGCATCATATATGGTCTACGCTACGGTCAAGTAGTTCCCCTCTCCTCCAAGCCTCATTGGAGATATCAGCACAGTCTCCGAACTTATTGATACTACTAGTAGACTTACGCATCACCCTGTATTACATTAGTTCTCACAACCATGTCACCGAATATTGTAGAAAGTGCATTACAAGCCCTTTCTGAGGGAGGATGTACCTCTGGCTGCATTGCAAATCTCTCGGGTTTTATGTACTAGAAAAGATGGGCCGAAAGGCGTTGTTGTGAGTAAATTCCACGAATGCGCGTGCCGATGGGAACCACAACCACGGTCGTAATGAGCACCCTATCCCCAAGTGCAGCAAAATCCCTGAGGTTGTTCGAAAATCAAGTTCCTGGTAATAAAGGAAATCCCAACAACGCAGATGGCAATTGCACAACTATAAGGATGTCAACAGGCAAAAGCTAATAGAAGTCCACACAGCAACGAAGACCACACAGCAACGAAGACCTTGAACGATGGCTGGATTTGAACTCGTGGATGTACGATCAGCCAGCAGACCAACTGGTATGCTGCAGAGCTGAAGGCGAACTTCCGCGGGTTCAAGTCCAGCCGTCAGTCAGCACAAGCTGTTAGGTCTTTGTTGTTGTTTGAATATCTCTATATTTGTTAAATTGACGGATGTAGAAGAAAAGAAAGACTAGACACAAAAACCCTTGAATGAACCAAAATTGGACACAAGAGTGGTAAGACGCTGATGAAATTTACAACGATAGAGACCATCCTTTGTCAAAGCAAAATAATAATAATGAATTATTTCGTTAGAATATATTTCAATAAACAATTAATAGAATCATACACCAAAATCTCCAACCAGTAAAAAAACATAAGCCGGTCTACATACTTTATCCCGACATCACGTAGCGGAACGCAAGGTCAAGTGCCAGACGCTTTATGAAATGTATGTTTAAGGGTACAAGTACTTGATAACGTTAGGCGAGGCGTGGATATACATGTCCGATAAGTACAGAATGTGGACAATATGTCGTCATAATAGAGAAACATTCCATTACAAATGGGCACGCTCATAGTTGTCCGTCTGTAAGCTTTGTGAGCGTCAAATGCTGAAGCCGGCGCAAGATGTTGTTGCCAGTTCACATAACTTCTGTTTCGAACGTCGACGTTATGTGATGGCATAAAAATTTAACATCGATTTTGAAAATTTTTTAAAAATCAATGCAAGTTTGTGAATCTACTAATTCAATAGACTACTTGTTAAAATAAAACTCTATTAGAAATACAAAAATTAAGCAAAAATTGTGGAATGGAACAACCAAAATCGGAAGGAACCTCTTATCCACAAGGTGATTTGAAATACCGGATACGATTAGTGATTTGAAATACCGGATATGAGATGGCTACTTGGTATTTCAAATCCGATATTTCAAATCTCCTTGTGGATAAGAGGTTCCCTCCGATTTTGGTCTATTAGAAATTAACAACAAAAAAAATAGATTCGACAATTGAATTAGCTTTTATTTTCAAGAATTTTTCTTATACAAATGATCTTATTATTTATTTCATCATTTGATAAACTTGGGAGAGTTCAGTTACAGATTAAAAAACCCCTGAATTTTTAGGTTTCGGATTAGACCTACGTTTGTTAATTTTGTGGCCTGCCTTTAAAAAAAGTCTTTCAGAAGGAATTGTTGCTGCCAGCACGCAGAGATGAAAACAGGAGAAGGAAAACAAAAAAATAAAAAAAAAGGATTCAGGAAGGTCACAGTTAGGGGTCACAGTTGACCCACAACATCAATTTTCGTAAAAGAAAAAAAAAAATAAAAGAAAAAAGAAAAAATCGATTGTATCACACTATCGATTACATTACACATCAATACCCCAAAACATCGATTAATCGTACGACACTACTTCACGCCATATTTATTTGCCTTTTGTTCTTTCGTACTGTTGACATCCACATCCGATAACAACATCAAATTCTAATCCGATACAATGGATCCAACATATTACCAGCTTTTATTAGCTAACCACCAATATTATTGATTGGAGCTATTGTTTTTAATTTATTAAAAAGAAAACATATAGCGAAGGTGGTGGATACGCTGCCCTTTCGTGATTGGCTAGCATGCTTATGGCTGATTGGAGAACGTTCATCCACACCAGCGTCGAGCATCCATTGAAAATTTTTAACGCACTGAACGCACAACGTTCGCCTAACGCACGATCAAGTGGACGAACGGAAAAAGTTATGTGAACCGAAATTGACGCACAACGGTGACACAACGCACATTATGTGAACCAGGCTTATCCGTGGCATGCTTTTGCAGGCATCACGGCGAAGCCTTCCGCTCTTAATATGGACCCTCGCTGACAGACGTTCGAGGATCATTGCTGACCCTGGAAAGCTACAATGGAGTCGTCTGCGATTGGTCCTAATGCTCCAAAATGTAACCTCTGCAATTTAAATTGCAATGTCACGCGATTTTCAGGAACCTGGGCTATTACATAGAACGTTGCGATCTTGGAGAAAGGTTTTTATAATCTTACAGAACCGCAAAAAAATTGGCCCATTAAAAGTAAATGCAAATGTTCCGCTGGTCGTCAAAGAAAAAACTAGCCCAATCGATATTCGTACAATGTTTTGACATTTCTTTCCATCAATTTATGGCATAGTCATCTGTATTTCTTTTGCAAAGACATTTGATACCGAAGGCGAAAGCGAATCCAAAACAGGACACGCCATTGCGAGATCCGCAGAAAACACTAATAAATTTAAGAGAAAGTCCCGTACAGCGATGATTTTCGACAAGGCGTCAAATGAGCAATGTATAGGATAAATCAAAATGAATAGCCCAAAAGTAAAACATACCAAAGAGTGCTATAATGAATTAATTTCACAAAACCGAAATGACATTAAAGGTTCACTCTCCGAGTTTCTACTCTAATTTCAATGTAGGTACCATAATCAATGAGTCGCCTATCCACTGCTTAAACTGCTATTAAAGTAGGGATACGAACACCTTGTCCTTCACATACCATCATCGGAAAATCCGTGATATATTTTAATACCACTTGCAAGGTCATCATTATGAGAGTTATAAATGCATTCAGCAAACTATAGACATGCGTATCTTAGGATGGCTGGAAGGAAATTTTCTTCCCCGACGGAAAAAATATTAGAAAGAAATGCAGATTATGTAAAAAAAAAAAATAAATAATGGCATGGAGATTAAAGAATCACGTTATTTTCATTATCTCAACAATGTTTTATAGGGCCATAAATTGAAATTGCGGCGTTCGATATGCTGGGCCTACAAGCAGTTTGAGCCTTACCAAAAAGAATATTCATTTTAATTTTCCACTCACGAAATAACATTAGCGATGGATAAGAGAGGATGGAATGGAAGGTATGAAGTGGGATTTGATCGGGTATTGGGGAAAAGGTGTGGGGAGGAGGTACTGCTTTTAAATGGAGTTAACACACTGGCGATTAATCACGTCGAACGATCCGTCAAGAGGAAATAGTTAAGCAAATTAAGCGATCCTATTCGAAATCGCTCACGTGCTCTATTGGGGAGGCTGATGCCATACGAGCATTCATCATCACTTTCCACAAGATTTAAAAGATTTCTCTAATTGGATTTTCATTTGCATGCAGATAATTAAGAAGCAATGGAGTCCCCAATAACCGACCAAATTAATCAACTCCGTGTGAAACGCGTTACTCAATACATCTAAACCAGCCTTCCGTTCGCACTGATTTTCATGTTACTATTCTATAATATTTTATTGTCGTTGTTGTTGTTGTTGTTTTGCTAGTCGTTTTATTTAATTATCAACTTCATTTTCATGATCCAATTTCTTTCTCCGCCTTCAACAAAAATAAAAATTATTCATACGCAATTTTCAATTTTTATTTGCTCGATATTGATGTGAAGCGGAAGTTTATTGATCATGGAGAAATGAATGATTGCCGAATGTGAGCGGATGTGTTCGCTGTAAGATTAGAATCTTGTGAATGCGAAAACTGAAACAAAATTGCACTCATATAGTTCAAATTAGATGAAGGCGATTTCAATTGCGGAGTCTAGACGTTATTAAATATTCATTTATGTAGATAAGTTCCTGGAATATGGAAAAGTTCGTATGCAACAGACAAAAAGGACGAGGTGAAATTTGAATAATTCAAATTTATTTTCTTTTTTAACAGAATCGACAGCCAAAGGCATTATCAAAAAGCTGTTGCAAAATTGCTTTAAAATGAGAATTAAAAAAAAGATATTAAGTTAATTTTGCATAATAATTTATTTATAAAACTTCTCTCATAGCAGAAAGGTTGATTTAGCATTCAAAAATTAATTTTGCAGGCTTTACTGTACATTTATCCAATGTATCGAATGACGAAGAAATGTTAAAAAAAATGTGTACTATAAATTTTTTCATTTTAAAATTTCCCTCTTTTCTGTCGAAATAAGAAGATAATTTGAAAGAGAAAAAGAGAAAATTGGAAAGTAAATTCTTACAAAGGGAAAAGTTAATTTAATGTCATTATGTGAATTGCATGAAGTAAAAGTTTCGACAAAAAACAAAAAATGGCATTTAACTTCACTTTTTCCTCCCATTATAAACGAGAGACTGCTTTTCCTCCCATTGCACGAATAAGAACGAAAAGAATTCTAAAGAGTACTGACAAGAATACTTAATAAGAAATGTCTTTGTTGAATGAAATGACCCTTCGATCTATGTCTATTTCCCTTCCATTTATCAAGGTATTGCGTTTAAAAATCCCCCATCACTGAGGACAAGAAAATCGCATTAAATATATAAAAAGGGGGCAGCAATGCCTTTTCTAGTTGGCTTATTTAAAAAAAAGAAATATTAAACATCACCGGACAAGTTAAATCAAACCGTAATAACTTATTTCTAAATGAGTTTATTTTAGATTATTTTTTAGTTTCATTATGCTAAAACAGTGCTTAAATTTCTTTTTTAGAAAAAAGAAATTTAAAATAACATACCCGCATACTTTTCTGCTTGAAAAAAATGCAGTTTAATAATTGAAGGGGTAGGTCAGAGATAATCCTAAGCCACAATAGGTTTGTTACAACAAAGGCAACTGAATGTTTGGCATTGACCTGCAATCAGCTTCTCATTTTTTAAAAAGGTTTTTACACGAATTTATAATTTAGCAGTTTGGGCACGTGTAAAGGATATCCTAAATCAGTGGCCGTATTCCTCCATTCCAAATACCAAAACATCTTATAAGAAATGCGGCTGAAATACGCCTTATCCTTCCAATCCCACCAAATTGAGGGCATCTGAGTGAAAGCTCGTCACCAGACGGAACACCAGCACAGCAACAATGACACTGGCGCTCTTTAAGGGCTTCGTCACCATGCATTTTATGTAAATTTTCACTAGGTGTTCTTTGCAAAGCGTTCTTCCTTTCCGAAGTAGTCAAGTAAAAAAAATTTGGCGAAAATGAATCGTGTTGACTCTCCATTTACACAAGGTTAGAGAAAGAATAGTTTTGATCGATCCGCACACATTTTTCTGTCATGAAAGCTAGAAGTGTTAGCTGTCAAATGTGCACGGGCTCAACCACAACCATCTATCCTAAGTTGCCCAAAGTATTCGGACACCCCTTTGAAATGTGGTATCTGCTGATTTACAAAACAACTATGGCTCGTAGACATATACAGCAGTTTCTTCACTGTTAGATAGGCATTTAGTTAACGCGAATATTACAATGAGTCGTTCCGAAGAGTTAGCGATTTCAAACGAGGTACTATCATTGGATGCTACATGTGCAACAAATCTGTCCGAGGAACGTCTACCCTACTGGATGTGCTTTGTTCCACTCTCAGTGATGTAATCGTAAAGTGGAAACAACAGCCCAAGAACAGGACAGATAGAGCAAAGATAATGACAGACAGGGATCGCCGAACGCTGAAACACGTTGTGCACACAAGTCGGATGTCCTCCTCTAAATCACTAGCTAAAGAATTTCGGCATGCATCAGGAGGTCCTAGAATTGTCCGCAGAGAATTACATGCTATGTGTTCCCTGGTCGTGCAGCATCACACAAGCCCAACATCAGTAACATCAATGCCAAGCGTCGGTTGGGATGGTGGAAAGCTCCACGCAACTGGACTCTGGACTAGTGCAAAGCCAAACTTTGGAGTGACGAATCACGTTACACCATCTGGCAATCCGATAGAAGAGTTTGGGTCCGGCGGACGCCTTTGGAACGCTTCCTGCGCGAATGTGTTGTGCCAACTGTGAAGTTTGGTAGTGGAAGTATCACGGTCTGGGGATGCTTCTCAAGGTTTGGACTGGGTCCTTGTCTACACGGTATAAAGATATATTCTGGACAATTCAGTACTTCCAACATTGTGGGAAAATTCGGGGGAAGCCTTTTTCCGTTTCAAAATGATAATGCTCCAGCTCACAAAGCGAGGTGCCTACAAGAATGGTTCGATGACATGAAAGTTAAGAAATGGCCTGGCCGCTCAGAGCCTGGAACTAAATCCAGTCGAAGCTCTTTGGATTATATGGAAAGCCAATGCACATAGGGAGGACTGGAACGCACTTCTGCAGAAACTAGCCGAAAGCCTCCCCAGCAGACTGGACGTTGTTATTGGAGCAAAGAGAGATCCAAAGACATATTAGTCATGTCATAGTAAAACGTTGTCTCTTTTTGCGCATATGACAGACGCCTCTTATTAAGTGTAAATCACTCGTTTGGCTCTGATCAGCCTTTTTGGAGTTATTATGATTGAGACGAATGTTTTTTGTAAAGAAACTGTTTGGCTGGGATGAGCCATTTTGAAGTTATAAAGTTTTTAAGCCCACCCCCACCCTCTAACAGAAAAAAAAAATTATTTTCTGATTCCGTTTCATGGCTAAGTGGTAGGCCTGTGCGAATGTGCCATGCCGCCATTTTAATTTACTTAACTTGCGAATATTTTTTTAACAAACATCTAAATTAATAAGAGCAGAGCATTTTCTCCTTTCATGAATCAAAGAGAAACACTTTCGTCTAGTTTTATTAAAACAATAAAAATAGACGTTGACCTTGGTACAGGTTTTTCCGAAAACAACCATCCAAATAAGGGGATACAAAAAAATGAAGAAGAGTATAAGAAAAAATCAACCATTAAACAATGAGAGCCATTGTTTCGGAATAACATTTTTTTTTGCAATATCCTTTATAAATCAGGAAGGACGAATATAAAAAGTTAAAACTCTAAAAAGACACTGGATTTCGAATAAATTTTAAAACGTATACGTCACTGTTATAATCGTAGTTTGCAGAATAATGTTGAGCAATTTCAAGGATATTTAGCAATATCAACTTTTAATAAAATTACTTTGAAAAACAAATAAGTCTTCTATTTCCCCATAGTTAAATTTCTATTGCCTGCAAACCTTAGTTAAACTTTTTGATTGATTTTAGCTTGAAAACCTAATTTATTGTTGTATCCCTCCTCCCTAGCCATATTTTTATGCCCTTAGTTTATCTCTTAGTTTATTTTTTTTATATTAAAAAAATTGTGTGTTGTATTAGATTGTAACAACAACGCGTTACAGGCATGTTTTTTTTTTCATAGTGTTCGATTTAAATTTACATTTGAGTAACGTTTGAAATCTGAAATGACCGGAGGGAGCAATGATCTTTATTCTCATCAATCTGCTTTTAAATAAGTAGGGACCTAATAACTCAATCTAAAACTATTCAACTTTTACACATCAGAACTTTGCACTTACTCTCACTATGGGGGAAGTAAAAAGCACACGACATGCACCCGCTGCAGAAATTTATGTCACTGCAAAGATTTCCAAAATGCTCCCCTTATTTAAGTTAAAAATTAAACGAAGATGGATTCAACTTTTGCATGTTCTATAGTTATATGATAAAATATAATTCCAACGGCTTACTTCATCTATCAATTTTATAGCTCATTTTTAAAATTAGTCAATTTTAAACATTTATGTAATCAAAATTTATATAATTTAATTTTATCAAAGTACGCCCTGAATAGTTAATTGAATTCTGAATAGAATTTCTTTATCTAACAGAAGGAAACATAGAAGAGAAGTTAAAACATCCATTTATTTTTGAAGAATTCAGTTTCTGATATTTTTTTACCTATACAACATCCTACTGAAATTAAGTAACCTTTTAATATTTGTCACTGATATAGAAATAAAAATGAGGCGTCCTGCCTTATTTCTGTAAATTATATTAAAGGATATGCTCATTCTATTAAAATGAATTTGCAAAATAAATTCTACAATTTTCAGGAAACGCATGCAATTCTTGTGCAAATTTTACTGCTACTATCCTTTTTACTGAAATTGATCGAAAATTTTTTCAAATAATTCAAATATTAGACGTGAATATCAAATTAAACAGAATCTGAGAGAACATCTGTAATAACATATTTGAAAAGTGGCTTCAAACTTTTGGGGGCAAAATAAAAACATCTTTCTGTAACAGCTTTTCAAAATGACTTCCTCATAATGACGGCGAGAGCTTTGGTTGCTTCGTTCCGTGTGTTACAAGTGGGCAATGTGCGCAGCGCTCGCCATCTTCTCTGATCGATATAGGTTCACTAAGCACTTTGAAGGTTTTTAATTTATTTCACTGGCCTACGAATTCATCAGATTTGTCCCCCGTCAAATACTTTCTAAAGGGCTATCTTAAAGAGTTAATAAAATAAAAGAGTCTTTATTTAGATCTCTTTAGGGTTGACAATACTTAACTGACTGATCAACGACCGCCGGTGAGAGCTTTAAAGTTGAAATCTCTTGAAGTTTTTTTCTTTCGAATAAGAAATACTTTACGCGCGTTTAAAATACATGAAACCATGTAAATTTCGCCTTTTATATATTGTTGAATTCCTTTTCATTTTAATCACTTTTTGCTTAAGATTTCCTTCTATATACATGTATATTGTATAGCAGCAAACAGCGAATAGAGATAAATAACATGAAAAAAAAAAAAACCTGATGTCCACACAAATATTTCTTTTACCCTTTGAATGCACATCTTCAGCAAGAATATAATATCATCAAAGCAGAAATGCTTTGATATACACAGTCAGTAACAAGAAATTACAGTCTCTTTAGTTTTCTCTTTTTTTCTGGTATCTTTTTGTTTCTTGAATAACAATTGCCAGTCTTATTTCCCCTTTGCATTTTGTGGATGACCAAATACACCAGGCGTTTTTTCTACCTCAGTGTATTTCCCCTGGTATTTGTTTTATGGGAGCAGTGCTCGTCCCACCCCAAAAATATGTACAAAACACTGTTCGACTGTCAATTGCCATTTCCACTTAAAGATTACCACTTAGTGATTGACTTGAATATTCAAGAAGTAAAAGAAAATTTGTGTGGATAAAAGGATTCGTTTTTTTTTAATGCTAATTTCCTACCATATTTAAATATAAGCCTGAATGAGAGCCAACGAAACCACGAATAAATCCATAATAGTGAGAAGAAACATATAGGAGTATTTTATTTATAAGAATGTACGAGAGTTATTCGTAAAGTAAGGTCCATTTTGCAATAAAAACAAAACTACTATATATATTTTCAAAATTTTTTCTTTTAACTATTTTTCCACATAGTTTCCAAGTTTATTCAAGCACTTGTCATAGCGCTCAATGTACTTCCGCATGATCACTTCATAGAAGCTGCCCCCAGTGAAGAATATCACGTAGTTTTCACTTGTTCATCGTCACTGAAATGCAGGCTGACCATGATCTCCTTTAGCTCCCGGAACAGGTGGTCACTGGACGCTAGTTCCGGACTGTAAAGCGGGTGATCAAGTTGTTCCCAACTAATCAGATCTTTTATTAAGTGAAAACTGCATTTCAGCGACGATGAACAATTGAAAACTGCGTGACTTTCTTCACCGACGCGGCTTCTATGAAGGATCATGCGGAAGTACCTGAGCGCTAGGACAAGTGCTTAAATAAACTTGGAAATTATGTGGAAAAATAGTTAAAGGTACATAGAATCTGGTAAAAAAAAAAATTTTTTTAATACATATATATATAGTAGTTTTGTTTTTATTGCTAAAAAGGACCTTACTTGCACGCCAAGCCCCCGAAATCACTTGCGTGCAAGCTGGGACAATACAGATAGTGAGAATACAGATTTAAGAATAAAATTGCAGTTAAACAGTCTGTAATCTTTACGTCTGTTAATGGATAAATTTGCAAATTGTTTAACAGAAATTCATGAAATGTTATTCACGGTGCTTAAATTATTTTATCATTATTGACTATTGTTAATTGCTAATTTAACTATTATTAACGATTAACAATTTAATGTCGCTGATTGGCCGGTAAAAATTACGCTATCTCGAAACCTTGACAATTTGCATAATGTTCTACATGGTTAAATGTGCTCTATATTACCATATCTTATCTTCTGCTTAAATTAACGCATCGCACTATCAAACGTCTATATAAGCAGCTCGGAAAATATGCGCGGTCATCGGTGAAGTAAACAAGCGAACGGACGGTTCAAAAATAATTCAAAATTGGGCATCAGAGGACGAATTCTTTGATGATACAACACAGCCCGCGAGTGACGATCGAACACAAATGGTGGCGACGTCAAACAAATTCGATACAATTTCTTTGGTGCTCTATCCAAAATCATCGCAAAAAAATTATGTTCATTCAAGATAAGCAACACCTCATTCAGCCGGAGTGATTCAGAAATGTCTTTCACTGACCTAACCTAAACCTTCTATCCCAGCCTTTGTTGTCCCCAATCTTCTTAACGTCTAATAGGCGATAAGCAATGTACGAGGGCGTATTGAAAAGTTTATTTGTTACTTTGCAAGCAACGGGCTATGACAGCCCAATAACAGCTTACAATAATAAAAATAATACAATGAAATAGTATAAAAAATAAATACCGTATAAAAAGAATAAATATAGCATTATTAACTATAGACAAGGAAAGTAATTATAAGATAAATATAATAGTTCAAAGTCGTTTTTAACAAAGTGATTATAAGTTTAAAAAATTTAAATCAATAAAAATTGTATATTATCTATATATATAAAAGAAGAAACTCACCGAGTGATCAACGCACAGCCCAAACCATAAGGCCTAGAAACTTGAAATTTTGTACAGAGGTTCTTTACATATTGTAAGTGAGCACTAAGAAGGGGTTTTTCGAAATTCAACCCCTAAGTGGGGGGAAAGGGGGATTGAAAGTTTAACACATTAACTGGTGTTGCACTGTATACTTAACACATTAACTGGTGTGGCACTACATAATTAATTATATTAACCTCTTTTAGAGAGGGGGGTAACGAATTATTAACAACGAGCATAAATATGATTATGCAATGAAGGACATAGATAAGGCAATGTTTATCAAGGAGGCTAAGGAATCACACGGGTCTCCCTTGAGCTCCCTAAAAACGTCCAGACGACTGGCGAAAATTTGTGTGTTTGGCAAAAAAAAGAGAAAGAACGAGTATTGATCAGTGAAATTTGCAACAGAAAGATAAAAAACTATCCGGGCATTGGAAACATCTGAACACAGAGCAGGAGGGTATAAGAGCTTATACGTCAAGGGCAAAGGAAATTTTAAAAGATAGGTCTAAAGTATTCAGTAATGCTCCCCGGGGGTGAAGATGGATAACATTTTAATCTGATTCAGAACAACAAGAGTGTAAATAAAGTCCCGAGCAAAGTGTGCAATATAAGTAGGTTCATTAAGAATGATGGTTCCATCCCACCTCTGAGAATTGTAAAACAAAATGGAATTTGTAACAATACGTAGAATTCCTGTTGTTCGGGCTTTTCTTAGAAGTTAACATTTTCTTAGAAATATTTAATAATGATCCGTAACCGGAGATAATGGAGAGTTAGCAGAGTGAAAGATGACAGAGGGCGCAGTTCCTTCGTTCGAGCTACAGTTGACGACATAAACGATAACAAAGCATACATGAACTCAAGTCTTCAAACCAAAAACCATATGGTGTTATGTCCTATAATAATATTTTAAAGGATTATAACAATAACTCATATCTATTGAAATGCCAGCGAAGAAATGAATGAGTGTTGGGCAGAGTTGACAAAAAGTTATCCGGACATCGGAAACACCTGAACAACTGCTTCGTCTATAGACGGAAATTGTAGAATTACTGAAAACAAATTTATTATTTAACTTCATGAGGTTGTTCTGTTTAATCTACAACTGTAATTATCTCGGGCAACGCCGGGTGCCTCTGCCAGTCAGTAATAAAAAAATAAACGTAGAAATATTAATCAGCAAATCTAGGTAAAGAATCATAAGATAAGTGTTTTATTTTTAATAATAGTTTGTTTATATTGATTATAACTCATAAAATTTAGATCAATTTTATCAGACATGACTTACAAAATTTAAACATTCTATAAAAAGGGACATTGCTTATAATATTTTTTTTTAACTCGCCGTCAGAACCAACTAATGTCCCTTAAGAGGCTCTTTCTTCTTTGGGAAGCAGTGAAAGTGGCAAGGTGCAAAGTCTTTCATCTTTGAACTTCAGTCATTCATCTTTGAGCTGTAGGCGTTGCAACTCGTGTGCGGGCGGACGTTATCGTGCTCCAAAAGAGGGTCCAAAGCTGCCATTCAATCCTGGTGTCGACAACAACTCCGGAATTCTTCTCCGATGGGTTCACCCAACTAGTAACGCGTTGGCGCAACCCGTGGAAAGGGATGGGGACTATGTCGAAAAGTGAATAGTGCATTACATAGAGGACAAATGTGAGTACAAGATACAAAAAGAATTTTGAAAATCGGCTAACAAATAAAAAAGTTACAGCCTTTAAAGGCATTACTTTTCAATACGCCCTCGTATATAAATGGAATGTAATCTTTTCAACTGCTAAAAACAGAGCGGTTATATAAAGAATTATATTATTTGTATCTTGTTAAGGAAAAATTATTGGATGTGTTATTTTTATCGGAATAAAATGTTCTTACTTGTTTTTCTACGAATGATTTATCTAAAAAAAAATCTCACGAAATTTACGTATAGTACCTGATAAAATACAAATAAAATAAAGTGGTCAAATCAAGCAAGAGTAATCGGAAAAGCACTCCTGCGAAACCGCTCCACATCCCAACTAATTCGCTGTTTGTCGAAGAAAGTTCAAAGGCTTCGGGAATCTATCCTGTATAACGAAAACTGTGTGGAACATCAGATTTTACGCTGATGTCGAATTCCCAATTCACAGGTGCAGTGAGCCCTCACAGCAGTCAATATCCCAATATCCATAGGTAATTCCTTTCTGTTGTTTCAATCTCTCAGAATGTGACGTCTCTATCGATCCCCTTAAAAAAGCACCCTACCTTAAAAAATGAAGATTCAAATTGGAATGAAGATCTCAACCTACTTAGCATAGTCAAACCATAAGATCTAGAGCCCTAAGTGAAATGATCGATTAACAAAAAAATGGGGAAGAATGGGTGATAATTGCTGGACGGGGGAAGTGTGATATTAAGTCGTGTGTGAAAATTAACTTCCCTCTTTTTTGGCATTATACCATTTATATTTCCCCCTTTTTTGTTAATTGATCATTCCACGTGTATTATAGATCTTAGGGTTTGAATATACTTTAGGATTGATAAGTTCTATTGATATTTTGGTGCTTATCTTAGGCGAATGCACTTGCTAATCGTTCTTCTGCTATACGCTTCTCAATTTCTTGAAAATCAACGATATACGTATTTCAACACGAATTTCACGGAAATAGTTAAAATTAAACCGCTTTGAACTGTACACAAAATTTTCCATAAAAATTAGAGAATAAAATTTTCACAATTTCTTTATGATTAAATATTAGCTTCAAATTTTCATTAAATGGAAGATTTATTTTGGGGTAAATAAAAACTTTATCTATATAGTTCGAGATCTATTATAGCATTTTTCATAAAAGAAGTCCGTTGACCTTTGTTCGGGTCAGAGTGGAAACCAAACAGATGCAAATACTGTTGATTCATTACTTTCTCCTGACGTTAGAGCGAGCTAATTTTTAATGTTTTAATGCTAATTCTAATTATTTGTAAACTTCCACATCGTGAAATTTTTAAGTAAACAAATTAGAAAGAGCTTACAAATATTTAATCTGCTCTATGTAAAGGAAAATTTATTGAAATGTGTGTAACTCTGAAGCGCGAGAGCGTGGAGCAATGAACGGAATAACTAAGCGACATGCAGCCAATTCTGATTGGTTCGTTTCGTTGGTCTTCTTTTATGAAAAATACTATAGATGTACTGCAAAGCCTTTATATATAGAAACTTTCTAATAATAAAGAAAAAAATATCTTCAAATTTTGAATTCCTTCGTTCATAAAACATGAAAGATAAATTCTATAATGATATAATCATTTAATTTTATTAAATTTAAACTAAATTAAAATGGAATTAATTTCATAAAAATGTTTTACCAGCACATTTCAGAATTGATTTTGAAAAAACTTTAAAAATAGATAGGTCACCTGGAAGAAGGAGAAGAAGGTAAGATCTCCTCTGAGACTATCGGTACGGACTTTCTGAAACCTAATCTGTGAAGTAAAGATGAAAAATGCAACAAAGAAGAAAGCCTGTTTGCCAAAGATAAGGCTGTAACTTGTAGCTTTAAGGTTCTTAACATGTATTAGGCAAATTTATCGGATCATTCCTTCTATCCCTCCCCTACCTCTGAAAAGATTTCCCTTATTAGAATATGAACCCGTGACTTCAAATTTAGAAGAAAACAGCACACATTACTTAGGATGGAAAAATGATTAAGAAGTATTTGAACACACCAGACAATAAATATCTTTTTTGACGTCATTCTATCTAAAGGGTTCCCATTTTATCTCTACACAATGAAATTTAATCCATTAAATCCAAAACATGACAGCTTCTCCCCGTCCCTCTCTATCTCTCCCTGTGTTGCTTCATAGCATCTGCGAATTTAGACAACAAAAATTAATTTAAGAAACAGAATTAAAAGCTCATCAACAAACAGAAATTTAGAAGGCATATTTTAAGACAGATTAAGAGACAAATACACGTAGGGAAAGAAAACAAAATTTGCTGTTGAAAAGTAACAATTTATATTAATATCTGAAGTTAGGTGAACCATCGACCAACAATGAAATAATTGATTATTTGAAAATTTTTTGACCAAGATCTAATTCATGCAACAGCTGTTTGCTATGACAAGTTAAGAACATTAGGGCTAAACATAAATAAAACGAGTATCACTGCATTTGTTTCTGAATATACAGGGTGCGTTCACTTGTTTATTCCGAGTCACTCGGAGTGACTCCCGTGATTCTGAGTCATCCGGATTCCGTTTCTTTATTAGTTTTGAGTCATTTGGTCTTCGTTTCTTTATTCGCTCGTAGTTAACTTCCTTGACCTCCGACATCAGGGCACACTCAAAGTCATTCAGAGTTTGTTTCTTTATTCGCTTGGAGTGCGACTCGGGTTAACTCCCTTACCGCCTACTTTCAAGAAAATTTAATGAAAAAGACGACGCAACAATGAAGAATGCCAACAAAGTTGCGACTTCAACGATGATTAATTTTGTTACAATGAGATAACGTTTGCGAGCATGCTTATTAGGAGCCATGGCAACCACACAAACAAGAGAAGACTTTATTTCTTCAAGCTGGCGCATACGTTGTTTAACCATCAACATGGCCGCCTCTATCTTTTGAAAGTGCACGATCATAGCCTACCATAATTGGTTAGCCTTCCGCTGTTATAGGCTATGGCACGATACAAACGAAAATTGATCGAAAGTTTGATTCGAGACAATTTCTTCGACATAATTATTAATTTTTATATGCTCAACCTCAGTTCTGATCATAGCCTCTATAATAGTAAATTAAAATTACAATTAAGATCAGAACTTTGTTTTTATAAAAAATAATAAAAAATAAAAAATATATTATTGTTTATTCCTGTTGATAACCCAAAGTAGTTTACAAAATAACTTAATGTTAAAGGGTCCTCATATCCAAAAGTGCGAAGAGGAAAAAAATATCTTGAATCGTTCACAAGCAGTGTTGCCAATTTAGCGAGGGTGTGTCCAATTTAAAAGCTCATTTTCGTTGTTTTGTGCATTATACATTAATTAACGAAGTAATTTAATATGTTGTTTATTAATGAATGATTTTATACTCATTTATAAATGGAGAAGATAAAATAATAAATAATAAGAATAAACAATAACAAGTTCACCAATGAATGAGAGTTCACCAATAACAAGTTCACCAATGAGAGTTTTTGAAGAGAATTGAAGACTTGTAAATGAATAGTAGATGGTTGATATGCATTGTTTAATTTTTATTAAAAATGTTCAACAAAAGAGAAGCGCATGAAAAAAATGCTAACTTAGCAATACTATCCACAAATGATTACAACAATCAAAGTCTTCGATTGTTACGTTGTATGTTGACTCTGAGCCATGACGCTAGAACTCTGATCACGTGGTCACTTTGACTTGGAGCATGGCTCCGAGCGATTAAGTGAACGCACCCACAGTATCACTCAACAATGGTAATAAATGCTAGAAATTCAATTAGACCACAATCGGCAAAAAATAAAATAAAAAAGAGCTGTTTAAATCTCATTGAACTTAAAACGTGCATAAGACAACAATGTCTCGTTTAGCGAATACAATGAAAAATAAAGGTTGAAAATAAATAAATAGTGGTATCATTTTAGCAATTTGATTGATTAAATTGAGGAACGATATTTTCGGCGATCTTTTTGCCATTTTAAAAGCCAAAGAAAAAAATATCTATACAATGGATATGTTATAACAATTCGATAATTTAACAAAGTATGATAAAGATAAAAAACACTAAGGTAAAGATTTTAAGGTTTTAAATAACAATCGATGTACGTGAAGTTTGATTATTTGGAACTGAATTGAAGAATGTTAAAGATACTTTTGAATACTATGAAATTGCAATCCTCAACAAAAACAAAAATAAAAAAAGAATCCTGAAGGACATTAAAAAATTCTACTAATACATTCTTTGAAATTAAAAATTGTAGAAAAAACCTTTACAACATGTTTTAAAAATTCAATTCCCTACGTGTAAAGAGTCCAATGTTTGCAATGTCGTTCGACGTAGATTTCAAGCATGAGAGGGAGGACGTTTTCAACAATCCATTTTGAATTTTACTTTGAAAACGCCTCCTTCACGTTTGAAATCTACCGTGAATATCATTACAAACACTCGACTCCTTGCATGTAGGAAATTGAAATTTTAAAAGCTGTTGTAAATTTCAATTCAAAAAATGTTAATGTAAAAGCTGTATTTGTGCTATGTTTAATATCCTTCAGTATTCATTTTTTATTTATTTTGTTGTTGTTGACGATTATTAATTTTATAGTTATTTAACAACTAGCTGATATGCCCGGCGTTGCTCGGTCTGTTTGTTTGATGAAATTTTCCGATATCTGAATTTGAATATGAATAAGAACACATAAAAAATCCTTAGAGTTAATAAAGTAAATATTCACTTTGGAAGAACGAAAGGAATTCTTTAAAATGCTTGGACTGGAATTTTGTGTCCGATTGGGTTTGCCCAGGAAATTTTTTCTTTGCATCCTTAACATTTTAGAATATCAAAGAAAGCTTATGCAGTATTGGATTATTTCTGTCTATATAAAAAAATACTTCACAGATGGTTTGAGAGAGTTCATGAACTCTGTTTATAGCCTCATCAACATCCTTCATCAACATGTAACCGTTTTAATAGAGCTGTAGTCAGTCACAGAGCGTGGAATCATGTCCTGAGTGTGGTTGTTCGTATTGACGGTATCAGTTTTAGCAGCAAGAATTGCCTTCTCACACAATCAGTGGAGATCTTTATAATTTTCTAATATGTTTAGATAAACATTATCTATAGGTTCTCTAAAGGAAATTACCACATTACAAAACTACACTGAACGACCAACTTATTAGAGACACCTCTTACGGAAAATAGATCGGCCTCCCAATGACACCCAAACAATGGAACAGGCCGAAGCAGTGTATAAAAGGGATGCATTGGATTGGATCACGAGTTGCAGTCAGTAGCAGAAGTGGAATGAATATGGGTAAATCCAAGGATCTGACCGACTTCGAACGAGGCATGATCATTGGAGCTCGACGGGCGCAGCTGAGCATTTCGCAAACCGCGAACCTCCTCGGGTTTTCCCGTGCAACAGCGTCAAGGGTATTCCGTAAATGGCAGTTATGCCAAAAAACAACCTCCAACAAACACAACTCCGGACGAAACAGGGCCGTGGATGAACGAGGCCAACGGCGACTGGCACGAATCATCCACAGCAACAGGACGGGTATAGCCCAACCAATTGCAGCGCAGTTCAATGAGGGAGCATCCCAACCCATTGCGGCGTACCCTGCACCGAGCTGGGTTTAACAACAGACGGCCAGTACGGGTACCGTTGCTATCACCGCAAAATATGAAAAGAGCGCCTGCCATGAGCATACAGGCATCGGCACTGGACACTGAATGAGTGGAAGAAGGTCGCCTGGTCCGACGAATCGCGGTGCCTACTTCATCATGCCTCATTGGAGGGCCACGGTAGCAATGAGAGCACCTTATTTCTTTTATCTTGAATCCTCTCCATAAAGACGTCACAATGAAGAAATTTGCTAGCATTGATGATCAAATTAACAACAATTACATTTAACAATTAACGACGATAAGATAATTGCTCTTAAAAAGTGTTTTGCGTTTTCAGGGTGAATCTGAAAAAGCGTGTATAACTGTAAGCAATAACAGAGGTGACCAGAATGAACATTTTCTTTTAATACAATCAGGGTCCGAATTTGAACGCTAACTGAGATATGAACAGAAATAAAAATGCCGCCACCAAGATCAAGTTAATAACTCAGGTTCTGCAACACCTAGAATAATGAATTTGGAGGAATAATAGGGTACATAAAACTCTGTATACCGTTAAGGTTTGATCGAATTCCAACGAGTAGTTTCCGAGTTACGCACTCAACATCGTAACACGTGCTGGTTAGTACCAACACCACCTAGAAAGAAAGCCTGTGCACTGAAAAGTCATACACTGTTTATATCATCATAAAAAGGCATTGTTATTCGTATTTCTACCAAAGATAAGCCCTGAATTATGACTTCTTATGATCATGTAACAATGTATGAATTTTAAGTGCACAGGCTTTCTTTCTAGGAGGTGTTGTTAGTACTCGCATGTGAGCACTGTTACGATTTTGAATGCGTAATTCGGAACCACTCGTTGGAATACGATCAAATTAAAACTGATTTTCCAGCATAAGCAATTTTGAATTGTAAATTACCGTTAATTAATAGCAATTATGGACACAAAACCTAACTTGGACAAATCTACAAACTAAGATCTTTCATTTAAGATCAAAATGAAGTTTAGAGATGCAGTAGTTTTCTCCAATGAACTGTCGAAAGAATCACCCTCGGAGCTTACAACATGTAGATTATAGTCTATAATAGCAATTTACATGATGGATCGTCTCTCTCTTTTTTTTTTTTTATTCTAGACGTAATTTTTTTTAAAAAAAGTAAGATTTTGGGGTTAAAAATCATGGGTTTTTTTGCATAAAACGCAGCTTTTTATTCTGGTACTCTTACTGTAACATTCCCAACGAAAACATAGAAAAATGATTGAAAAAAAATGAAAAATTAAAGTCTAAAGTAAAAAAAATGTTGGAACGATTTTTACCAGTCACTTAAGCAGTGTAAACACGATTTTTATCTTCTTCTATCGAAATATAGTTCCAAGCAAGGTTGCGACGAGGGCGCCACGAGCTTATTTCTGGAGAAAATATTATTACCATCGAAACGATGACCTTTCTTTTTAAGATACAAGAGACTTAAATTTTTTATTCTGTGTTCTCAAGTTTGCAAATATTTTTCTAATTAATATCGTGTTTAAAAAGGATATTTCTCTTTGATTTGAAACAGCAATATTTATATTTAAAGAATTTTACCAGATTTATTAAATGCCTCTTGTCTCTCTTCGTTCAATAATAAGCATTCATAAACAATTTCCTATTTAATAACTACTCTAATTAATAACTTATTGGTTATGTAACATAAAAAATCCATAAACCCATAAAATAATTTGAATTCAAATCTTTTTCGAAAATACGGGCGACCCATGTTTTTAAAAAGGGAAGACGATTGCAGAATTTTATATTTTGATAGTTTAATGACATTTTACTATCACTGTGTAGATTTTTATTATTAATTTAAAAAAAGCTCATTAAAAGCTTTATCTTTGAAATTTATTTTATAAACAGTCCAATAAACAAATAATTATGGGGAGGTGCATTAATCTGACATCAACTGATATTCGCATCTTCAATATTTCCTCTCAAAAATTCGCCGACTTTGCAGAAGTTACTTGATGTTCTAAACGATGACAGAAAAACAATTCTGCTATTAAAAAAATAGATCATAAATTTTAAATTAAAATGTCCTTGAACAGGGAGCAAAGGGATAAAACGTGTAGATAAAAAAAAAATAACATGAGCAAATAAAGCATCTTTATTTGTTAAGCCCTAAACGAGAAATTTTTTTTTCTTTGAGCGGGGTGGGAAACTCTGAATGTTAAAGAAAAATTTAAAAATGCATTTAATCTTATCGAGAATCGTTAAATTCACACAAGTGAAAGGATTTTTATTTAACTTTGTGCAGAACGTTTACATAGTTAAGCAATGTTTAACGGCAATTTTACCTCCGTCATTATTGCCATCCATTAAAGAAATTTATTGCCTGACCAATCATTAATAAGAGACACGTTGATTACCACCTTTCCTAACCTCCACCGCCCCCAGCACACACACACACTCTCTCTCTCCGATGCAATAAAATACTCTAATTTGTATCTTCCTTGAAAAAGAATCCCCTCCTCACCAATACAATTATAAGTGCAAAAAAGTAAATTGTAAATTCATTCATTATGATTAAACCGTTATGGCCAAAAAGTATCGCTATTTTTTACCTTCTATTATAAACTAGCGCTCCCAATCCATCTAAAAATTTAAATGAAAAATAATGAATATTACGCAGTATTTTGCTGTAATTCTCAAGATGAAATAATACAAGAAAAATTATTAAAAATGTTTTACACAACACATTTCCGACAATCCTCTCGTGATAAATTTATAAAAATCATAACTCTATCGAATGCATAAACTTATATCGAGAATGTGTCCTTATTTAATAATTTACTTGATAATTTTAGTAAGGTTGTCTCTTTGTAGCGTAGCAATTCTACTCTGCTCAACAGCTTCGTTAGGCCATAAAATGTAAGCGCAAGCACTTAGGAGCCTATTTTTAATGTTTAATTCCATAAATTTTTACGACTATGAGCGTTTCAAAAGCACTCGTAGGCATCGGGTTCAGTCCCCTGCTGGTATGCTTTCCATTTTGCAATTCAATTCTACCTGGTAATGTTTCTTGAAAGACCCATTCTCTCTAAACACAGAAACATGTAATGCTGTTGTTTTCATTCGTTTTATAGTCTTTGTTTCGCGTTTATATATTTAATTTAGTCCTCAGATTGTGCAATGATAAGGTGTATGCCATGAAATCTAAACCAACAAAAGATTTTCGAGTGTAAATCTCAAAGGAAGTTTTAATTTAAAGCAAAGCTTGAACTAGCACAGATTAAATTTCACACTCACACACATAAAATTGAATATGCAGTAAAACCTCCTTGAATTAACCACCCAAGCGAGTGCAACAAACTGGTCAACATATGAAGGCGGTCAAGATATGGAAAAATGGACACACATTATGCACTTTACATCTTTATATAAGTTTATTCTAATGCATTTATCTTGCAAAATCAAAAGACACGTGGATTATGGTACAAATTAAAGGCATTTATTGGGGGTTTTTTTCTGAAAAACAAGTCAATGTAGGTCTGTTTCATATTTTGGTTACAAACATAACGGGAGAACGTGCATTCAATACTCGCTACATCACTCAGCAAGCTCGTCCATTTTTCTATAGCAAGCAATTTTAGCTGCATTATCAAATGCCCGATATAATTTTCTCTTGAGGTCTCTGAAACTTCTAACTTGTCGTCACTCGATTCTTCCGTTAAATCAGGTGCTTCCCCCGAATACTCCCCGAACATCTCGCACGAGAGGTACATGTAGTTCGAACGACTACTGCACGCACTGAGTACAAAAAATTCACATAATTCGCTTAAAAGAATGCTCCTTAGATTACAGACTTATAGATTTTATTTGGCTATTTTCACGTGCTATCATGTAAGCAGTGAAAAATTTTGCTAATAAGCGACACCTGGTGATAACATTGGTCAACTTATATAGAAGACATTACAAATTGTGTGTGATGCCTAAGTGGTCAAGATACAACTTACAGAAGTTGTCCATATAGAAAGTTGGAAATCATTGTTTATATGGAAGAAGACCAAACTCGATGTCATGCTCATTGGCCCACTCCGATATTAATAAAGTCTTATGGCATGGATCATTATCCTGTTAAAATATCTTGACCTAGAGGGAAAACAGTAAGCATCTGCTCAGCAGCAAGATTCAGATGGGGATTCAGTGGACCTAAGGATTTGCCACGAAAGAATTTCTCCACTTGGCATGAAGATCTGTCGTTTCAAGGTGTTCACACACTACTTATCACGGATACTTCTGTACTTCAAAACAATCGAAATTCGTCAGGCCATGAATGCTGTTCCAACGTTAGATAAATGTCCAAATGGTGTTCATGGAAGCATTCCCCTGTTTCTTGGCCGAAAGGAGCGGTACTTACAGGAACTGTCGAACGTGAATACCAATTCTTCCCATGGAGAAACCGAATGGCTGTGGATAAATATACGAGGAGATATCAATAGGTAACGCCATTTATTTTTTCAAAGGAAATTACAAAGCATACAGGTAAACAACTAAGTGCAGCTGAAACTACAAGTCTTTATCTACTTTTCCGCATAGGCACCTTGACGATTTAGGGATTTATCCCAACGCTGCGTTTGTTTCAGAATACCCGCTCATAGAACCCCGTCGGCGTGAATCTAGGCAATGGCGCTCAGCAGATTTGAGTTCCTCGTCAGTCTCAAACCTCTGACCATCTGCATGGGACCAAAGAGGTGGCAAGTCCGAGGGCCCTAAATCCGAACTGTAAGTTGGGTGGTCCATAATCTCCCAACCGAAAGGACCAGTTTTGCTTTGACGACAATATGCGGGTGTGCGTTGTCATGAAGAAGTCGAACATCGTTTCCTCTTTCTGATCGCTTTATCCCGAATAGGACGCTGCAGTTTAGTCAACGTTTCACAATAGGTAGCGGTATTAACGGTTGACCTACGAGGCAGGAACTCTACGAGTAGGATGGCTTGCATATCCCGAAAACTGTAAGCATAATCTTCCCAGCTGAAGAAGAAACTATGAATTTTTTGCAAACCGGAGAATGTGGATGTTTACACACCATGCTTTCAGTTTTAGGCTCAGGTGTGAAGTGCAAGACCCAGGACTCATCTCCTGTGACAATGCCATTCAAAAACGCAATTTCTTCCTGGTTGTACCGCTGCAGATGGATCCTGTCTGTTGCCAGTCTGTTTTGGTGTCAGACTTTTTGGAATCCAAAGCAAACAGACTTTCTTGTATCCAAGCTTCTCATGCACCATATCCCTTGCAGATCTATAAGATATGTGAAACGTTTTCACTCACTTCATTCAAGGAAATGCGACGATTTTCTTTGATTGTGTATTTAATGTCCTCGATAATGTCTGGTGTTGCCGCTGACGCAGGCCGCTAGAACGCTGTTTCAAGGCTAGCTCTTCCTTCATGATACAATATAAATCATTTACACACACTGATTGGAATATTCCAGACAGTCGGTGCCGTAAACGTCTACCATTTCCCCGTGAATTATAGCGGGTTTCTTACAGTTTGCGAAAAGAAACTTTTTAACAGCTCGTTGTTCTTCCACTATAGATGTGACAGCAGCGGCCATTTGTAAAATGACTAGTAACACGCAGTGTGCATGCTGAGGTTCTTGTTATGCAATGTCTGTGCATGTACTCAGCCTTCTTTTTGGCTGTTAACCTTTTGGTTCTTGTTACACAGCGACTATATTTCCTCGGTTAAAAATAAATGGCGTTACTTTCTGATATCCTCTCGTAATCACAAAAAGAAAACACAACCTCTTGTCCATATTAAAGTTTAATAAACTGAATGCGCATTTCGATTGCCCTTGCAGTCATCGAAAATGCGTGTATGAGTGGTTTAACCGTTTTCGTGAAGGACGAGAAACCCTCAAAGATGAACCACGATGTGGAAGGCAGACCCTACACAGCATAATATCGAACGTGTTCGAGAGCTTATTCAAAGACGCAATGAAAGGATACAGATTTCTCGATGTTCCGGGTGTTCAAATGGCTGTGACGAGGAAACTTCAAGCAGCACCCAAAGGATTTTTCACACGCCATGCAAGAGTTGTACAACGATGTCAAACTGTATTGTGGTCATAGTGGCATACTTTGACGGAGAGTAAAGTATCATTTCTGAAATATGTCCATGTTTGTTTTTCCGAGTCATTCACCAAACTTTCTGGTCTCACCTTGTATAAAGATTTGCAAATGGAATCTGCAAAGCACTGGAACAAAAATAACGGTTAGTCTAATTATGTGTGGTGCTTACATGTTAGATTGATATCAATGGGCTCAAAACGAATTTAGGAGCCCTGAAAAATATCATTCCCACATCAGATACAGTAATCATCATTATTTGGCACTGCGCATCGAGTCGCTGGAAAAAAGCTGAAATTTGGAATTACAAGAAACGATTGCAGTTCGACGCTTCTTTTCTTGTTCTCCGAGTCTCAATTTCTATTTTTCTCCTCCCTTTCTATTTTTATGTTCGAAGCTCCTCCCTCATTCATAGCAAAAACTCTAATAATGAATTAGACGATAGTTACGATAGGTCTAAAATATAACATTAATATTAATTAAATTAACTAATGATGATGTTCAATAACATTTGAATCACTGACATAGTACTGCTGTACAAACAGAAAAGCATACATTTCTACTTATTATCAGATACGAAGATCTGCAATTCTAAATTCAACTGATGAGAAAATTTCAATTTTATTTTTTTTGTTACTGTCTGAAGTGAATTAAAAAAAAATAAAAAATAAAAAAAAAACATCACCTGAAAATGTCTCAAACATTTAACTGTGAGTTCCCTTGTCAAAAACCAGATCTGCTTAATTTTTACTTTGTTGGTTTATCATTTTTAACAGAGTTTAGAATATTAAAAGTATATGAAATTTTCTATCATTTCCTTCTGCGTTATTATACAAGTAATATAAGCAAAGGTAGAAAACCAAAGTGTATGTGGTGTATTAAAATAATATAATAATGTCACACAGTAAAAAAAATTGTAAATTGATTAAATATGGAATTAACATTATAATGAAGAAAGACTACAAGAAAGACCAGCCCTAAACTAATCTGTTTGTTTAAAAAAATCATATAAATTATTAAAATCATCTTTCGTTATGAAATTTTTAAATCATAATTATTAAAGATATCATCTTTTTTCAAAATTTATACATGTACTATTCTTCTATAGGATTCCTAAAAGTTAAAAATTTCTATTGTAATCTCAATTATAAAAAATAAAGATTTCAACCCTGCAAACTAAAAATAATTTTGATACAATGCTAATCCTCAGCGGAAAAATCACCATCCAATTATCGCCAACCTGTATGCAGCATGGTTGGAGATAGATAAGGAATATAGACACTCATACATTTAGGTGTAATTAAAGAGAAGAGATGTGAAACGAAATATGTATTAAAAAGAAGCGTTTACATTTGATGGTATAATTTCAACACTATTTTAAGTAAGTAGAAATAAACCTCCGGTTTCTTTAAAGTAAGTACTAAGTAAAGAAACAGGAGACACAAGATCCATTTGATCACAATATAATGTCAACTTTTTGTAGTCAAGTGGATCTTGTGTCTTCTGTTTCTTCACACAATTTTGCTATTCAATAAAAAATAAAACTCTTATATATTTGTGATATTTTTTAATGGTTAAGCCCTAAGATGTTATAAAAACATGATTTGCTTGATATTTTATGTAAATAGAAGTGTTTAGCACAAACGCTTTATAATTATATGTCAATGGTCTGAATAATTCAGCATTTGATTTCTGTACGATGAACTTGAATTGACACTTAAAGTTAAATTTATTGCTCAAATGCAGAGCTAAAAATAGATTTTAAAGTGTTTTTTAAGCATTTGCATTAAAATTAAAAATATGATCAAAATGTAAAAAACACAACCACCATCAACGACTTCACCTTCATATCAGGATGAAACAAAACAAACTATAGGAAATGCATAATGCAATTTGCTTGTTGCCCTAGAGAGATCAGAAGTGGTCAAGGAAAACTTTTACATTCAGATTAAAGTGAGTGGGAAAGAGGAAAAAAAAAGCATCCTCAATGATTCAAAGGAAATAAGAACATTCAACTCAATGTCTGGAAAAAAAGAGAAAATTCTAATGGAGAAGAATGCTTAATTAAGATGATCAAATTCACAAATAAATTAGTTAAATTCCAGTAGATAATGTTAAAAACAACAAGCATGCTATAATATTAAATTTATCTTATGCCTATTTTTTTCTTTAAATAAGCTTTGCATTATTATAATCTTTTTGTGGCTTTTTTTTTTTGTTTTGACTTAAATAGTGCCTCTTCCTTTCACTACTTTCTTAAATGAAAACAGGTCACAAGAAACTGGATTAAATCTCTTCCTATTGCAATCTCCTTTCTCTTTAAAGACTTTAAATAAATTAAATTTATTACTGACAATAAAAATTAATTTCGAATATTTCAGTAAATTTTTTGAAAACTTCATGTTTTAAAAAAAAATAAAACTTTATAGAAATTGTAATAAATAATATAATATATTCAATGCATACATGTTTACGTAAATATTAATAATGACTGAGGCAAGAAAATGAAGTATTTAAATCCTGCAAAATAATTTTTTGGAAATTAATCCTATTATAAAAAACCAGAAAACGGTTGTAAATGTGTAATTAAATAAATAACAACTAAAATCAAAATATTTAAATACAGCTTTAATTATTTCAACTATAAAAAGACATAGTAGAAATAATAACATTTAAGATAAACAAACAACTCATTTATATTCAGTTATGAAATGTGACTCCTTTGATCTCAAGGTCATCCATGTGGAGTGGACATTATATGAGATCATCCTTTTCTTAAGATAGCCAAAATATTGATACTTATATTCCCTTAGTATTAACCATCAACATTCTAATTACTAGTTTTTAATTTTCAAATGAAACTGAATTTACCTCCTCCTGTGACTATTACTATTCTTTTTGAAAATATTTAGCATTAGGGCTATTATTTTGAAATCATTTTACTGTTCTTTATAATATTTTTTCAGATAAAAAATCCAGACACATTCTTTTTTCTATATATAATCTATTTGACTTATTACAAACGAAAGCATTTAAAAAAAAAAAAGTTTAAAAAAAATAAAATAAAATTGCCAAAACTACATCTGTAAATTAGAATAATCTGTTCTGTTCTTGATATTTTTAATTTAAAACACATATAAACATTCAAAAGTAACTGTTAAAAAGTACTATTTCATAGATTAAAATGTAAATATTTTGTTTAAAAGTAAAACATCTTTGTTATATGAAAATATGACAAAATATTGAAATGCACAATAAGATTATCATTAGAACCATTATATTCTAACATCTTCAATCAAAAAACTAAAAATCTCTCCATATATAAAATTATTGCAAAAAGAATTTTATAACAAATGTAAAAACAACTACATCATTAAGTATTAAAAAAGATAAAACAAACGGTTTATTTCATTTATGCATACATGAAAATTTTATACACTTTATTCAAATTTTATACACTTTCTAAGAAAAATAATTATAATTTGAAAATTAGAAATAAAATGAAAAATTAAGAAAAATAAAAACCATAAAATAATAAATATTCAGTGCTGTGAAATTGTTGCTTAAATAAGTATTTTATGAGAAAAGATAAATTACATTTAAATTCAAAATTAAAATTTAATAGGACTGAAGGGGGGTGCTTTTCATTTAAAATGAAAATTTGTTTTGTTGGCTTTTCAAACATCTTCTCTGATAGTGAAACACAGTAATATAATGTCTGTGGGGATAAACAGTGGTGCTTCCCCAACTGGGGATTCTCCAAGCCAGATTTTTTTCCAAGCAGACTATTTTTTCATGAAAACCAGCATAGCATGTAAGGAATTCAGTTGTCAATTTTACCCAGAAAAATTTCTAAAATGGTGATGATTTTTCTGTTTTCCAAGATGAGAATAATCAAAATTATTTGATTTCATAACCCCCCTCCCAAATATATATGTTGCAGCCGTTGAAAACATACTAAAAATATCTTAAGACGCAAATAAACCTGCAACTTTGTCAAACAGGGTCCCAATTGTGAAAGTCTTAAAAATGTCAAAAGCCTACATAAATGGCTGTAAGTGCCCAAAAACAATTATCAACTTTTATCAAAGTAAGTGCCCAATGAAAATTAATATTTTTATTCTTTCACCATCTTTAAATAAGTGTAGTCTATTGATTTTTTTTGTCATTGCTTTGCAATCATGTCAGTATCAAATTAATGGCCTAATACACTGCAACATAATTAAGGGTAGTCTTGACCATTAATGGTCCAATGATATTTTCCACGTTAGATGAGCTTCATGTGCACAGGCTATGCTGCAAGCTTAATCTCAATAAAATTAGCTTAAATAAACTAATTCCAAATATTTTTACCCTTACTAAAAAGAATTAGTTAAAAGAATTTGATAAAATTCATATTATTAATTGCCAAAGTGATGTAATTCTACATTTTCTTTTCTGATTTCACGGTATTTCTTTATCTTGCTCCATATGTTAGGGAATACTTAAAAGAATCTTTTAACAAAAAATATTTCCCATTATCTGTTATATATTCATCATATATTTATAAACATTTAATGGCACAATTTGGTGAAAACTGCTGACCCTTGAGATGTTTGTATGAACCAAGACTGCCTAGAAATGATAAAAACTGGGCCAAAATAAAAACAAAGTTTGACTTACTTGCCATCAATGGCATTCCATATCTTAATGTCGACATTTAATTCCTGAAAAGCTGCCATCATTTTTTCCCTCCTTTCAACACGACGGACTAAATTTATCATATAGGCCTAAGAAAAGAAACTTAAAACATCAATGAACTCAAACATGTAATCTTTTATAAAATCTGAAAATACATTGTGTCCTTGAAAATACCTTTTCTTTTGGAACTCTTTTTTGTAATACACTTGAACCACACAATAAGTTGATGTGAAAGAAAACACTGGACGGGTTTACAAGTGTAGGCATTGCAGTAACTATCCTTTATTGCCAATGAATTTCAATATTACACTATCCTCATGGGCTAAACATCTAAAAGACATCGTAGCTGTTTAGCATGTGATAATAGTCTAATACCACAATATTGAAATATACCGGCAATAAAAGATAGTTGCTATATCGCTTATGTTTCTTTTAAATCAAAATAAAACTGCCTTAATGAGATTTTTAATAATGTTTAGGAAAAAAAGTTGGTAATGAAAATATTTTATATGAGGGTTGGAACTTTAATAGTGGCAACTATTTATTTACAACTGATACCAAAGTGATACCTGGTTCGAAGTTTTTACTGTCCTTCAATGTAGACACCAGCATTGTAAATAACCCGTTTTCGGTGATGTGGAAGTCGTAGGATACCTTTAGTAGCATCTTTGGTGTTGATACCAGGGGTGGGGCATAAGTCATGGCAACTATTTTTTTTCTTGTAGATATGTGAACGGATCACAAACGTATATATGTCGTGTGGAAGTTCTGCAGGCATAGTGTGTATGCAGAACAATAGATGGCTCTGTGATAGCTGGTAGTAGCGCAGTGAGAGCTGTGAAATCAGCCAGTTGGTGAGTGCCGTGCGAAATGGAAGTAACCCGTGTTGAGCAGCGCGCTTACATCAAAATAGCCGTTCTCCGAGGGAGAAATGCGATGGAATGTCACAGTGAATTAGTGGAAGCCCTTGGGAATAATGCCCTACCACACCGTACAGTAGCACGGTGGGTAGGAAAGTTTCAGCAAGGACATGTGTCAACCAGTGATGAGCAACGTTCGGGACGACCGGTCGTGAGGCTGATGGTATTCAGCGCCTCCCACATCGTTTGCAGCGTGTGGTGACAGTAGCAGTGGACTACTTTAAGGGTCTTTAGGCCCAGGTTTGTCATGTCAACTTTATGTGTACTGCGTTGTCATTCTTTTGCACCGTGAAGGCCATATTGACCTGTACACTACCGTAATAAATTAGTGTGTTACGATATTTCAGTGCTATTCATTGTCCACATATGTTGTTAACATCTTGTCCTTTCGTCTGTATATGTCACATTTTCCAACCGGACTGGTATCTTCAAGAAAAAAAAGAGTTGCCATGACTTTTGCCCAACCCTCGTATTTTGAATGGAGCAGTCTATTGCCTGAAGAATCTCTGAAACAGTTCGGAAGCGAATGCCGCAAAGTGGTTCTTTCATCTTTGATTGGTTGGTTGGTTGGTTGGTTGGTTGGTTGGTTGGTTATTAACGTCCTTTTCAACTGCTATGGTCATTTCAGGACAACTTTGTAGGGACCACAAATTTTGCCTCACAAGGGTTCTTAACATGCAGCTGGCAAACGACTACACAGGACCAACGACTTTACTTCCCTTCCGAAGGAAGTGCGTGATCTCAGGATTTTCCCCCTGAAAAAATCCTCATCATCCTCGGCCGGGGTCGAAACCACGTCTGTGGGCATCAGAGGTGCCTTCATCTTTGGCTTAAAATCGAAGTCACAAGGTCTTAAATGCAGGGAGTGGATGGTAAAGCACTTCCCAGCCCCATCGATTGAACAAAGTCCGGGGAGATCCCAATGCAGAAACCACCCATCATTTTGCAGGATGATGCTCGGCTTCACACAGTGCAAGCTGTGGCCGATTTGTTCGATCGATGGGGCTGGGAAGTGCTATACGATCCAATCCCTGGATTTAAGCCCTTGCGATTTCGACTTGATCCCTAAGATGAAGAAACCACATCGCGGCATTCGCTTCTGAACTGTTCCAGAGATTCTTCAGGGAGTAGACTGCTCCATTCGAAATATCAACACCAAAGGTGCTGCTAAAGGTATACTATGACTTCCATATAGCTGAAAACTGATTATTCACAATGGTGGTGACTACATTGAAGGACAGTAAAACTTCGAACCAGGTACATGTATCTCTTTTGTATCAGTTGTACATAAATAGTTGCCACTATTAAAGTTCCAACCCTCATAGTTAATAAACCTGTATTCTGTTGCAATTAGTAACTCATAAATCTCCAAACACAGTCCTAACTCAAGCCAATCTAAATAAGTAAAGTACTCTTGTATTTTAATATATTTTAAATATAAGTATGAACAGGGCCGGACTAGTACCTTTAGGGGCCCTAAGCACTGCACACTTTCAACAATATAAATCCTGTTTTTTCACATGCGTAGTCTAACGGGGCCCTAAGCACGTGCTTAGTCGGCTTATGTATTAATCCAGCGCTGAGTTTGAAACAGTATGCCATGAGTTTCCATTTCAAAAGAGAATTGTTTGGCTCTTGCGTTTTATGGCATCTTGTAAAGACCAGAAATGTTTAGATCCAAATGATTCCAGATTAGAGAAGTTCAAGTATATTTTTCTAATTAAACTTTTACTATTTATACATTGCAGAAAAACAACATTAAGATTATCTGAAACTATCAGTCTTAAAAGAATTTTACAATTCACTTCATTTCTTTTATATTTATATGTAGACCATTTGATACACTATTCAAATTTACAAAATTCATACAATTCAATGAATTCACTTGCATCAAATATTTGGAGAAAAAAAAAAAAAAAAAAATACTGTGTCAGGCAGGTTGGGCTATCTTAGTCTTTGTCTTGTCATTGAGAAAATTTCCCTAGTTTTTAAACATTTGAAAGAATTTTCTGACTTGCCAGTAAGTTAACACCCTATATGATAGGGGAGAGTGGGGTTGGTTCAGATGAAAATCAAATTTTTTCTCCCTGTGGGTTAATCATGAACCAAATAGTGAATGTGTATATCATATTTTGTACTCTAAACCTTTCGTCATTTACCTGTACATGTGATTTTTCAGTAGTCACAGGATAATCTATATATTTATATATTTAAAAAACCTCTGCAATGTCCGAAGCAACCCCTAGATGTGCGATTGCTTCGGACTGTCGCGGGGCTGTTTCGGATAAACTGCTTTTCTTCATTTTCATGAAATACGAGGTAACTTTATTATCAAAAGAGCATGAAAATGTTATCACAATTTGCCTGACATTATCTCATTATAAAAAAATCACAATCATTTTACTAGCAGCTTTGTTTCATTTAGAAGCAAGGTTAGCAGATGTGACATTTCTACTCCGGCTTTCATTTTCTGTATCTTCTGGTGCTTGCTTCATGTCTTCCCTGGAAGGAAGATCCTGCCCTCTTTTCCTTTTGTAAGTTTTAACCAAACGCATCCAAACCAACCCTCTTTGTTGTGTCCGAATCAACCCCACCATGCCAGAAATCAAATAAAACCTTTGGCCAAAATGAAATGCAACACGTTTAAGTATAGTGCTGTCCCTAACTGTTAACATTTCTCATATAACCTCTCTACAAATTCACGGACAAACGTACCTCAAAATTTTTTTTCACACTCCCGAAAACAAATTTTATTTCTTATTTACTTACCTTTGTTGTGATCATTCTGGTGAATAGATTTTTATAATCTGTAGAGTGTCACACACTAGTGATAATTTTTTAGACAGCATGCGAATAGTTTCGACTGAAAAAATCGATTTGTCCGAACCAACCCGCGTCCTAACAGACCCCACTCTCTCCTACAGATATCCCCTATTTGGTGAGAATTTTATTTTCCATGAGAAATTATATTGATGGCTGACACGAAAATGGATTCCAATCTGGTATGTGGAGCAGCCTCTTCTTTACTGCTCAGCTTTGATGATTTTTGTCTTTTTATTCAGTGTATAGAGATTTTTAAATTTCTAAATCTCGAATTATTGTTCATCCATTAGCAAGATATCTCCTAATATCAAAAAAGCCTAAAAGAGTTTACTTAACACAAAGCAAAAAAATCCAATTTTAATTTTTTTCAATTATTTAATTATTTCTTTTTTATACAGGCTGTGTATTTATCATATGATTCCTTTTTTACTATAAATAACATTTATTTACATTCATGTTATGTAGCTTTTAATATGATTTATTTAGCTTTTAATATGGTTATGAGGTTATATTTTAGATCTGGCTAAAAGTGTTTGCAAAAGTAATTAAATAGAGAAATGATAAAATGTGTTTGCAACAATGGTAATCATGCTCAATGGGCTAAGGGAATTCATTCCTGAAGCTAAAATATCAACTAAATATTAACTGAGGAGAATCAGATCAACAAGTATATATTAAGATAAGCTATGTGCATATTAAGAAAAGGAAATTCAATTAATTTTGTTCAGAATTATATAAAGTTAAACTAATAATTAAATCATTTAACATAACTTTGGATAAATCAATAAGAAAATATATTAGATGTGTTGCAACATCTGATAAACATACATGACTGTAACACATACATTATAATGTAATGTTTCTTTGAAGTTATGCACACAAAAAAAAATGCTAAAAAGTAAGCACAGTTTTTCTGATTCACAGTATTTTTTATGAAGGGCTAGAATGAAAGTGATGTGGCTCTCAGAATAAGTCATGTGCTGATTTATGGCTGACTGAGCTGTACTTATAGCTGAGGCCTCCCATAGGAAAAATTAGAAAATGTTCCCAAAATAGCTAAACTTGGATGTTACAGACCCATGAGACTGTGCATATAACAGGACCAAATGTACTACCAACAGTTTATATATAAGAAGCAGTGTTACCTTTAGCAAGAGGGGACAACTGCTATGGTGATCCACTTAGGAACTTATGCATTTTGAAAAATATTAATCCATTAAAATCATGCAAGAGGCAGGAGTCCCTAAGTACAGGGTTTATGGCAACTACTTTGCTTGCTCAGTGCTAAAATAGTTCTGACAAGAAAGAAATAACAAAAATATAAAGTTCAACTGTTTCATTCTAGCATCACACCTTGACCACTAACTTACATCTTGACCATACACTTTCTAGCATCATTGTCTTAATACCATGTATTTTTCAGCTTGTGGAGTGGTAATTTTTAGCGAATTTTTATTGAAAGCTACAGCATTATAGCTTCTGTGCTCCATCAAGTATGTGCCAGAATCAAAGAAAAAGCACTTTGTTGATCATTTGGAGTCAAATCTGGAATTTATCCACCAATAGGAAATGGGAAAAACTTAGGGCCTGGACTTAGGAATCTGTCACTCCAGCACCATCATCACCATAGTGTTTTAAAGTGATAGTAAATATGTCTATATCTTTTAACATATAGAAGCTAACTGTATGCTCTAGTCTAGCTCCCCATTACCCTGCCAATGAGGCCTACATAAGGCTAAACTAATTTACAGCCTGATGTTCAGTCCCATTTGCAGTCAATCAGTCAGTTAATTATTATATTAATTAATCCTTGAGCTGTATTGTATTTTATTTATTTCCATACAAGTCTTAATGCACAGAGAAAATTAATTATTCAATTAAAAATATTTAACATCATAATACCTGATCAAATCCCAATTTGTCTGGGTTTTCTTTCATAATAAAGTGTTCTAAATGAGGTGATGAAGGAAGACTATCGTGGTCAGCTAAAATAGAAACAATCAAACAGTTTAAATTAGAAACTGAATTAAAATTACAGTAAACACAAACAAATAACTGCAATTTATTCAGGTTAATTCAATTCAATCATGATGAAATTGTAAGCATTATAATAATTAATACTATAAGAAGCCCAGATCTGTGATTCTGTCTATCATGATTATAACCTAAGAAATTCTTATGTAACTGAAAAGTGTCCGAATATTAATAAACGATGGTAAATATTAAGAAAATATCAATATACATTTTACCCAAGACAAATGCATACGGAGAAAGTGTTGTTAATTTACAATATAAAATTAAGCAACATCAATGATATTTTTTTCCGTGAAGAAACTGCTATGATGGAAAATCATTAGAGATGGTTAAAAATACTGAAATCGGATTACAGTGAACAAAGAAAAGTTTATTTTTATAAGCTTTTATTAACTTTGCTGTGTTAGTTTGTTTAGGTCAAATCTTGTAATCAATATTAAACCAACTTTCCGACAAGCTAGGGAGCTGCAATTTGACACACTTATGCAGAATCGATGACAATTTATGATAAAGAAAAAAATTTTCAAATCGTTCATTGGTTCGTGTTCTAATGGTACTAACTCATTACTACGAATTGATTGTTGTAACAATTGGACATTTCGTTATGGCGAGAGGTAAATGTATCTATTGTTTATTGTTGCAAAATTAAGCTGTATTGTTGCCACTAAATAAAACATTATAAAAGCTTGGTTTGATAAAACCTTTTTCCTCTTATCTAATTCCCATTTTCTTTAGTTGATTAAAACATCATTATCAATGGTGTAAAGAAGAGAAGCTTGGATTTTCAGGTAATTAAATTCAGTTAAATCTGTACTGTATGTTTTGGCTACAGTTTACATAATTCTATATAGCTGGTAAATATTTCTGGGGGAAACACTAACAGATTCCTCTCACTAAAACAAAATAGTAATCTGAGAGTGAAACTGCAAAACTCTTTCTACATGGTAACTGAAAAAGTTCTTGCCATTTTTCAACAATATGCTACATCACAAACAGCAAGAACTTTTTGATTACTTTATATTATACCTTGATTGAATTTGTTAATTAGGGTTTTTGAGTTGATACACGGTCATTATAATGAAGATACTACATGTAAAAAAGGATAGTTGAATAAGATGCTAAGCTGGCATGAGAAATAAATTTTCATATATTTTGAGTAAATATTTATGAAGAAGAGGTTAATAATTGCGTTTTAACCAATATTGTCTATGAACTTTTGATCTTAGCGAATACAATGATCAGGGTTCTCCCCAGGCCCTTTTGAAGGAGTGTGCCACCCGGCTGATTTTGGTGGCTGCCCAGAAGAATACACGAAAAGCTGCTCAACACTGCATAATATTTTATTTATTTTTATAATTGTTGTCCACCCTGCTATTTTATCTTTCCACCCACCTGATAAAATTTTCTGGGGAGAACAGCTGACTATGATAAAAACTACATGAAATCAAAAGTAATTGACATTCCAATTTGTTTTCAGATGATACATTTGGTGATGAAGTGAATGACGACAATACTGAGTCTGCAGAGAGCATGCACTAAACACTGTTAAAATCTTTTCCTGTCAAACAAACATCTCCAGTTGATTTTTGAAAACATAATTTGCAAAATTTTTAATGAAAACGAAAAACGAACGAATATCACTGATTTATCCCAATGTTTGTAAATATTTTTTTTTAATGTTTTCCTATTAATTTATGCACTGCAAGTTGCTAATGCAAGTTTCTTTCCTAAAAAATAATGCAGTAAAATGGGTAATTTTCCTTTTCACGTTTTCAAAGTTTTTATTTATTCTGTATTTGTTTGAAGTGCAGTAAGTTATTCATTTTTAATTGAACCTGATTTTCTTGCGCATTATACGTTTCTTTTTGTCAATCCGAAGAAAGTGTAAAATCGGTGTTTTACGGTATGTATTTTTGTGACTTATGTAAAGGTCCTAAGGTAATCCTTTCATGTGAGTCATAATTGTTAACTGGAACATGGTAGGATTTATGTATAATCTAAATAAGCTATAACTTAAGACCCCATGCTCTACTTAGCTTAAAGGGGGCCAAAAAAATGAATTTAGCTGCAATAGGGGCTCCAAACCCTTATAGCTTAGGGCCTCACCAAACATAAATCTGGCCCTGAACTGGAATTATACTAAGTTATCCTGAGTATACAATTTTAAAATTTGTGTGAAACTTACTTATGATTTGTATTTTAAGGCTGGTAAACTGATCATAGTCATCAGCAAGCTGTTCATTACTTTCCATTGGAACCATAACATAACCAAAAATGTCAGTATTCAATATATGCAGTTTAGCATCTAATGTAAAAATAAAAAATAAAAAATAAGCATTAAACAAAAGAAAAACAATTCTTAAGAAAACAGAATTTTTAAAAATTATAAGGAAAGCAATAAAAGAATAAATAAAATCTCTAAGATATGTCATATACAGTATTTAAAAAATATAAATTAAATGCTATCTTTGTTCTAACCACTGGATTTAGCAGAAAGGGCAAAAGAGATTATGTCATCTTCTGGAGGAGAAGAATAACCAGTGAGTTTGCCTGGGTCAAAAGATAAATGGACTGAAGCTTCCCTTCTCAAGTCTACCAATACAGCAGAATGGATCATTGGAACTTGGAAACAGCCCACCTTTTTCCGTTCCAATATGGGGAGATATTCTTCTGTTCTTAAGTAGTAAAACTTGAAATAAAAATAATAAATTAAATTGGACCATTATATTAATTAGAAATTGTAATTAATTAAAAGTTTTGAAAATAAAAAAGGAATATTTGATTGTTAATTAAAATGCAGTCAAACCCTGTTATTACACGTTTCAAGGGCTCAAGCAAAAAACAAGTATTATCCAGGAACACTTATTATCAACATTATCAGATGGGGTACATGTATTATCACCATACAGAATGAATGAATCTCGTCTAAAATCGACAACATATTATTTGAAGGCCCAGATTGTTTAACAACCTCAGGCGGATATTGCGAATGTCATTTAGAAATGAACATGTCTATACACACACTCCCGTGCTTCGGAGGGCACGTTAAGCCATCGGTTCCGGTTGTTACTATCACCTCGTAGCAGTCGTTAACTTAGCCATTGTGATAAGATTGGCAACACAGAAAGGAAAGAGGCCCCTACTGCATAATGAGTCATGAAGTTCGGCACCAAACGAAACAACCACCCAATACACACACTGAAAACAAATCAGCAGCCGCATTATGGAGTAACACATGCTTCGTTGTTTATATTCATTAGAACCATTCAGAATTTGTGGAACATCACTGAATATTGCATGACTTTAAAAATTTTTACAATAAGAATCACAAATACATCCTGGAATGAATGGTTTAATTTCAGAGACAAAAAAATACATATTATCCGGTTTTGGAAAAAAAAAAAGGCGTATTAACAAGTTGTATTTACATAGATAAAGCTTTCAGGGGAACGGGACAGAGGAAAAAACACATATTAAGGGCGCACGTATTAAGGTGGTTCAACTGTGCAAAGTTGAAAAGACAACAACTGGAAGATTTTAATGTTGGGCAATATAATTTCATGGGAATGGGGTAGTTAGTTCTCAATGGGAAGGAGTAAAGGTGCCTAAATATTTGGTGAGCTGAGCAGCGACTGAGCCTAGTAAGCATCACAAGCATCTATAGGCAACAAGCATACTACTATCACACTTCAAGTCATGGAATTAGTCGAATGCAGTGCAACAACAAACCAGTTTGTTGGTTTATTAGAATTTTTGGCGTCGACTACTAATGTCATTTTGCGCCTTTTACACAAGTTTTATCTGTACACAGCCCGGAACAAACACAAAAATAAATTCATATTTTATTTCAATTCATCTCTTGCAAGCTGCATGCACGCCACCATGCTTGAAGTTTCTCAAACTATTTGTGGCTATGGGATTGGGAGTTGAATGAAAAGAAAATGGATGTTCTTATTAAATACGGTTTTCAGTATGTTAATTTTAATTTCACAAGACCCGAAATGCTTTTTTCTTTTAATTGCTTTGTCCATAGCTGTCTTTGATGACAAAACCTGTTTTCAGATGGAAATGAATATTTTGTTCCTTCTGGGCATCTATAATATGAATTTGAACAACCTACTATGCAGCATATCATACCATGTATATTTGAGTCAATTCAGCAAATTTATACACAAAATAAAGTCATTCAAATTGAGATAAATTTGCAAGCACTCATAAGATAGAAGAACAACATAGCCACAGATAGTTTACTCATATTCCCGCTAGGTGGTGCTTCGATCGAAAGAAGCGAATAGATGTCTTTTTATATGGCTTAAAAAAAAGCATAATTTAAGTTTTTTAGTGACATCAGCTTTGCAAATAATATATATCAATAAAATCAATTTTAATTTTATATAAAAACTTCTCTTGCATTCTTATGTCAATATAATATTAAAATAAAATATAAAATTAAATAAAATTAAAATAAATACCTTTTCATTCATGCCGCACCAGTAATTTGAATATGCACCTAGTGATTCTAGCATTGGTGCTATTAGAGTTCTAGAATGAGCAGGTTAAATTACGTAATTTAAATAAAATTCAATGATGGGAGGAAAAAAATTATAAGCATTTTTCAAAATGTACTTACTTTTTTTGTTCGATGAGTATGTTTAGTGTTTGGTTGTTAACAAGAAATATGTCGCTGTCTAAAAACTGAAAAGAGTAAGGGGGGGGGGGGGGGGGTTTAAAATCTTCTTTGAAAATATGAAAATTTGTAGACTGTATATTGAATAAAATAAAAAATTAAAAAAAAAGGAGGCAGAGACTAAACGAATTTTTACCCATATATAATCGGCCCACAGGCTTCGAGAGGCACTCAATGCCTCCTCTTTTAGTCTAATAACATGACGAAATCTTTGATCTGACCACTGAAAGGGTCCATCTTCATCGTCGAAAAAGTCGCTCTCGGTTTCATAGCGAAAATTAACATCGTGATAATGATGACTTTCTTTGGTGATCCACGTATGAAGAATTTCGATTGATCTATCAACGTTATGATCACTTCTGAACCTGTAATTTCAAGCAAAATGACAAAAAAAGTGTGGATTAAAAATTGTTTAATATTTTAATAGAAATTTTTTTATTTTTTTAATAAAAGTAAAAGAATATCGTTTATTAATATAATAAAAATGAATTTAACAAAATCAACCGTTTTCTTGTGAAATTTTTTTTTTAAATATTTAATGTTTTTTGAATTCGTGAAAAAAAAAGGCGCTCGGAAAAAAAAATATTATTTAAAATCTTTTTTAGTCGTTTATTTACACCTGGTTTTATATACATGTATATTCTTATTATTATAAAATAATATTTTAATAAGAATGCAAGTTTATTTTGCATAAAAAATATTAATTAAAATTAAAACCAATTGTTTGCTTTCCTTACGCATTAGAATGAGGAAGGAAAAAAAAAAAACAAACAACGCAAAACACGTCGTCTGCTTCATCAAGGTAACAAAATGACAACGCCCTTCAACTTCCCTTCCTGTAAAATGTTTACGTTTTGGCTACAGGCAGAAAAGTGACAGGAGTCCCGTTAGGAGAATAAAATGCCATTCACCGTATTGATAAGTTACAAAAAGAAACAGTTTTCTCTTAAAATCGAATCCCTTAATGATGAAACGCCTATTTAAGCTTATTTTTTTTTTTACATTTTTTGATTTTATTAATTTTTTTAAAAACATTTGAAAACTTACCAGAGTATTATTCTATCCTTCGGATAATGAAGTCGCTCTAGTAAGCCGAGAAAGTAGGGCAGCGTGTGCTCTTTATTGCGCACTAGGATGACAATTACAACGGTTTCGCGTAAAGTTCTCACTTCGCTAAGGTCTGATGCGCTACAATGGAGCAGGGTCAGTGCCAAGCTTATGAGAACTACCTGAAATTTTTTCAACCGAGACATACTTTCACTCACAACGAAACACAGGAAGCTGCCATGTTACTCGCTCCCGTGATGCATTGAAAACGGCCCTACACTTCCGTTCCCGATGCAGCTGTGGCGGGAAAAGATTTCATCTCATCTCGCTTTCGCTGGTAGCAAGGAACGCGCTCACGGAGGAGGGACCTTGGGAAACGGCGACGCCGCTCGTTAGGTTCCGGTTGCTCTAAGCGAAAGTCCATTATATTGTCATAAAAAATGTTTTTGTGAATAGGCAGACTCCTCCTTACGATGGATATGTATATTTAGAAACATCATCACGGCAAAGGAAAATGAAAATCCTCATGTATAATTTATGGCAGTGAAGTCATATTTACCAAAGCCTTTAATTTACCGGGAAGGAATAGACGATACCCCCTAAAATAGCATACCCAAACATTAAATTCAAAAGTCGACATAGTCCTTCAGAAAATTGCAGTTTTATTTTCATCAATGTAACTTTATTCCATACTTTCAATTAACCAACCAACAAGTTTATCTATACAGGGTGATTCAGAGTTCCTTGTACAAACTTCTAGGGGAGGTAGCAAAAAAGTTTAAAGATATGATTCTAAGCAAAAAAGTTCATATGAACATAGGTACGAATTTGAACGCTAACTGAGATATGAACAGAAATGAAAATGCCGCCACCAAGATTAACAAGTTATTAACTCAGGTTCTAAAACATTTAGAATGATAAAATTTTTGGAAATATTAGGGTACATAAAACTGTGTATACCGTTAAAATTTGATCGAATTCCAACGAGTAGTTTCCGAGTTACGCAGTCAACAACGTAACGCGTGCTCACATGTGAATACTAACCAGCACGTGTTACGATATTGAATGCGTAACTCGGAAACTACCCGTTGGAATTCGATCAAATTTTAATGGTATGCACAGTTTTATGCACACTATTATTTACACTAATTTCATCCTTCTAGATGTTTTAGAACCTGAATTATTAACTTGTTGATCTTGATGGCGGCCTTTTTATTTCTGTTCATATCTCAGTAATCGTTCAAATTCGAACCCATGTTCATATCAACTTTTTTGCTTAGAATCACCCATACTATCTCCCCTAGAAGTTTGTACAATGAATTCTGAATCATCCTGTATATCTGCTTATCTGTATGGTACAAACCTTGCAATCAATATTAAACCAATTTCCCGACGAGCTAGAGAGCTGAAATTTTGTACACATACATTGATGACAATGCATGTTAAAGGGGGAAAATTTCAAATGGGTCCACTGGAACATGTTCTAAGGGTACAAATTCATTAATACGAATTGATTAATTGCTACAACAAACAAGAAATTAATCATCCCGAGGCAGGTATAGGAAAAGCGGAAGTCTGAGATCATCTATTTTTACACTTTTATCTGCACTTTTTTGGGGGGGGGGGGGGGGGGGGGGGGGGGG